>JAMKFB010000477.1:0-22500 GCA_036247105.1 Cirrhinus mrigala
GATTTCTTTCATACTATTCAACATTTTGAAAATACAAACATTTTCATGATTTTGAAAGTTTACGGCAGAACGACTTTACGAACAATTTACACACAAAAATTGTCTGTTCCCAATGTGTCTCTGATGTTCTCTAGATTAGTGATTTAGTTACATTTGGAGTGTTAGTAAAATGCAATTTCTTAAGCTGTGCTGTTATTTATAAAAATTAATTTATTGCATTAGAAGTATACAATAATGATGCCATTAGCACACTTCAAGTTTACTTGGAATACGTTGGAATCAGTTTGCTCATAGTATAATATTAATGATTGTTAAGCACTCTTTCAGTTGTTACGACCCGCTCGTTTGAGGCCGCAACATAAAAGTGGGATCAAACCAAAATATATAATCAATACAGATTATTTTATTAAATTAAACAAATACAACAGTCGGTAATAATAATAAACATAAGTCTAGGGATAAATAAAAAAAAAACAAATATAACCACAACCAAAACTATATCTACATATTATAAGAAATGCACAAGAGATACACAAAAGTTAGAGAGTCAACAAAAGATTACATATTGAACCAAAACCACTCCCGAGACTCCCTCCCCACAGAGTCTCCCAGTTAACACACACCCCCTAATATATGCTACCAATTAGCAATTAACATAGGATAGACCAATCAGAAACGGCCACACTCTTCCCAGTAGGGTCTGGAGAAACTTCAGGGTCGTCACACGGTGTATCTGAAATGCAATTGTAATGTCACCAAAATAAGACAGTTTAAACAACTGAAAATATGCTGATATTTATAAAAATAATAATAATAAAAGTACTTTTGATGATTTATTGTAAGATTAATACTAAGAGTTTTGAAAATATACCACTTTACTTGCTTGTGAAAATTGTACTGAACCAAAAAAAAAAAAAAAAAATATATATATATATATAATATGAATTGGCTTACCACTAACAGTGTTTCCTGTGATCAGTGTTTCCTGACCCTGGTGCTGGAGTTCCCCAACAGCACACATTTCTGATGCCTTTACAGAGCTCTAACTAGGGTATGCAGTGCCCTGGTTCAGGTTGAACACAAGCCTGACAAACTGTTTATTGTATTAATACCATATATGAAACCATAAAGCTGGCAAAAGTATTTATTGTGACAATATAAACTGATGTAAACATTACTATTCTCTAAAGTAAGGTACATGTTTGTGAAACTCTTTTGTCACGTGTACCAGAATGGCTGCCTTCATTCCTTTCGGTTCTTGCTGGGTTAGGCTGATTTAGATTTGACTGCTTAACACTACCTTAAGAGGTTTTTGCATAATTGTAGTTAATGGAATTCCTGACAGTTTCATTTGTTTCATTAGTTTTATCATGCATTTCATTTGTTTTTACAAAGTTGTATCCAACAGCCTAAACATACCTACACAGCAAAATGTTAGACATCAATCTATTTTCTGATTGTGGCAGCACGGCATCTTTGATTGTGGGGCTCACAAGGTAGAGTTGGTGGAAGAAATAGAGACCCTTTTTACCCCTGTCTCAAACTTTACCTATTCACCGAACTTGTATAGTAGTCAGGTCATGTACTTTTAATGAAAACAAAGAAGCAAAAAGGAAATGTATCTCACGGCCTCACAACATCTGCTTGTAAGGAAGTGGTTTTAGCTGAGTGCCAGTCATGGAAAAATACTGCAGCATTGTGTGAAATAAACATGCACGAAAGCAAGCGTTGTGGTTATGCTACATGAATAGCAAGAGAGATGGAGGCCTATTGTGAACGCTGTGGAAACAGCGTGGAAACTTGAAGACAAACTGAATATCTCAGAAGACAGGAAGTTATTTAATAAAACGTTATCAGACACCTGCAAAGTAGAAAGCCAGCCAAAATGGCTTGAAAAGTGTAGTTGCATTTAAGTGCAATTATTGTATTGTCCAACATCCATTGGATACATAAGTTTCTGAATTGACAGCCAAGTAAATACATACATTAATTTATCAATTCATTCATTCGTCAAGACACTTAGCTCACAGGACACAAGACTGGGTTCACGAGAACGAGACAAGTTGAGATTTTTACACAGTATTTTAAAGAAATCCTCACTGATGAAATACATGACTGGAGAAACAGTCTGCATTTTGAAATGTTTTAAATAACAGACAGCAAAACACACTTGGGTTAGTTCCGGTTAGATTATTGCACGCTGGAGACTTACACCTTGGCCTGGCTCAATCTGCCACACTTGGTCTATTTAGTTAAGAGTCCCCCCAGCTGTGTTGTAGTCAGTTACATGTGTTTTGGCAGTGGTGAACATCTGCACATGTACTGTCTGCTTTCATTTTCAACTGTAAAAGCAGGACAGATCTATTGCAGATGATCTCAGACATTCTGATGCATTTGTCAGCTCTGACATCACCTTTTCAAAACTGCAACACAGCAGATGAAACTGAAGCTGACTGGCCAAAATGACTAATTTTGTTTGCAAAATGCTCTAACACTCACGGAACTTAAAAAACACGCTTCAAAAGTAAATAACTTGTGTTCAAATTAATACAATACAAAATATGAAACTTTAAATATACACTGCAAAAAAATGCTTTTCTTTCTTAGATTTTTTTGTCTTGTTTCCAGCCAAAATATCTAAAAATTCTTAAATCAAGAAGGATTTTCTAGACAAGCAAAAATTGTTGTCTTGTTTTCAGAAAAAAGACATCAAATTTGAGTGAGTTTTTGCTTAGAACAAGCAAAATAATCTGCCAATGTGGTAAGCAAAAACGTCTCAGGTTACGTATGTAACCCTGGTTTTCTAAGAAGGGAACGAGACACTGCTTCCTCTAGGGGGCACTATGGGGAACGCCGTCTGTGTGACCCGTGTCTGAAGTCTACATACAAAAACATCAACAGAGTTGGCCGGCGACAGCCTATGACGTCACTTCCGGCCCGTCACTACCGGTGACCACAGTATAAAAGGATGCCGGTAGAACAGGACGGTCACTTCTTCGTCTGAAGCTCACATCCGAAGCATGGCGAAGAGCCTAGAGGACGCAGTGTCTCGTTCCCTTCTCAGGGAACCAGGGTTACATACGTAACCTGAGACGTTCCCTTTCGAGGAACTCAAACTGCGTCCTCTAGGGGGCGCTATGGGGAACGGTTATACCCACGCTGCCATCTTGAGGGGAGTGCTTGTCATCGTAGAGATGAGCACTAAGTACCAACTCCCTAGATTTTAAGGGAGTTGCCCCTGAGATGCAGTGACGGCTGTCAGTGACATATCCCCTACGGCCGGGCTGCATACCCCAACTTACCTGCAAGGGTCAGAGCACTGGACCCGGGGTAGAGCCTCAAGCTTGAAAACCGAGGTATTCCTTTAAGGGGATAAGGCCAAGTGCCTAGGATTACCTAGGTTGGGGAAGGCAGAGAGGAGTCTTTTCTTCCTGCGAGAAAAGACTTCCCAAGAGCTTACCTGGAGGTAGGACCATTGCCCTAGATGTAGTGCTGTAGTGGGGACCTGAAAATTCCCAATCGATATGCCGAAGGCAGATCCAGGCAAGCAGACCATAACCATGGTCGAAGACCAGAGGGGGGTTCACGAAGCATGGTTAGACACTTAATAAGGGATCGTACTCACCCACCGTGGTTCCCACGCCTGACTCCAGTTACTGGATAGACCTTCCTGAGAAACTGCCCAGACCATCATAGTGGGTCATCTACTTATAACCCTAACAGGGGAGAAACACCATCTAGGCAGGGGCACAGGGAGACCACTGCTTAAAAACCCTATAAAGGGGAGCAATCACAGAGTTAACAGGAAAGGGGGGAACCACCAAGATTGACCTAACCACAAAGAATGGGCTGTCTACCCACATACCAGGCAGGGGAGACAGCACTTACCTGGCTAAGAGCTCAAAGAGACCACTACTTAGAAACCCTAGGAAGGGGAGCAATCACCGAGCTCACACCCGGCTATCCTCAGATAAACGGCTCTATGAAAGGGGTGATGCAATGCCAGCAGTGGGCTGTCAAACCATAAACCCAAAAGGGATGACAGCACCATGTCGGCACCAGAAAGCTGCTATTAAGAACGCCAAACAAGGGTCTTAACTAGCACTAGGGCTGCGCAAACAACCGGACGCGACCACTGTGCGCATCCCGGCAGCAATGCCGGTCTTGCGACCAGCCACAAACCTTCATCATGCTGAGCCAGATGGCGCGGCACCCACCACACAGGGCCACAGCCCCCTGACAAGCTGCGCAATATTGCACAGCCCACCAGCGAAGCACGGCACCGTGCAGCACATGCAGCCCCATCCGACAGCAGGCGACAGAGACCCATGACCAACCATGGAACCGGCAATCGCACCTGACCATTCGCACAACCCCAGCCAGCACATTGCTAAGCTTTCCAGGAAGGGACAGGTTAACACACAGCTAGCCTCAGATAGCTGCCCTTAACCACATAATTAATGCAAAACTATAACCCTCCTCAGATGGCTATACTATCCTTTTAACCCCCTCGGGAGCTGAACACGCTCCGCCCACATGCCAGACTCCCCCGGGAATCAGGCGGAACGGAGTCGCCGCCGCGAATGAGTTGTTAATGCCTGAGAGGCGAACACAGGAGAGCAGTGGATTCAGAGGAGATAATAGATATTTGTAAGAAAATGTAAAAGTAAATGCTCTCCTGATTGGATAATTTTATTGAAACACAATCTTCTAGTTGAAAGTCAATATGGATTTCGGACAAATAGATCAACATCTTTAGCACTAATGGAAGTAATTGAGGAAATTACAAATGGTATAGATAAAAAGAAACACGTAGGAATTTTATAGATTTAAAGATAGGTTTTGATACCATAAATCACAATATTTTTATTACAAAAACTAGAGAGGTATGGTATTAGAGGGGTGGGTTTGGACTGGGTGAGTAGTTACCTGACAAACAGGAAAGAAATTGTAGAAATTGGTGAACATAAATCTGTATATATGAACATAACTTTGATCAGTCTTGGGTCCAAAACTGTTTATAATGTATATTAATGATGTGTGTGGAGGATCAAATATATTAAAATTTATTTTATTTGCAGATGACACAAATATTTTCTGTTCTGGTGATAATTTACAACAGCTTTTGAAGGTGATAACAATAGAAACAAATATATTAAAACACTGGTTTGATGTAAATAAATTGTCATTAAATATAAGTAAAACAAAGATTATGTTATTTGGAAAATATAAAACAAACCCTCAAGTAGAATTGAAAATTGATAATATAAATATAGAAAGAATATATGAAAATAAGTTTCTTGGTGTCATTTTAGATTATAAGTTATGTTGGAAACCTCAAATAAAGTATGTTAAAGCAAAATTGGCGAAGACTAGCTATTCTGAGTAAAGAAAGATATATTTTGGACAATAAATCAATGCATATTCTGTATAATACATTTATATTACCGTATTTGAGTTATTGTATAGAGATCTGGGGAAATACCTACAATCGATATGTATATTACAAGAGCAATCAGAATTATTACTAATGTGGGATATCTGGAACAGGCAAATATTTTATTTTTAAAGTCAAATATATTGAGGCTTATTGATTTGATTAAATTCAAAACTGCACAAGTTATGTTCAAAGAAAGAAATATGTTACTTCTGGGAAACTTACAAAAAGTGTTTCTGGAAAGGCAGGGTGGGTGTAATTTGAGGGAAGAGTTAAACTTTAAAAAACGTTAATATAAGAACAACCTTAAAAAAAGTATGTGTATCTCTGTCTGTGAAATGTGGCTGTGGAATGGTTTGGAGCAGGGGTGGCGAACTCCGGTCCTGGAGAGCCGCAGCCCTGCAGAGTTCAGCTCCAATCCTAATTGAAACTCACCTGCCTGTAGCTTTCTAGTAACCCTTTAGATCTTGATTAGCTTGTTCAGGTGCGTTTGATTATGGTTGAAGCAAAACTATGCAGGGCTGCGGCTCTCCAGGACCGACGTTCGCCACCCCTGGTTTGGAGCATGTGTTAAAGCATTGTATAAACATTAAACAGTTTAAAACATTGTATAAAACCATTTTACTTAACCTTTTCACGCGTACGATCACACCGGTGTGATTCGAACGTTCAGCGCGTCACGTGATCAACTGCTGAATTTAAATCTGCTTTGGCGCTTTGGCTGGCGATGAGCCAGATCGGACGCGCTGAGCGCTTGTCACATTATCGAAACTATTCAGTGTTTTCAACCATATAATGCTTATTTTAGGTTCCAGACATTTAAATACTCATAAGTATTCGTAAAAGGATGCATTTATAGTTTGCAAAATACACGCCAGTGTCTATGGAAACGGCAATAAAGATCCTTACAAATGTTATCTGACGACATGTTTTATTGATATCATATACACATTGTGTATGTAACTATAAAGTTTACTCTGCTCTTCTTCAAGCTCACCAGAGACTTTATGCACGCTCTTTTTTTTTGTTCTCTTTTCCTGTCATTGTTAATGCAGGGAATGTTGAGATTGGTTGTCAAGGCAGCCAATCAGAATGGCTGGAATTATGACATATCATAACACTGGGTTGTGTTGAGCAAGCGAGTCGTCGGCATTTAGAGAGCACTGAGTGCGGGCATCAGGAGAGCTGGTGAAAGGTTGCACGCGCAAAAGACAAGGTCTGCATACATCCAAAAACTTATTTTAAATGCAAAATTGATTTTCACATGCTCAAAATACTTCTTTGCGAGACGGACATTTACTCCACAAAACGTTTTTTTTTTTTAAACCTTCATTAAAATTTAACTGGTGTTGTAGATAATTAACCATGGTTTTACTACAATAACAATGGTTTATGTAGTAAAACCATAGTAACTACAAAATTTAAAACAGACTTGTCCATAACTTAAAACAGACTTTTTTTTTTCTCTTCAAACAGGTTTGGCAACCTTGCTGACAAATTAAAGTGAAAGCAGATTGTTTTACATGCAACCTTTACAACTGATGGTAAGATTTTGAGACCTTGTAACCGAATATTTTGATCAAAGCAAGTCTTCAGGTGTGGAACACAAAGGCACTTCCTTATTAATGTAAGTATAAAATATTTACTTAATTATGAAGCACTAAAGAAACATGGTTAAATGTGGAGTTAAATGTGGACAAATAGGGATTACAACATGTTTCACTCTCAAGTTCTGTAAACATATTTTTAAAATTTTATATAATTGATATAATGATCAGTGTGAAAGTTAATGGAGTACAATGCTTTATTTTCAAGTCTTAAAAAGTCTTAAATCGCTTTTCCATGAATTAAGGCCTTGAAAAGAGGGATTTTTTCCTCATGTGTTTCATTTTAAAGTGAAGCAAAAGTGTAATTTCTGTGCTACATGGCTTAGGTCACTCAATAGTCATTAAACAATACGTGGTAGATGGCGGTATGGGCTGCTTCATCTTCCATTTACCCTAAGAAGAACTTGTTGTTTTGACTTTTTTATAGTAATAAAAATCATTTAGTTTAGTTACAGAACAGACAGTACAATCAGATTTCATTTGTCACGTAAAGTGAGTCGAGTTGACTGATAAGAAGAGCGAGGTGAGAAAGAAAAGACTATGGAAGAGTTTCAAAACGAAATGTGCCTGTTTTAAAAATATTTTGGATTTTGAAAAGGCTGTTGACTTATGTAAAGTTGCAAAAAAAAAACCAAAAAAAAAAAAAACCTTTTGTTTTATAGTAATATTAGCATATAAATATACACATACAGTAGAATAAGAACAGGTAACGCGCCATTCCCGCAATCGAGCCCGCCCTCGCCTTAAGTAGCCTAATGTTTGCGGCTGACTGCAATCATAATAATCATAAAAAAAAAATGCCAAGATGACGCCCGTATCACTTTCATGTGTGTTCATAATCCTGAGAAACATTTTTTGGCTGTTGACGTTAATAAGGTGTTTTAATGTCGGTAATAATTTTACCACCACCAACGCACCTGCCTTCCATGGCATGCATGCTTTTATCAAGGCCAAAGGAGACCATACAAAATAAAAATCGAATATTTAGTTATTTTTATTTTTATTTATTTCTATATCTATATTTCACGGTTCGATACGATGGTTTTGTTGTTATCAATTCAATATTTTGACGCGGAACTGCCGCTAATTCTAAAGTGAAAGTGAAATGTGCATTTGCATATTTGCAACCGTCACAACCCTACTGGAAAGTGGGAGAGGCAGACGTTGCCAGCTATGTCATTTGCCTAATAAATGACAATAAAATTTTTTGTTTTAAAAAAAAAGTTGGTGGGTAGCAGGTGGTATAATAAATATGTTGACCCTTTCACACGTGAGTTTAAAATATTCTATCTGAGCCCCCAGGGTGTTTTTTTTAGGCGACCGTTATTTTAGAACTAATCGCCTTATTGTTTCCATGGCGACGCGTCTTGCTTGTTACATGACACAACGCAGCCACAATAGAGCTGTAAGACACATTGTTTGATTTTATTTCATTTTTCTTTTTTTATTATTAATATTCACAAACCTGTTTGCTAGATTATGAAATATCTGATATTAAATGTATTTGTATGAGGATTACTAGATTGAAATATTCTTCATATTGTTTATTTTTCTGCATGAGTAGTAAGTGTATTTGTATTAAATGTAATAATTAGGTGATCTATACCGGGTGATGGGTGCCACCATGTTAGTTCATGGTGAATCTGAGCTGTAGGATTTATAGCCCACAAATTCATCCTTTCCTCCTGAAAGACATTAAAGTAAGTCTCTGGTGAACTGGGAGAAGAGCAGATTAAACTTTATAGTCACCTAAACAATGTGTATATGATATCAATAAAACATGGCGTCAGATTATATTTGGGATCATTATTTCCACTTCCATAGACTTCAGCCTGTATTTTGACAAACTATAAATGTATGGTTATGCGAGTATTTATGTGTATTTAAATGTCTGGAACCTAATAAGTATTATATGGTTGAAAACACTGAATATTTGTGATAATATGACAGGAGATCAGCACGACATCGGCAGACGAGCCAGCAGCAGAATGTTATATATATACCCAGCAAACACAACAATGTTGTAAAAACGTTTTTTTTCACATTGTGAAAAGGTTGTAATAACATTTTTTTCAGACGTATTTAATACGACAAATGTCGTTTTTTTTAAACGTTATAAATAAGTTTTTTCACAACGTGAAAAAAACGCTTTTAAAACGTTGGAAGGAGACGTTGAAACAGTGTGAAAAAACGTATTTATAACGTACTTACCACGTCCAAACTGGTACTTCACATGCTGCCATCAAAATGTTTTCTTTACAGTGTTAAATCTGACTATTGATCCTATTAAAAGCACTTATTTACATTTCATCTTACTTATTCACCTTACCTTGTAGCATTACTGACCTTGTTGGTTTTATAAGGCTAGGTTAACATATGTAGGTCTAATAATTTATACTACACAAAAATTGTCACTCATCGTATTTATTCACAAAATATAAAAAGTAATGTGATATGGGTAGTTCACAAAAATAAATAAATAACCCAATAGACAAGACAAATGCATAAATATATACCAATAAAACAAAATGGTTTCAAATACAGTACAACATATGAAAATTATGCAAATTTGAATACAAAGTCCAAGAAGTGAAGTATCTAAACCAGGGGTTTTCAACTCTGACTCATGAGATCCACTTTCCTTTTTAGCTCCAACCTTCATCAAACACACCTGACTGCAGCTTTCTATTAGAACATGAAGACAATGATTACCTTGTTCAGGTGTGTTTGATTGGGGTTGCAACTGAATTGTACAGGAAAGTGGATCACATAGGCCAGAGTTGAGAACCCCTGTTATAAACTTTGAACAAAACCAAAAAATAATGCTACGTCTAATCTAAACTTCATTTTTTAGAGATCAATGCATTGACCAGGGCTGCCGCCTATGTGAAATCCCCTTAACCATTTAAAAAATACTTTGACAAATCGGTTATTGACTATACAGCAAATGTGGGGGGAATTATGCTTATGCTTAAATAATATGCTAGTAGACAGCAATCTATATGAGAAGTCTGGTGTGGAAGGTGGATCTGAAACTGACTTCTGTCCAGGTTGACACAGCATCTCGTTTGTCTGTCTTCACAAACTGCCCTGAAATACAATTTTAACATCAACAATGATTGTTATAAATATAAAACGAGTCTCTTACATTCACAGTGCTCATTATTTATTATTATTATTATCTGTGTCTTGTTTTCTCATTATGTTGGGCCCCTCTGTAGGTTGCTGTATACCAAGTGTCCTCAATGAGTTAAACGAGATGGCCTTTTTATGACATACAAGATAAAAAAGAATATTTAATTGATACATACTTTAAAAAAAATGTAATAAATGGTAATGTATGTTTGAGGTTTTATTTTCTAGCCAGATGGTTTATAGCACATTGGAGATGCTCTTCAACAGGAGGTCTGCTCCAACTCTACTGCAGTACTGCCATCAGCATAGAAGAATCTAATGTTAAAAACATAAACAATTTATCACAGAGCCAACAATATGTAATATACAAGCAGTGTTGGGGAGTAACTACTTACATGTAATGGAATTACGTAATTTAATTACAAAATAAATGTAATTGTAATTAGTTACAGTTACTGAGAAAAAATGTGTAATTAAATTACAGTTACTTTTGAAAAATGCCAGTGATTATAAAGGGGATTACATCTGAATTTTTTTACACACCCACCCCCAAATAAAGATTTAACTGACTTCTTTCATAAATTGCATTGATATGGAGTCAAAATAGGGCCATATATATCTGCAAAATAAAACAATGTTTTGCAAACCAAAAATGTTTTGCAAATAAAAATAGAGTATTGAGGGAAAAAAAATTGCTTTTTTGCAAGTAAAAAAAAAATTGCAAAAGAAAAGTTAACCCCTGAGAGAAAAAATAAAGTTTAGCAAAGTAAAACTTCAGCAGCATTGACTTTGCAACAGATATTTCCCTTTGCGCCGCTCCTTTAAATCCGAGTTTCAGTCATCCGTGCCTCTGCGGCGCAAGCTTTCCTTTGTGCTTCATTTTTTCTATGCGCCTCGCTTTGTGTCACCGATTTGACGTGGGGGAGGGGTCAAGAGGTTGGGGTGTGTACAAGGGACGAAGGCGCGTCCTTCTCGTTACGTCATCAGCGCGAGCCCCGGATCTCAGGTATGTATTATTGATCGCTTTCTTCTTCTTATTATTAGACTCCTATATTACTAATAACAGATACTTCAGACCGGCCCAAACAAGGCTGTCACGATTAACAGACATTATATTGTACGTGATTTATGAACAGCTTGTGGGTGAAATAGGTAAAATACTGTTGCACCCGAAAGCTAGAGGACTCGCTCTATTGTTTCATACAAACGCAGCCGCTGCCATTTTTTTTGTACACTGTAATGGATTATAAGATAACTAACAAACTATTACTACTACTTTATTATTTATGTGGTGAAATGTTGTGTAATAAAAGTGGTATGACTGCACTGTATCCCTAAAATGTCTGTGCTGATTTCTTCATGGAAGCTTCGCGTTCAAATATTTCAACTCAGATCAGTGTTTCGTGTCTAATTATTTTGACATGAAACATCTAAATAATCTATCAAGCAGCTGTGTAATAAGTGGGATAATGTACATCCAGCCAGTTGTTATCGCAAAATAAAGATATACATTATCCCTTACTTATTATAATCTTAATTCAAGTGATAAAGGATTTTGAAAGTCTGACAGTAATCAGTGTTGAACGCTACTGTAAGGTTAAATCTGCCTGGTTTAAATGTTTCAAAATGATTAACAGTTAAAAAAATAGAAATTTAGAAAAGTAATCAAAAAGTAATAAAAGGTAATGTTACTTTTAAAAAGTAATTGAAAAGTTACACTACTTATTATATTTTCAATCAAGTAACTTGTAATCTGTAAACTATTATATTTCCAAAGTAACCTTCCCAACACTGTATACAAGGCATTATTAGAGATAAACAAACTAGAATATAGGTGAAATGCAGAAAAATAAACAATATGAAGAATATTTCAATCTAGTAATCCTCATACAGTATCACATTACAGTTTGTTTGGAAGTCAAATCCTTCTTACATAATACATAACTTACTGACGCTCCTGAAAGCACAGTACAATTTTTATATTTTTTTTTTTAGCGTTATCAAAATATGTTTGAAATCGTTTTAGCTAACGTTAATATTTTCACGCTCCATGTAAGTGAAGTCACCGATAAACAGTAAGTTACAGCCCATACTTTTAGGTTAAATAAGGTTAGTTTACTTCCGTTCATCCATTGACAAATTTTATATATTTACAAAACTATATAAAAAAACTGTCATCTACACATGTTACGTTGAGAGAGAGGCGAGAGGCGAGCGGATCCATATGCGAGCTTTATTGGAAGAACAAACAGGTACACGGTGGGCAGGCAGGGTCGAGACAGGAGCAGACAGGGATGTAATAGGCAATCCAAGAGAATAATCCGAAAAACACGAGCAATAAATCACAAGGCAGGCGGCTAGACAGACGTAAACGAGAAAACCAGGCAGGAGATCAAAAAACCAGGAACTTGGAAACACACTAGGAAAACAGGAATACGAAAACACGATACAACAAAACAATCCATGAAGTGCAACTGAGGAGGACCGGGATTTTATAGGATGCCTGATTGGTCACGGGGGCTGACGCAATCAGAGCGGTGGAGGATGGGAGATGCAGTCCGAGATACAACGTAACAGTCAGAGTGAGTAGGTGGAGCGAGAGTGACATCTGGTGGTGAGTGGACAACGGGACACCGACCAGATTCGTGACAACACATAATATGTGATTAAAAGCAAAAACTTTATGAAATAAGAGCTAAACTCTACAGTTAGCCTACATCTTATAGTTAGCCTAACGGTTGAGATGCTAAAGGACTTTTCCCCGAAGACACTAAACCATTTCTATGAAGTAAATATTCAACAGAAATGTGTCTGTTACATGTAAGAAAGTGTTAGGAACCGTTGTATGTATTATTTTTTGTCTTATTAGGGACAAAACTTACAGTAAAGCAGTGTGACAGACGGAGACTCGCCCCTTGTCAGTTAAGCTGCTTCCCCGTTTCCATGGTAACTCTCTCTCCGCTGCAGTTTAAATACAACTCGAATGTTCAAAGCGCGTGAGCGTTTAAAATGTAGCGTTTACATAAATACATACATGAAGTACAACGTACAGATGTCACAATGACAGATAAAATGTCCTGAAACTTGTACTGTGTAAGTGGATAGTGTAGGCCTGATGTAGGTAATCAAACTGTAAATGGAATGAGAATATAAAATCATATTAGCAGAGAATGTAAAACAATTTTTGAAGTCAGTTTATAACAGGTTATAATATATAATATATAATATAAATAATATAATATAATATAATATAAATAATGTAATATAATAATAGCTTTAGAATTTTTATTTAACTACCTAACGAAAAACATACCAGAAATTGTAAACAGAGTGTAGAATAAAAGTAGGCTATATAGCAAAACACATTAAAAACAAACATCACGTACAATGGGAGTTTTGGCACGGTTGCATTTTGGCACTGTCATGACGTATGTAAAAAAAATAAATACATATTTTTAGCCAACCAATCATTCCTGTTCATGTGTTAATGTCTCTCTCCCACCTTTCATTTGTTTACACCACAGACTGGTTTAAACACTGAGCTGTTAGCTCTTGATTTGAATATACGGTATTATTACATGAGCAAAGACAACTGAAAGTAAGGATTCACATATTACTTTTAAGTCCTTGATATTGCTCAGACTATCTGTTACTCAGTCACGGAGTTGCGTTAATATTAAAATATCACTGTTATTTTACTGACTTTACTTATTTTACTAAATTTGGGTACTTTCATTAAGTTTTTAAAACGTTTTATTCCAACGTGCATATTACGTTATTTTAACACCTGAATAAAGCGCTTGGTCCGGTTTCATTTTCATAGTAGACGAACGTGATTTTATTAATTAACTGAGCAAATACAACTGAAAGTATTACTTTTAAATCATTTTAAGTACTTTTGAAGTACTATTAAGAACGTAGTTTTTGCAAGGTTGTATTTTGGGTACTTTTATGACATTTTTAAAACGTTTTACAGGCATGAAAATGGGTCAGGGGTGAAAAAGGTGAGAAGGGTGCTCGAGGGATGATGTGGCCTCTGATGAGGCCGGGAGGTGGGGGGGACTCCCACAGAATAAATATTACGGCCTCATTAGGGGACATGCTGTAACTTAACTTATTTATTCTTCCATCATGATTGACAGCCAAGTTTTTTGTTTGTTTGTTTTTTTGGGCAAAGAAATCAACCTAATAAGTGTTTTCTACCATTATCGAAAAACATACCATCAACCACAAATGCTATTTGCATGCCAGAAAAAAACATGTTTGATAAAAGTTTCCCTTTGCCAATTTTACAGTAGCCAAATAAGTTGAATGGAATAATAAGCCAAGCACAGGTTCCCGCAGGAAGAAATGGCGCCCTGGATGTCAGTAGATGGCGCGCACGGTCTACGAACGCGGGACGCTCAGCTTTCACGATTTGAAATGGCTCAAATCCACTTTATATTAAGTTTTAATTAATCAATAAATACCATCCAAGACCCCCAACAAGACCAACGTGCATATTATGTTATTTTAACACCTGAATAAAACGTCCCCCGAAAGTTGTAGTTTGGTCTGGTTTCATTTTCGTAGTAGACGAACGTGATATTTAAGTTTTTTTGACTACTTAAAAAAAACGTTCCAGGTTTGTATTTTTACAATGTTTCTAAAACGTTTTATTTTGGTTACATATTTTTTTTATAAAAAAAAACGTTTTTAAAACGTACTACAACATTACCCAATTGCAACCAAAATACAACGTTGTGACAAGTTGTAAAAACGTTTTGTGTTTGCTGGGTATATATATGTTCTATATTCTATATATTATGTAACAGTTTTCGTGAATGAAAGCTCACCCTGAAGAGATGGGGGGCCTTCGTTCACCTGGCTGTTTGCCGCATGCGCCCTATTGGCCAGCGCTGAAGTGTTCCTGTAGGGCTTGGCAGGATGTGCTGCATGAGCCTTAATTCCCAGGGTAGATGGCGGGCACAAATGGGCAGCTACCGCCTCCACCAGCAGGGGGAGCTTGCTGTATCCTTTCTCATCAAAGCCGTCAGTGGTGGTGAGAGCTGCTGCAGTAGATTCACTCGGGCCTAATAGGGGGCGCGCCAGGTCTTGGTCAGCTCATCAGCTCAACTCAATATAATAACACACGAAAATACCGATGCTACAGAAGACATAATAAGTTCACTCTGTTAAAACGCACTTCATCCAAGGTAAATAACAGCACAGATCAAACAGTTCAAGTCACAATCATCAAGGATAGTGCTTCTCTCGTGTGCAGAGGAAAAATCTCAGTCCTTAATCGTGTAGTTAGTGTCTAGATTCTTCAAAGGACGACGGATTCATTCACACTTGACACAGGCTCCAGTCCAGCGACGCATCCTTCACACTACAACGACAACATAATCAATTCCCCACAAACACATCGGGAATTTAGAGAAAGTGGTAGGTAACGAACGTTTGTGCTGGTTTGGTGTTTGAGATATTAAACATTTTTTTTTTGACCGTGTGGTGTCACTTTCCACCCCATGTTGCCCAAATTGCTCCAAACCGGCGCAGTTCATTTGTGCTCTATTTGTGCCCGTTTGTGCTGTTAAAACAAACACTGTATCTATTTTCCTTCCTCAGATATAACCAAAGTATTTTTGGAAGCTGCGACGGTACTCTCCACCCCAGCTCGTCTAAATTACACAAAACTGGTGTCATTTGTTTGTGCTTGATTTGTGCCGTTGAAATGAACGTCAAATGTTTCCCCTTAGAAATAACAAAAACAGTTTGTGGCAGTAACGTCACTCTCCACCCTATGTCATCCAAATCTCTCCAAACCGATTCTTTTGTGCTCGACTGTCACCCATTTGTGCCGTTAAAAGAAATCCGGTAACTTTGACCGCTGCTTAAATATAACGAGAACAAAACTTTTTACGAACAGTGATGTCACTCACCCCACCATGCAATCTAAATCATTCCAAAATGTTGCCATTCGTTTGTGTTCGATTTGTGCCGTTTGTGCCAATGGATCACTCTCTCTTATTATTCTATTCCCCTATTCCTTCTACTAATCGTTTATACAAAATTAGTCACCCCGTGCCAAATTGGCAGTAATTTAAAAGTGAAAGTAAAATGTGCACTGCGAATTTACAAGCTATTTAAAAGCAAAGGAAAGCGAATGAAAAGAGGGAAATTGACGATGTGGCAGTTCGAAACCAGTTTCCTACTTTCCTCATAACTGAGAAACTTGTTTCTGATGTAGCCAAACAGTTAACTTGCAAAAGCGGGAAAATAACAAAAAGAGAGACCTCTATATTAAGACAAGTTGAGAATCATAAGTTGCAACTCGCGAGGATATGGGGCTTAAATTAAAATTAATTTACCCAAAACCTACTTATTCTATCCACTAAAATAATAAGATAATGTAAATTAAACAAAAACATCAACAAAAACATATGGACATCACAACCCTTGCCAAAATTAACCATGGTTTTATGGTAGTAAAACTGCTTAATTTTCTTATGTGTGTTTTCTGGATGCTTGAGACAATAAAATCAATTAGACAACTGTATTAGGCCTAATAAAATATAGTCATAGGTAACTGTCTAGATCTACAACTGTAAATAATACAATTTAATTTCAATTGATTAATTTACTTTTATATTTTATTAAAGTTCTATTTTGACCCTGCGTAATACGTGTTTTTTTTTTTTTTTTTTTACTTCCATAATGAGGGAGGGGTCAGTACAATACAATTCTGCTTAGGGCACCCATTTGGCCAGCGACTTAAAACCGAAGAAATTGCCACTAATTTGAAAGTGCAAGTAAAATGTGCACGGCACTTTTACTGTAGGAAAGCGAGGAAGAGAGGGAAAACTCAAACAAACTAAAAACAAACAATTGTTAGACACTGACTTGCTGCTCATTTGAAAGTGAAAGTAAAACTGTAACTATAATTAGGGAACCTATTGCTGTATTGTTTTCCCTTTTATTTATTTTTTTCTTAATTTTTTTTTTTTTTTTTTTTTTTTTGGTCTTAAAAAGGTCTTTAAAAAGTATTTAATTTACCCTCATAAAACCTGCAGAAACCCTGTTGTGTGGTTTTGCCCTACAAGTTGTAGTTTGTAATGGGTTGTTGCATTTAATTTGTTTATATCTGAGTTCTCCATTTACGTGTTTCCGTCAATGCGGTTATGTCATTCGCTCATAAATTGCACTTAAACAGACTGTGCTTCAAGTTATTTTAAAAAATAACTAAAAATAAAACCAAAAGTGAGTTTGTTGTTTATTCACAGTGTATTTGACACTGTGGTCAATTCAGTAACTCAGACGTCTGTGATATTTCCCTTTTGGGGGGTAAGTTTGTATCAAACTTGAGATCAGTTTGATTGTGTGACTACTTCACAGTGTGAAACTTGTTTCTTTGAGCTATTTCTACTTTTTGAGTCTAATTGAAGTTTGTATATTTTCCTACTTATCCAAGTGTTTTATTTATTCAAAAGAGTTTATTCTTGACACAGTGAAGTTGTGTTAAAATAGATTTTATTAAAAGTAACATCAGGTGGCCGATAAAGCTCAATGTGCTGCAGAACACATGCAAACAGAAATAGCACCAGCAAATTAAGAAAACATCATCATTTTGACAGCACATATGCTGCAAATACTCGCAACACAACCAAATACAGAAAAATGCTGCAAAAACAGGAAGGCGCTGCAAATACCCACAACACAAACAAGTAAAAAAACGTGATGCTAAAACAGAAATGTGCTGCAAATACTCACAACACAACCAAGCACAGACCACAAAGGTGGGAAACCCAACAATGCTGATGAAACAATGAAAATTTACATCTCAGGTTCTGTATGTAACCCTGGTTCCCTGAGAAGGGAACGAGACACTGCGTCCTCTAGGGTTCGCTATGGGGAACGCCATCTCCGTGACCCGTGTCTGAAGTCTACATATAAAAATGACAACAAATGTTGGCTGACGACAGCCTATGACGTCACTTTGGGCATAATTCTTCACTGCCGGTGTGTCACTACCAGTGTGACCACAGAATAAAAGGACGCCGGTAGAACACAACATTCACTTCTTTGTCTGAAGCTTACGTCCGAAGCATGGCAAAGAGCCTAGAGGATGCAGTATCTCGTTCCCTTCTCAGGGAACCAGGGTTACATACGTAACCTGAGATGTTCCCTTCCGAGGAACTCGAACTGCGTTCTCTAGGGGTCGCTGTGGGGAACGATTATACATGCTGCCATGCTGAGGGGAGTGCATGCCATCATAGTGGCGGGCACTAAATACTGATTCCATTAAGCTTAAGGGAGTTGCCTCTGAGATGTTGTGACGGCTGTCAGTGACATTATCCCCTTTGGCCAAAAGCCTGAGCTGCATACTCGAAGACTTACCTGAAAGGGGTCAGAAATGTTGTACCCGGGTAGAGCTCGAAGCTTGGAGTCAGAAGATATTACTTTAACCCTCTGGGGTCGAAAAACATGCTGGCGTGGTTTGTGGCAGTTTTTCTGATAACGCCTAAAAGAACTCATTTTTGATCGTACGTATAAGAGCAATACATCAGACAAATCTGTAAGGGGTCTTCTACTTTTATTTGTGTACACTCATAATAACAACAACAATCTGTGGTTTTGTGAAATAAAGAAAACAAACAGGGTGTGCAGTCTGCCGCGTTATACTGTGTTGTAAATAAAATACAAGGTGTGAATCACTAAATATTCATGGGCATTGTCACTCCCTTGCATATTCCCTTTTGATCACAAAACATGTGAACATTAGAACATATAAATCAATAAATTGTTTTCTGTAAACGATTGAATGAGATGATTTTCACATCATCTTGTAGAAAAAATCTCTAGCCTACCACATTCCAGTTCTCAAAAGTCTTGTGAACAAATGTTCTGAATGTGTTTCATGGCCTTATTTTAGTGACTTAAAATTTTTCGTTTTTCACTAACCATGCACACATTAACATTAATGTTGCTCACATATTATTGTAGCCTATTTTGTGTTGATTACAGTGTAATCAGACTTCAGCCATTAATATGTTTTTAAGATACTGAAAAAAGCATAAATGTGAGGGCATGTCAAAACTTTCCAGGGTGCCAAAACACCCTCAGACCCCAGAGGGTTAAAGGGATATGGCCAAATGCCTAGGCTTTCACCTAGGTTTGGCCTGTCACCCAGGGGTCTACCGCTGACTCTGCATAGGTTCGCTCAGGAACCATCCTACAGAACATAGGTAGCAACACCCTGCTTAAGGATGCGTAAGTAGAGTGAGGCCCAAGGTGACCGGGGACAACCAACTCAGAGAATGGGAACGGGATAGAGTGCGTAACCCATACCATACAGGATTTAGAGAGTGTGCAGAAACTAGCGCATGTATTTACTGCTACTTGGGGACTTACCCTAGCAGATGCTCACAAGGTATCAGCAAGGATACATAAATTTAGTGGGACCCAAGGTGGCCAGGGTCTGAACCTACTCAAGAAGGGTACGGGCTGGAAACAAGTGAATCCCTACCATACATGATTTTAGAATGGACCCAAAATCTAGGTGCATTCCATACCAGTGTGGATTTAAGAAAAGTGCCCAAAAACTTGTGTGTGCACTTACCATAAACATGGATTTAAGAAAGAGCCCAAAGATTCGTGTGGGCACTTACCATAACGTAGATTTTAGAAATACCACTTTATTTAGAAGTGGTGTGCCAGTAGATAACCTTCTAGATAAGGGGAGCACTGCTAGACGTTCCAAACGGGGCTCCAAGGGGAAGGCAGTAAGGGTGAACCTCAGTTGTCCAGTTGGGGCAATACTCAGAGCCAACCCTCAAGGTGAAGGGAGCATCACTACACCAAAACAGACAATTTAACCACAGCTAGCTGTCTGATAGTTCTGCCATGGAGCCAATACCCTTGACCAATGTGAGAGGTCAGTGATTAGGAACAGGCTTCTAACTACAGAGAGACAAGGAGGAACACCTGATCCACCCAGGGGAGACAAGCTCTTAAGAAACTCTCCCGCAGCGAGGGAAGCATAATCATGCCCTGCCAAAGAGGCCTTGGACATGTGATTTGATCACAGGAGATCAAACACTGCAGCAGAGACGAATCTGGTTCAACTCAGTATGGCTGCATAGAGAGCAGCAGCATGCCTAGCCCTCGGGCTGTGTTGTGGGTATTCTCTGGACCATAGGCCACAGCCAACCCAAGCAGACCTGTGCTTACTATCTTGATAGACAGCATAGGCCCCATTCTAACCAGGCCTGCAGAGCCTCAAGAACAAGGGCCTAGATTCGCAGTTGTTGCTCCTCAGAGCACTCAGACGGGTTTCCACAGAAACGCTTTTCATTCACACCTTGATGAAAACATAGTGCGGTCAAGTCCACTCCAAGGAGGGGTGACTCACTAGATCACCAAGACAGTATGATGGTGGGTGGATACCCTGAAACAGGAAGCCCCTCAGGGTGGGAAGCAGATAGTGTCTCAGTCAGTTGGCCTCTAAGGCATGCGTGTCCAGCCAGGGGTGTCCAGGAGCATCCTGTGAAGAGATAATTTCTGAAGAGCTTACCTGGTAAGAGGACCGTAGCCCTAGATGTAGTGCTGTAGTGGGGACCTGAAGGCCAAGAGTGGATACGGCGTCCAGGTAGATATATTGGAGGCAGATCCAAATAGACAAGCAGGCCACAACCGTAGTCAAAGACCAGAGGGGGAGTGCTCAAAGAGGACCTATCTAATAGAAAGAAAAACACGACAGGTCCCAGAAATACAGCAGAAATAGAAGACCACAAAGAGTGGGCTGTCCACTTACAACCCTAGCAGGGCAGACAGCGCTGTCTAGTTAGCTCAAAGAGACCGCTACTTAAAAACCCTAGGAAGGGGAGCAATCACTGAGCTATCAGCAGCTAGTCCCGCATAGCCTTTAGTTCAAAAACCCCCAATAAACCCTCGGAGAGGCAGCCCAGACCACCAGAGTGGGCCATCTACTTACAACCCTATATGGGAAGACAGCGCCATCTTGGCAGGGCTCCGGGAAGCTGCTATTAAGAACACCAAAGAAGGGTCTTAGCTAGCACATAGCTACCCTCAGATAGCTATGCTTCCAGGAAGGGGCAAGTAAACACACAGGTAGCCTCAGATAGCTGAACTTATGTAAGTTTGTCCCACCATAACCATGGCTGAACTATAAGCACCCTCAGAATGCTATACTAAAAAAGTCCCGTTATTTATGTTCTGTCCATGAACTGAGTAATGGGAGATAATTAACAACACAACTGCAACGTGCAGCACATATTCAGCTCATATTCAGCTCCACCCAGCTCATATTCAGCTCCACCCATGCACTAGATTCCACTGGAAATCAGGCAATAACGGAGCAGCCGCCACGAATGTGTTGTTAATGCCGTGAGAGGTGAACACACTCATGCAAATTCGGGTATTACAACTCGGGTAAACAGTGAAGACTCACCTCCTTTCTTTGCGAATGCATTGCAATGAGCACTTCCAGTTCTCTCTAGAGCTGGATGCACTGCTTGTAACCACACACACAGAGCCCACGAGCTTGTTAAAGTGGATATGAGAGCGTGCCTGTCTCTCGCAAGAAACAAGCAATGAATGTGACGATCGCATTCAACTCCCTCGAGAGCTGATTTTCACTTACTCGTCACCAAACATACAAAGCTTGTGAACCGTATGAAAGCTGCGGGTATCAGAGTATGCTTGCCTCTCGCAAGAGACAAGCAATGAATACAATGAGCGCAATAAACTTCCTCGCGTGCTGAAAGTGCTTGCTCTTTACCACACATCTTCACACTGTTCTGGTGAGAGAACATGCGCTGAATTCGTTCTTAGTTTCAGACAAAAGGTCAGTGAAAACAAAAAAAGAGGATGATGTGTTTGTATATACTATCTTTTATACTATGCGTTCGCACTGGTATGACACATACCCTCGAAAGGGAACTTCTAGTCAGGTGTGTTGAAGCTAAACATGAGAGGCATAAATACCTCTGAACGATGGTCACTGCATAAATCTAATTTTCTATGAAACTAGACAACATTCATGTAACAAGTGTTGTTAAGAGCTTAGTTTTTTTCCCCACGATGAAAATTTCTTTAAAGCTGCAAATTTACCTTATGTAAGACCTTACTTTGTTTAAATATCACAAAATAGCCATGTCTGTCACTTCTTATAAAGAAGTGTCATAAACTTGTGCAAATGCTAACTACAATCCCCCAGGATTGAGCATAAAGAAAAAAAGTCCTTGTCTTTTGTAGTCAGTCTTGCAAATGCATCATACCTTCGAACATCCAGCTTGCTCAAAGACAAGACAGCATTCC
>JAMKFB010000477.1:27500-423968 GCA_036247105.1 Cirrhinus mrigala
CAGTGCTGTTCATGATGGTGAGAGGGGGGAGTGCAGGGGGCTTTCAGGGGGCAGTCATTTGTGTAGAGGGAGAAGAGCAGTGGGGAGAGAACGCAGCCCTGGGGAGCTCCAGTGCTGATGGTGCGGGTGCCGGATGTGAGTTTTCCCAGCCTCACTAGCTGCTGCCTGTCTGTCAGGAAGCTGGTGATCCACTGACAGATGGAGGCGGGGACAGAGAGCTGTGACAGTTTATTCTGAAGGATATCTGGAATGATGGTGTTGAAAGCAGAGCTGAAGTCCACAAACAAGATCCTTGCATAGGTCCCTGGTTTGTCCAGATGTTGAAGGATGTAGTGCAATCCCATATTGACAGTATCATCCACAGACCTGTTTGCTCGGTACGCAAACTGCAGGGGATCCAGCAAGGGTCCAGTAATGTCCTTCAAGTAGGCCACCACCAGTCTCTCAAACTTCATGACCACACATACACAAACACACATGGCATTCTATGAGGAGGTGGTGTGCATCATTAAATGAGCATTAATTTGATTAGAAGACACTATATAGGTGGGGTTTCATTGACTAGTAATTCACTCATAAAGCATGCATAAAACAACAATACAATGCAATAGACACCACACAATCATACACAAAATGTCATGAGATGTTTATTCATAGAACGTTTTGTCTATGAGTAAAGAGAAGGAAAGTTCCGTTTTATGGGGATTATGGGTCTTTCCTAAGGAGAAAGGGAGTGAGAGTTGCTCTGCCCGCATTTCTTTGAGCAATAAAACCAATGTTGTCAGATGATTTGTCTTTGTCTTTGATTACCATGGAAACCAGAGGCCTGTTCTGCTTTTATTTTTTTAGTGTATAACTTGCATTTTGGGAAAGGGATACATAGAACCTCATAATTGGCTAGTTGGATGGGTGAAGGGCGTTCACATTTATTTAAGTATAACAAATAATTGTGTGTATGATTGGACTGATATGGTCCATATCAAAGTGTTTATAACCAAAAGAAAACATTTGGGAGATTCTCTTACTTTCTATATTTGGAGCGCTGTAACTCTGTGCTTGTGCTAGGGGTAGGAATCTTCAGGCACTTCATCCGATTCTGGGAGTAACGATCCGATTCCAAAACGATTCTTGATCTACATTTTCCCCCAAATAATTATTCTGCTGTGCAAATACATCTTTACAACCTTACATTTTAACTAAAATTGCAGTTTCTTTGCTTTTTGTTTATAGTTGGAATCTCTGTATGTCAGTACTGCTATTCTTAAAAGTAGGGGTGTGAATCTTCACTGGTTTCATGATTCAATTCAATTACAATTTTCATTATCAACTCAATATCACTATTGTTTTCAGGTTTTTAATATTTCTGCACTTGGCTACATTTTCATAGAAATTTTATATCAAATTTATTTTGTGCAAACATTATTTTTTTATTATATAAACAGGCTACTTTTTAAAACAGTCACTTATTTAAAATAAGTGTTGTAAGTATCTGAAAGTTTTCAGACAATAGTTACGGGGGGTTTTTTCCTCAGTATTATTGCCATTTGATTATTATTCACACTAATGCACATATCTATTTTGATATATCAAATTTGAAAGTTTTGTCCTGCTCTGAAAACATTAAAGTCTGTCAATGCACGGGATTCGTGCATCTAATAGTACTGCATTCCAAACTACATTAATGAAAGCATATCTAAAGTAAAACACTGCAGGTGGAAGCACACACTGTCAAGCAATGCACACCTCTCTAACAGCTTTCACACCGACCGTGGAAAGCGTTGCGCTATGAAACCCATTCATTTCAACTGCATGCACCGCGTGAGGACGGCTTGTTTCTGCATCGACCAAAGTGTGCACGCAAGCTGCGCTTAAAGTTTAAAATACTTTTAAAATGCTTATAGAAATAGAATGCTTTCCACATTCGGTCTGAAAGCCGCTTCTCACAGTGCAAATTCTGTGCAATGAAGCCCACAACGTCTCTAGCGCTCACACATGCCACATGCGGGAGAAAAAAGGTCGCTCAGGATCGTTTCTGAAATATTCAGAATCAATTCAGAATCGTTAAAGAGATAATCGCGATAAATCAGAGAATCTATTTTTTTCTCCCATTCCTAGCTTGTGCAGCATCATGAACTGCACAGACTCAATCACTGGTGCCGCTGTGTTTTGTTTATCAGTACAAGTCGCAATTATTTATTAATTAAAATATATATATTTAAATACAGTTGTTATAAAGTCAAGTCCTGCCAAGTCATGAAGTTCAAGTCAAGTGTCAAGTCACTGGATCCCAAGTCCAAGTCAAGTCAAGTCAAGTCATTTTCTTTATTTAGTCAAGCAAGTCACAGGTCCTTAAATTTACGCTTCGAGTCAAATAATGTGACTTGAGTCTCCCACCTCTGCCCTGTGATCTGTGTGGGTCCTAATGCCATTGTATTTTAACAGGACACTATACTGTAAATAGCACCGTCCTTCGGATTAGACGCTAAACTGAGGTCCTAAACCCTCTGTGGTCAGTAAAAATCCAATGGCACTTCTCGTACAGAGACTTTCAGTCATGGCCTCCTAATAATTCCCATCCACTGATTTTGCTCTCTCTCCTCTCCACTTACAGTTGGGGTGTGGTAAGCACACCGTCGCAACTGTAGTGTGACTGCTGTCACATCATCCAAGTGGATGCTGCACACTGGTAGTGGATGAGTACAGACATCTTCATATACAGGTGTTAAATGTGAGCCAAAATCATCACAATTAAAAGAACCAAAGACTTAAACTGCTTTAGTCTGTGTGCACTGAATTTATTTAATACACGAGTTTCACAATTTGAGTTGAATTACTGAAATAAATGAACTTTTCCACAACATTCTAATTTATTGAGATGCACCTGTAAATGTAAAACACTTTGGGTGTAGAGTAGTAAAGAGTAAAGTGCTATATAAATGCCTCATGCATTCATTCACTTATTACTAAGTACTAACAACTTATTTCTACTACTATGATGTGTTTTAAAGCATATTCATATTTTTAAAACTGTGACGATATCTTGATGTAGAATCACAAAAATAAAGCAAAATGAATAACATATTACCCATGAAAACCCTTTTAAAAGATGTCATTGTAACGTTCCTATATATTTACTCAGTTGCACTGTGGATTGACAACTGCAGGGATGCTTCGGATGCTGGATGTAAAATTTAGAGCTGGACCCTTTTTAGGGCTAATAATATTTCCACATTATAAGCAATGTTTAGCCTTAAAAATGTATGTGAATACAGTTGCAGGTATTGACTACATCTCTAGTGTTTGATAAGAAAGATTCAAAATCTGTACTGTTAGCAGCACAGAATTAATTGAATAATTACACTATGGGGCCGCTGAATGCTTGAATCTGATTGGCTGGGGAACGTTCTAAAGGTGTGCATTGTTTTCAGGCAGCTCTTGACCGCATTACATGTGTATATCACTTCGCCACACGATTTCAGTTATTTCAAAGGTCCTTACAGCCTAAAAAACAGCAAAATAACCAAAACCCACAATGACACTGGCCAAACAAATAAATACAGTAAATAATAGGATAAAAACAACAGATTATTTACGATTTTGCCACAAAACGGTGCTTATATGAAAAACCCATATATTAAATGTTTTATATATGCCATATCCATATATGATTCCTATTAGAAAATAGAACAATTTCATATATTGACATATAAGTCTACCCCATACAAAAATATGTTTATGTATGTATAATGCATTTATTGCTATATATGGAACATATATAATTATTAATATATGTGAGATATATATATATTTATTTATTTTATATGCAAATTACACATATATGCACGAAATATTGTAAAATATATATATATAAAATAATATATGGTTTCAAATATTTAATATTTTAATGTTATCTTTGATCTTTAAATAGAGGTTGTAGACACATGTAAGACACTCTACACTCTACAAAGTTAAGCCTAAATGTTAAATGGTACAATAAGCTACAAATAGTAACATCTTTATTTAAACAGAATTTATTTAAATAGAAAAAAAAGTTACTGACCTGCACAATCAAACAGGACAAAAAAGAAACAATTACATATATAACTGATCAAAACACTGAACAGGCATAAGAAACAGAACATCAATTGTAGTGGTTCAGCTACAGTTCTACAGGTTTATATTCCACCAGGTTTATTGCCACCCCCAGTAGGCCCCAGGTGAAGAAATTTCTGGATCACTGCAGTAAAATTTAAATTTTTATAATATAATTAAATTCAATCATTAAAAATCACATTTTCTGAACAATATATGCATTTCAGGAAATGCACAACATTTAAAAGTATCTTTTTTTAACTTTGGTAGTGTTGGGTGATACAGTAAACTAAACTTGATTTTAGTCAACATGATATTAAAATATATAATCTGCTTAAGTCTCGCAATCCAACATTATACCAACGTTTAATTTTGCTTTTAAGTTTGAACTGTGCCTATATCTTAAAGTGATTAACTTCTATAAGATGACAAATATATTGAGTATAAAACATAGTTGGTAAAGTTCAAGATTATTTTAAAAACTGCAGAATACTAATTATTTATGTAATAATAGGAATAATTAAAGTTGTAGTTGTAAAATATTCCCAGATACCACAAGGCTACGGCAGAACAACAACAGAGCACAGCCTGCATGCCCATTCAAATAATATGTCTCTATATACATGAAGACAGAGTTGACAGAGTTCACAACTAAGGATACAATTTAATTTGCTATTTAGCATCAATGAAATAAAGAGTTGACATTCATAATACCTAACGAGTGTGTCGTTTTGGCCTGGAGAAAAGAAATAGAGGGGTGGAACTATGACATGGGTTTTTGAATGGCAATTTGATTAATTCACCTAAATTAAGGTCCGTGGTTCACACAAGCTCAAAATACTTTCACGTTTTATTCTATGACATAAAACACACCAGTTACACCCCACTCCTGATTTTTTTTTTAACTGTTATGTTTCTTAAAGTGCCCCTATTATGCCTTTTCAAATATGATCTTTCATGCAGTGTGTCATGTAGCTGTATGTGAACATAAACTATCTGCAAAGTTGTGAAGCCGACAGTGCAAGATAAATAAAGTTATTGTCTATCAAAAAAAAAAAAAAAGAGTCGACTCACACTTGCCTAAACGAGTCGTCAGGATTTCAAATCTTTCTCTGTTACGGCCACACGTCACAAAGTAACAGATTTGCATAATGTCCGCCCACGTTCTACATCGCGAACAACTTGCCCGCCCATACATTTCCATGTGGTCTACGTCACATCGAAATTTACATGTACGTTAGACGGAAGACGCTGTATCATACGCTGTGAGTAAAACTGTTTTATATTCACTTCCAAAAGATGATGAATCTACAAAGATTGTATTTTCTAGCAATCGTTCAAAATACGTAGTTGTGTATGTTATGTTGTGTAACAACCCTGCACATGTCATGCTAAATCAGGCTTCTGTAGTTGTGTTGTTTAGCTGTGGACCCACTGTAGTCTGACAATTTGTGACTGATGCAGCTTGACTGTCTGTCTGTCTCATTAGTTGGAGTAATGATAAAGGATGGCGCACGAAGCGGCTTTCACACCGAATGCGGAAAGCGCTATGCTATGAAACCCTTTCGTTTCAATGCCTTCCGCCTTGCGAGGACGACTTGTTTCGGCCTCGACTAAAGCGGACGCGCAGCGGAGCGCGCACGCCACAGACAAGTTCAAATGAGTTTTTCAAATGAACTTTTGCCGCTGCTCTGAAGGGCTGCACTGAACCCAGCGGCCAGCACAGCGCTTTCCGCGTTAAAGCCGCTTAATGCATTATGCATTGCTGAAGTTTACAACATAGAGGTGTGCCGGGTTCGGTTATAAAAGCAAATTGCGAGCACTTTCCACGGTAGACCGTGCTGACTTGTCGATCAGCCACTTCAGCCGTTTAATCATCAGACTCTGGCTGGAATTGTTATGGCAAAATCGATGCCATCTTTTCTATGTATTGTCAAGTCTCCAGGGCTGTCGGTCAGTTATGGCAATGGGCGTTTCGTTCTCCGACACGCTGTACGCGGTAGACCAATCATACGAGTCGTTTAGGAATCATTTAGAAATGGGGTAAAATTAAATCTATTTTTGGAGAAAACTGAAGTGTTTTTTGACATTGCATACATGTAAACCCGTTTTGGGAGTCTATTAAAACAATATTAGCAACCTTTAAAATGGCATAATAGGGGCACTTTAAAAAAGACTGTTGCTAACATGTTGCTAAATGGGACTACAGGCCGTCAGAGACATTAAACGTCATCACGCCGAACAGTTTATCAATTTACAGTATTTTCCAATTGTAGTATAATTTATAGTACAATTAATTGTAGAATAACCAATTAATAGTTTCCCACATTTTTTGTATTGCTTTGCCCTGAAATGCAACACAAGTCTTCGAATGGAGGATGCTTGTTTTATCGCTTTCCTACTGAAAGGAAAGACTCTCTCTGTGTTTGTACCATAAATATTATAATTATTCCATATAAACACCACATTTACTGCCTTAGTCACAGTGAAAGTTAAACTTTAATAATGTACTGTACTTTTCAAAATGTACAGAAACACATGCTTTCTTGAGTTATGATTATTTCATTTATTCACTATACGATTTATTACTAATGTCTCATTTTAGTTTGGCTCTAGTTTTGTATTTATTCCAGTTTTTATGTGAAAAGGTTCATGTAACGTAGATTAAAATTCAAGTTGTCGGAAGCATGGTGGTGTTGAAGGCGAACGACCATCCTGTTATATATAAACTTAAGCCAAGTTTAGCTTTTAAGTTCTGGTGCTTTTATTTAGGCTTCAAAATTTATAAAATTGTATTATTTTGTGATGATTATCTTGATGGACAAAACGTGCACGTTTCATGAACTATAGTTGAACACCGAGCTTATTTTTTGTGATAATCCAAAAAGCCTATGGAAAAATCCTATTTCTATCCTATTTTTCGAGGGAACCAGCGTGATGCTAACAGCCAATCCGCCTACAAAGTGCCGTCATAGTTCCACCACTTTATTAAAAAGGGCAGTTGATTTGTTTACATGTATACTGCAGATGCTAGTTTTGGTTTCAATAATATATGTAACCTTTTCTGTGTAGAGGCTCCATCATTCACATCACTGCCATCCACATCTGCAGGTTCTGCCTCCATTTCTATTTTCTGAGAATGTTGGGACTCATTACCTTTTCATGGGACACAAACAAGAATAGCACAATTATCAGCAAAGAAACAAAATTTACTACAATAGTTTAACCATATTTTCAAAACCCCACAATCACATCCTTTAGTGTATTATACCTTTATGCAATATGCACATGCATGTGCTTATGCACCCACTCTAGGCATGTCACTGACATGTTAATGCACTTAATGCTATATAAAATAGTACTGTAATTTACTATATGAATTCAAGGTACTTGTATTTAAATAAATCCATTTCATCCAGCTTTATAGTTCTAGTCTAGACTATATCTCAGAGATAAATTATAATTTTCATCCATTACTTCTGTCAGACAGCTTTAAATAATCTCAAATGTGGCACTGCTTATCCAGTGAAAACAATGAGTTTACAGTATCTCTATACAGATTAACCTACCCAACAGTGTATAGTTAAAATTAACGTTAACGCGAGCAAATAGCAAAACAAATCAATGCAGCTGTAATCATAACATCATATATATATAAAAAAAAATGACAGGGAATATTTAAAGCATTAGCTGATCTTTATAGGGACAGAGGCTCTTGCAGACCTAAACAATCATATAATACTTAGTTTCTATGTAATATTAGCGTAGGAACAAAGAATGAGCGTAATTTACCTGCACTGCTGCCACAAACAAGGGCGTTTCATCCTTTCCCCTCAGTGATGTCAGTCTGTCTTCGTGCCCGTCTATAAAATCATTGTCGTTTATTATATGAAAGCACTGACACAGTTGTTATTCTTCCACTTATTAAGAATAACATCTTAACACATGACTATTTGTTTAGCTGCAGCCATTGCTCAGACCCGTTAGCGCGGGTGTGTTTGAATTTTGGCACATGCGCAATAGCGGTATTGTGACGTTCACGCACAACCGAGCATGTAGTATGCCTATTAGTGCAATGATGATGAGAGCACATATGGACAAACAGTTAAAGTGTTTTTTTTTTTTTCTCAATAACTCTATAATACATTCCTTTTACTGGATATATGTGATAATAATATATTGCCCTATATTTAACATATATGAGAGTATCACTAGTGATATAGGGATATATATATATGTTATATATTTCCATATGGGTGCCTTTTTTTCAAGGATTTGACATTCACTGGCATGCATTTTATTGGACATTCAAATACATTCATTTTATTTGACTTTTTTTTTTTTTTTATTGAAAAATTTCATAGGCAACTTCAGTTGCAGTAAATTGCTTCATGTTTATAATTATCTCTCTTTAACTATGCTAATTTCACTACTTTTTAGGCTACAGGAAAAAACAAATGGAGATGATGGAAAACATGCGTTTAAATTTGGTCTTGCTGGGAAGTTCAGGAGTTGGGAAAAGTTCAACAGGAAACACAATACTGGGACGGGAAGCATTCACATCAGAAAAAAGTTCCACATCACTCACACAAACTGTAGCCGTTGAAGTCGGTGATGTTTGTGGATTGCCGGTCAGAGTTTATGACACACCAGGATTTTCTAATGCAGAGCATGGGATACATGAAGAAGTTCTGCAGAAATGTGAATCGACCTTGTGTGCATGTCTCCTGGTTCTTCGGGCAGACAGATTCACTCAAGAAGATGAAAGAATTGTGGAGAAAATTGAGGAACTATTGGAAGAAAAACACAAAGACAATACCTGGATTATCTTCACCAGAGAAGATGAACTGAAAGAACGAAAGAAGACCATGAATACTCTCATTGACGAAAATGAAGCCTTGAAGAAACTTGTACAAAAGTATGAATACAGATTCCACGTATTGAACAACAAAGATAGAAAAAGATGTGGTGGTCAAGTGAAATCTCTTGTATCTGCACTTTTCCAGAGGAACATGCACACTTGTAAGTGTATTGATGTCATATTAGGCATGAAGGAAATATGCTTTCTTGCTCATTAATGATGTTTCTCAAAGAAAGATTAATAACCTTTACTTTCCTGCTGTAAATAAAAAGCAATGGCTTAATCCAGGGGTTTTCAAACCTATCCCAGAGAACCCCCAGTACTGCACATTTTGCATGTACCCCTAATCTAACACATCCACTTCAGGTTTTGCAGTCTCTAGTAATAAGCTGAAGAGTTCAATTTTAATGAAGGAGACATAAAAAATGTGCAGTGCTGGCATGCCCCTAGACAGGTTTAAAAACCCCTGTCTAAATCATTAGCATTTACAGTAAGTTAACAGTACAATTTTACTACATTATTGGTAACACTTTACTTGAAGGGGTGTGCATAAGACTGACATAACACCTTTGTAATCACGACATGACACATGCCGTGAATATGAAGGAGGTTTTATGCATGTTTATGACACGTCGTAAGTGTCATTTGCTCAGTTATGTCATTTTAAATGCAAAGATGACATTGTTTGAAATGCCTTTGTCATGACAACTTGACATTAACAAGACAATTTTGTACCATTTGACAGCAAGATATGTTGGAAATATGTGACCCTGGACCACAAAACCAGTCTTAAGTAGCACGGGTATATTTTTAACAATAGCCAACAACACATTTCATGGGTCAAAATTATTGATTTTTCTTTTATGCCAAAATTCATTAGGATATTAAGTAAAGGTCATGTTCCATGGAAAAACTATCAAAAAAATATTTTTGATTAGTGATATGTATTGCTAAGAACTTCATTTGGACAAATTTAAAAGCGATTTTCTCAAATGACACTTAATGAGACTAGTCATAAACGTGCATAAAACCTCCTTTATATTCATGACGTGTCATGTCACAATTATAAAGGTGTCATGTCAGTCTTATGCACACCCCTTCAAGTAAAGTGTTACCACATTATTAGATGTAGTAGTTGGCACAATATAAACGTACAAATGAATAATTGTGATTTTTAAAAAAAAATGTATTATTATTATTTATTTTATTTTATTTATTTATTTTGCAGTGCCACAAAAAGGACCAAAAAGAATTTACACCAACATCCAGGACATTCCTGTTTCCAATCGTTTATCCAGAAGAATTGTGCTGCTGGGTAAAACTGGTGTTGGGAAGAGTGCATCTGGAAACACAATACTGAGAAAGAAAGAGTTTAATTCTATAAATGGTCCAAATTCAATAACTTGTAAATCCATAGAGAAACAGGCAATTGTTTCAGGCAGAAATGTGTCTGTAATTGACACTCCTGGATTCTTTGACACACAGATGGAACCTCATCAGTTTATGATAGAGATAGCGAGAAGTGTTTATTTATCCTGTCCTGGACCGCATGCTTTTCTCATTGTGATTCCTTTGAATAATAGATTCACTGACCAGGAAGTGGAGATTCCTCAGATCATTGAGTTATTGTTTGGAGAAGAAGTGTTAAAATACTCCATCGTTCTCTTCACACATGTAGATCAGCTAAAAGAAAAGTCAGTAGAAAAGCTCATTAATGATAATGAAAATCTAAGATATCTAGTTGAACAGTGTGGAGGCAGATATCATCTCTTCAACAATATAGATGAGAATAACATAGAACAGGTGAATGATTTACTGCAGAAGATTGACAGAATGATAAAACAGAATGGAGGAGGGTACTACAGTAATGAAATGTTTGAAGATGCTCTGAGATTCAGACAAGAAATAGAGATTGCGAGAGCAAGAAAGGAGACAGAGGAGAAGATAAGAACAAAGATACAAGGAGAGAATAATGTGAGACAACAACAAGAGGAGAAAAAAAGACAAGAGGAAATGGAGAGAGAGAAGAAAAAAAGAGATGAGAAAAGAAGAAAAATAAAAGCTCAGAGCTCTGAAATAGAAAGACTTAGAATGGAGATACAGAAAGACAAAGAAGAGAGAAATCAAGAAGAGAAAAAAAGACAAGAGGAGATTGAAAAAATGAGAAAAGAGACAGAGGGGAAAAGTGGAAAGATAGAAGCTCAGAGCTCTGAAATAGAAAGACTAAGAGTGGAGATGCAGAAAGACCGAGAGAAGAAAAATCAAGAAGAGGAACTAAGACAAAAGGAGCTTGAGAGAATGAGAAAGGAGATAGAGGAGAAAAGCCAAACTATAGAAGCTCAGAGATCTGAAATAGAAGGACTTAGAGTGGAGATGCAGAGGGAGAATTCTGAGAGACAACAACAAGAGGACCACCAAAACACAGCAGATTCTGAAGAAAGAAGTGGATTTAAGAATTTTTTTTCCAAGTATTGGAAATACTTTTTAAAAGGCATTGCAGTTGGTGCTATAATTGGTGGATCTGCTTGTGAAATTGTTGGTGGAGTTATTGGTCGAGTTATAGCCTTAATTGTTGATAAAAAATAGGGGTGTCACTTAAGTATGCTGCAAGTATCATTAAAGATAATATCAATACAAACTGCAATGTAGGTGGAGGGTAATGAATTACCATATATAATGAAGAATTGAATTGAGAAATGTGTCTTTAAATTTTGCCCTAATTTTCCCACAATCATTTACCTGTCTGTTGTGCAAAATAAATAAATGATTTAGAGATTATTTCATGTGATAAATGTATAGAAAACAATTAATCAGATATTCTTCCACAGGACAAGAACATACAATCTTTTACAACCAGGGTGCTCATTGTCAAAAGGATAAGAGAAAAATGAGAAAAAGACTTAGATTTTTATATCTTTAGACTTTTATGTTTATTTCCATTTTTTCCTTTACATTATTTTGTATTGTTTTGACAGCAGACACTGTGAATGCATTTGTAAGGTTACCATAACAATAAATGAAGCACATTGTCAAAATTGTTATTTTGCTAAGTGTGATTATCAAACCGGAAAGGCTGCAATTTCATTAATATAAATATATTTTGTGTATTTGAGAGTGAAGCACAGCACTATTCAGTTTTCATTTACTGTACATGCAAGTAGCAGTTCCAGTAAATCCAGCATTGTGAAGCAGCTCAGCTTGTTCACAGTAAATGCTGCTCCACACAAGCTCCATCTCTGTAAGTGCTCTGAGTTTGAATCACAAATGACTTGCTTTTAATATGTGCTAACCATCTTTCCAAATCTTTAATGTGAAATGTATCTAAATGTGTTGCCAAAAGGAGAAGATTTTAAGGTCTATAGCTAATCATTTACAATATGATTTGTATTAAAGTTAAAGAAAAATATATCACCCGCTCTATTAAGAAATGAATATATATATATATGTATATATATATATATATATGTATATATATATACACTGTGTGCAGAATTATTAGGCATGTTGATATTCTGGTCATATTTTTTTTCCAAACACATTTTACCAATTCCAAACCACATCAGTCTTAATAACTACTATTAATTTTGTATTTAATCATTTGTAAGTGATATATAATTGTCCGTGAAGGCTGGAAGTGAAAAACTCCTTATATTCAGGTGTGCAGAATTATTAGGCATGTTTTCGTTTACAGCTAAAATGAGCCAAAAAAGAGATTTAACCCAGACTGAAAAGTCCAAATTATTAAATGCCCATGAGAAGAATGCAATACTAATGCATTACAAGAATTTGCAAAGTTAAGGCTTGACCATTGGACAGTGAAATGCTTGTTGAGTCTGCATGGTCAGAAAAAACAGGTGGAGAAGAAAAGATGCATGTTAACTGCAAAAGAATTAGGAATTAAGGTGAAGAATTAGGTGTGACACCATCAGGAACCGTTTCCAGTTCTCCAGCGCCACCATTTTCCAGAACTGCAACCTACCTGGAGTCTTCAGAAGTGCAATGTGTCAGGTTCTCAGAGACTTTGCTTGGTAAAAAATCCTAAAAAATGCCCCTGACTTAATAAGAATAACAAGCTGACGTCTTGTGAAATACATGAAGACAGTTTTTTTATATGCTTTAGAGACAGATAAGTTGAGAGTGACTCTTGAAGGACAAGCATCACATCCTCTTGTACCTCTGATTCAAGAATTTATCTTCTAAAATCTGGCAATAAGTTTTGGGAGCATTTCACTGTCCAATGGTCAAGCCTTAACTTTGCAAATTCTTGTAATGCATTAGTATTGCATTCTTCTCATGGGCATTTAATAATTTGGACTTTTCAGTCTGGGTTAAATCTCTTTTTTGGCTCATTTTAGCTGTAAACGAAAACATGCCTAATAATTCTGCACACCTGAATATAAGGAGTTTTTCACTTCCAGCCTTCACGGACAATTATATATCACTTACAAATGATTAAATACAAAATTAATAGTAGTTATTAAGACTGATGTGGTTTGGAATTGGTAAAATGTGTTTGGAAAAAAAATATGACCAGAATATCAACATGCCTAATAATTCTGCACACAGTGTATGTATATATATATATATATATATATATATATATATATATATATATATATATATATATATATATATATATATATATATATATATATATGATTTATCATTATAACTTATTCTTCTTTTTTTTCCAAATTATAATCAAAACTCATTCATATTCTAATATTTTGATTTTCTCCTTAATAATCTCTTTCTGTGTTAACAAATTTCGTTTCAATTTCAGTGTTACAAAATCCATTGAAATCTGAAAGCTACATTATCAGTGCATTATTCTGAAAAAATAAAACCCACACTGAAATGCAATGTCTGACTCCAATTAGTTTTTTGAGAAGTAGGTTAAACTAATACTATTCTAGCCTGCATTGTAGATGATTACTCTGTGTTCAATAAAAACAATTTAAAATACAGGTGTCTGTGGTTATACTTTAGTCAGACTTTATTTTTTGTCTATAATTGCCCATTAAACAATTAAAATAGACATAGCCTAACCTGAAAGTTAACAACAAACAGAATGACACTTGGTGCTATTATGAATATTCAATACTTTAAACTAAAATAAATACCTTTTTGGCTACTTAAAAAAAAAAAAAAATTTTAGGTAGGGCACCACCTGCAATGCACCACTGGAATTGAAAACCGCTGCCTTAACCTTACTGTATATACATATATACGGATCCATTCAAAATGATTAAACAGAGCAAACCAAATTAAAAACAACAACTAAAAAGCAAATAAAAACACTGAATTTGTTGAATGCGGTGATATTAAGGCAGCTCAACATAACCAGTGAAGAGTTTCTCTGTCACAGTGGGTGTTAATGCCCATATTTATGTAAACACCACTGACCACTTCAAACCTCTGTAAAACCATGTTTCTATAACGAGTGCCCCTTATAAAATACTTGTCAGACATGCGACCATACTGAAATGAGCAAAAAGCCATCAAAGAGTGCCCTGCTCTTGTTTGCCTCACTTCCCTGGTCTTTGGTCTCCACTGAGTGTCTGCTTGGTTCGTCTGTCATTGTCAGGGCATCTCCTGCGTGTTCCAATCAGTTGTTGGTCTGTGTATCCAGCGCGCCCAATGAAGCACACCCCGATGTCTTAAAAAGCCTTCTGCTTACGAATGATTTATAAATCACATGTGAGATAGAAGATAGAAGTTCTTAAAACAGTATCTCTGAAGAAGATGTCTCAAAAGTATGCATAAATGTATTTCTTCCATGACAACTCTCAGGAAGATTTTAGCATGGTAATGGATATGACAATGTTGATGTATTTGGTCTTGGCAGAATGCAAAAGGTTTAAGTGAATGCCAATGAGCCATTTAAAGGTAAAGGTTCAAACCCATTGACTGTGTACGTGGCGTGAACCAATCAGCTTGTGCCAAGTGGTATAAGGCTGTGAATATCATTAGTTACATTAACACCCATCAGCCTGCACCATCTAGAGTTTCATGAAAGAACTAGGCATTTGTCCCAGTTGAGATTTGTAATTTGGATCTAGATTGTCAGTAGTAAAGTAGAAAACTGTAAGTTTATGCACTGTCTGTTTGAAACCTAAAGGTTAACCACTTCAAATTCATATGTATAGAGATGTAACCACACTACATTTGGAACTCCAAAAAAGAGTTGTTCTTGGAAAATCTTTCCGTCAGAAAAATCTTCAAAATCAGTGTCAACCTGAAGCTTTTTCCCTGCTTATATAAAGAGTCAAAAAAGTTCTGTCTCTCTAGCTGGACCTTCATCAGATATATGGATATACAGAAAGGTGTTCTTTTTCTCATTAATATTAACATAAGCACATGTTAAACTGGTTTTAATTGTTATAGGGGATTCCAGTTCAAGGGAACATCGAACTGTGTCCTCTAGGGGGTGCTATGAGGAATGCCTTTGGCTTGACTGAAGCATACATCTAAACTTAACAATAACATTGGCCGGCGACAGCCTATGACATCACTACCAGCGCGGCCACAGTATAAAAGGGTGCCGGGAGAACACGTCATCCTCTTCTTCACCTTAACTGACCATTTGTTCATGTTAGCAGAAGCTAAGCACGACTAGGAGTGCATGTTCTCTCACTGGAGGCTTTGCCCGCAGTTTCACACGGCTTGCGCATTCTGTGTGTGGTGAAGAGCACGCACGTTTAGCTCTTGGGGGAGTTGAATGCACTGGTTGCATTCATTGGTTGTTTCGTGCAAGGGATAAGCACGCTGTGATACCCGCAGTTTCACGCAGTTTGTGCGTTGTGTGTGTGGTGAAGTGCAAATGCGTTCAGCTCTTGAGGGAGTTGAATGCACTCGTTACATTCGTTGCTTGTTTTTCGTGAGGGATTGGCATGAATGGAACTTGCTCGACTCAGGAGGAGACGGCTGTGCTCATTGCGATGCATTCGTGGGATTACTCAGAAGGGAGATGAGTCTTCAGCATTTTCCAGAGTTGTAATCCCCGAGTTTGGATGAGTGCGTTTGCCTCTCTCTGTAATAATAATGCATTGGAGGCGGCGGCTCTGTTTTCACTTGATTTCCGAGGTAACCTAGGGTACGGGTAGAGCGTGTTTAGCTCCCGCGGGAGCTGAAAACATGCTGCGTGTTGCGGTTCCAGTGAGAATTATCTGACATTTCTCGCGATTCATGGTTCATAGACAGAACATGGAAAGACCTGACGGGAAGTCTCTTTGAGTCATGCACAGTTAGAGCTCCTTTCGCTGAGGCATTAAGCAGCTCCACTCCCAGCAGTGCTCCCCTCTCCATAAAGGGTCACCTGTGAGCACGCTGCTCCCTCCTGAGCTTCTTGACATTCCTTTCATTCAATGTCAGATGTTTCATTTGGTGGGCTTCACTGGACAGCCAGGCTGAGTGCTTTGCCTCCCACCTGTAGGCTGCTCTCTTGTTGAGCATAGCTGTGCTCCCCTCACTCTGAGGGTCACCTATGAGCACGCCACTCCCTTTGGGGCGTCCTCTCTGCCTGAGAGTTGAGTTCTCCACCCCAGTGCCCTGTGAGTCAGCAACTCCAGGTTGTTAGGTCTTTCTGCCTCTCTGATATGCTGCTCTTGTGGGTCAGCTTGTAGTGCTCCTCTCACACTAGAGGGTTATCTATGAGCACACTGCTTCCAATTTGAGCCCCTCTCAGTCTGAGAGCTGGATGCTACACCCATGGGTTACAGAACGGTGTTTCTAAAATCCATGTTATGGTAGATGTACATGTTTGCTCTTGTGCTATTTCTTAAAGTGGCGAGCCACCTTGCACACTTTTATAAAATCCTGTATGGTAGGGATCACGCGCTCCCAGCCCGCACCCTTTCTTAAGCTGGTTCAGGCTCCGATCACCTTGGGCCCCGCTCCACTTATGTAGCCTCGCTGATACCTCTTGTGCGTCTGCTACTTAGGACCTGTCGAGGCATCTCCTAGGCTAAGCTCCCCTAAGTAACGGTGTTTATAATATCCATGTTTACGGTAAGTGAACACGCTAGTCTCTGAGCACTTTCTTAAAATCCATATGGTGGTAAGTGTGCACACTAGGCGCCCTGCGCACTTTTCTAGAATCTTGTATGGTATGGGTTACGTGCTCGACTTCGTACCCATTCTCTGAGTTGGTTCAGACCCCGGTCACCTTGGGCCCCACTCTACCTATATATCCTTGGAACAGGGTGTTGGTACCTACGTTCTGTGAGACGGTTCCTGAGTGAACCCATGCTGAGCCAGCGTTAGCCCCTGGGTGACAGGCCAGGCCTAGTTATTACCTAGGTACTTATGCCTTAAAAAGGCTGTATGCCCTTAAAGAAATCTCCTTTCTGATTCCAAGCCTTCGAGCTCCACCCAGGGTCCAGCATTTCTGACCTCTTACAGGTAAGTCTTTTGGTATGCAGCTCAGGCCTTTGGTCGAAGGGGATAATGTCACTGACAGTCGTCATTCCTCCCAGAGGCAACTCCCTTTAGAGTTGGTACTCGGTGCTCGCCTTTATGCTTGGCATGCACTCCCGTCAGCATTGCAGCGTGGGTATACCGTTCCCCATAGCGACCCCTAGAGGACGCAATTCGATTTCCCTCGAAAGGGAACGTCTCAGGTTATGTATGTAAGCACGGTTCCCTGAGAAGGGAACGAGACACTGCGTCCTCTAGAATCCTCGCCATGCTTCGGACGCAAGCTTCAGACAAAGAAGCGGATGACGTGTTCTCCCGCCACCCTTTTATATTGTGGTCGCGCAGGTAGTGACGTCATAGACTGTCAATGTCAATGCCAATGTTATTGTCGTGTTTAGATGTATGCTTCAGTCACCGGTCACGCTGAAGGCATTCCCCATAGCATCCCCTAGAGGACACAGTGTCTCGTTCCCTTCTCAGGGAACCATGCTTACATACGTAACCTGAGACGTTTTTAGTAAATACTTTCAATACATGCAATGCAAAATTCTAACAGAAAATGGACAAAAACACACTGCATTCAATTATTAATCTGCATTGCAAGTGTGCAAGTAGGCCTACTGTGTGTAAATTGATTTTTGCTAGTTTCAGCCCGACGTAGTTATCATTTTCAAGTCCTGCGCCACATTGTTTAAATAGCAAATGCATTTGCATCCATTTGTGCGCCCGTGGGCGTGCTGGTTTAAAAACGAGGTGTGTTCAGGCGCATTGTTGCTATTTTGGGCACGTTAGGCATGCTGCTATTTTGAGGCAACTGAAATTGGCACTGACCAAATAAAACCTGGTCTAAAGTCAATGGCGCAATATTTTTCTTGTTATTTAAAGTGCGCATTAGTAATATCCCTGCTAACACAGTTACGTCATGACAACGTTACTGGACCGGACCATGTTCGTCACAGCGATGTACCAAATAACGTTCCAGCGACGTAACTTTGTGATTCCCATACTCGCCGTGGCAACGTTATTTCGTACGTCACTGGAACGTGGCGAGTACATCTCAACAACCAAAACTAGCACATTTTGAGGATGTGACTATAAAGAACCATAGTGGTCGTAGCGACGTACCAAATAACGTACCAGTGATGTAACTTCGTGATTCCCATATTCGTCGTGGCAACGCTATAGTGTTACGTTGCTGGGACGTGACAAGTACATCCTAACAACCAAACTAGTATGTCCTAACAACCAAACTACCACGTTCCCTATATTTTTAATATTTACTTCTCACCTTTAGTCCAGTCCGGAGGATGTGCTCGTACCACATTGAAAATCAGTATATAAATGACAAACTCAAACATTTTCTGCTGTAAAAAATAAACCACTTAATTCTAATGTTTTTTTAGTTACATACATATACATACATACAATACATACATACATGCAAACCATTACAAAAACATTACATTCTAACAGAATATGAGCAAAAACAGTGCATTCATTTATTAATTAGCATTTATTCAGTGTTATTTTCCACAAATACTAAGCCAATACATTTTGAACATTACACTTATTCTTTAACTATGTAAAGTGTTACCACGTCATGAGCACAGATAATTGAACACATCAATACATAAATTACATAATATAATCAATGAACAATATTACTGATTAAAATGTCTTACTGAAAAAGTTCTCATTAATGATGAGTATAGTTTTTTTTTCCAACAGTATCTTTATTGAATTTTAAAGTAATATACAGAGATTAGATTGCTTCCACATCAAAGGGAACATCCAGGGCAGCTAAACAATCAAGTCAATCGACCTTCCTTACAAATCAGACATTTATAAGATGATAGAGCAGCATTTAGGTGGAAGTACAAAATATATGACCTGTAAATAATAACTTAATCAAATAAAAGAAAAGAACAAAAAACCCCCCCCCCCCCCCCAATTGGGTTGCTCAATTTCAACTCAATTGCACTGTTGTGCATAGTTCAAAGTTACAAACTCAAATGTACAATTTTAAAAAACAGCATTAAAAATCAAGTAAGAAAAAAATATATATATATATTAGATTAGGAAGCTGCAGAGGACCTACAACAATTACACCTCATCTGCCTCATTCACAATACTACTAAGATCCACATTTTCCATATATTGCATAAAGGGACCCCAAATGTTTTGAAAAAGTGATTGTTTCCCCATGACAATGTAAGTAATTTTTTCCATAGGTAAGGTTGTGGACAATTCCTTTATCCAATTAATGAGTTTTGGTTTACTAGTCTTCCTCCATGAGAGTGCTATGACTCTTTTTGCCAGCAGTAAACATAAGTCCAAGGCGGTAATTATCTTTCTAGACATAAGATGTCCATCAGGATATAAACCTAAAATAAATAATTTAGGGTCAAGGGCTAACTGTATACCCAATATAGTATCCAGAGCTTGTTTGATCTCTTTCCAAAACTGTTGTACTTTATTGCATTCCCAGATACAGTGGAAGAATGTCCCTTTCTCCTCTCCACACCTGAAACACAAGTCTGGGATATCACCATTATACTTATTAAGCTTTTCTGGAGTTATATATGTCCTCATTAGCCAATTATATTGCAGTACTTTGAGACGAGTACTGGTAGTTTGTGTTTGTGCTTCAGCACATACCCCCTCCCAGCCTTCGGAGGATAAGTCCTCCTGTAAATCTTCCCTCCAGGCATTAAGTTTTCCTAAAGAAGATTCAGGGGAACCCTCTACTAATACATTATATAGTTTGGAGATTATTCCCTTTCCAAAGCAATCTTTTATCATTTCTGTTTCTAAGGTGGACAACGGAGGGATTGACAAACACTGATTTTGAGATGATCTAATAAAGTTTCTCACTTGTAGATATTTAAATCGATGTTTACCTGGAATATCATACTTGGCAATCAGCTCCTCAAATGACATCAAAGTCTCACCCTCTGATCCCATGAGATCCCCTATTGTCTTTAAACCTTTGTCAGCCCACTTCTTAAAACCAAGGTCTGCTCTGCCTGGGGGGAAAAAATTATTACCCCATATTGGGCTGAAGCGAGCAAGAGAGGTGGATTCACCCAGATATTTCTTAACCTGATACCAAATTATAATCATATTTCTGACTATAGGGTTTTTTGTCTTTTTTTAACATTTTGACTTTTGCTGAGTATAGGTACTGGGGAAGGGGAAGAGGCACTGAGCAATTTTCAATATTCATCCAAGGCGGAAGGGATTTATCTGTAAAAAAATACATCATAGTTCTTAATTGGGCTGCCCAATAGTACCAAAGTGGATTGGGACACTTGAGGCCCCCTCTTTCATACGGTAAGTACAAGAGTGATAAACGTAGCCTCGGTCGTCTATTATTCCACAAAAAACGTACAAAAGTTGTTTTCAGGTGTGAGAATAAATTAGCAGGAGGTGGCAATGGGATGTTCTGGAACAAGTACAGAAGTTTGGGCATTATATTTAGTTTAAGAACATTAATTCTTGCTATAAGTGACAAGGGCAAGGGTTTCCATCTATCTATAGATGAGGTGATGGAGTCTACCATAGGGGTGTAGTTAGCTCCAACAATGTCTCTCAAACATGGCACTATCTTAATCCCGAGATAGGTAAAACAGTCTACCATTTTGAATTGGAAAGAATTTCCGGCACTTTTTCTCTCTTCTGAGTTAAGTATCATTAATGAAGATTTTTCTGTATTCACTTTATATCCTGATATCCGTCCAAATGTGTGTAATAAATCCAACAAGGCTGGGATAGAATCTTTCAGTTTTTCCAAAAAAAGAATGACATCGTCTGCAAATAAAGCAATTCTGTGTTCCTGTTGACTTACTGATAAACCCGTTATGTTTTTATGAGACCGCACCGCAATGGCAAACGGTTCAATTGCTAAAATAAACAATAAGGGGGACAAAGGGCACCCTTGCCTACATCCCCGTTTAATTTCAAATGGTTTAGATATAGTTCCATTTGTCAGTATTTCAGCATATGGTTCATTATATAGAAGTCTAATCCACCGACAGAAATTATCCCCACAACCAAATCTTTTTAATATTTCAAATAAGTAGGGCCACTCAACTCTATCAAAGGCCTTTTCGGCATCCAATGATAGTAAAGCAGTGTCTATTTTTCCTTCCTGACTATGAAGAATATCCAACACTCGTCTCACATTATGAAATCCCTGTCTACCTGCAATAAACCCATTCTGGTCACAGGCAATTAGATCAGGTAAAGATCTCTCCAGCCTTCGAGCCAAAATTTTGCAAAGTATCTTTAAATCCACATTAAGAAGACTTATTGGTCTTAGGTTTCCACATTTATTGCACGGTTTACCAGGTTTGGGCAGTAAAGTTATTAGAGCTCCTCTTAATGAAACCGGAAGGATTCCCTTTTCAAATGAATCCGAGAACATGTCAAAAAGAGGGGACAGCAATTTAGTTTTAAATTTTTTATAAATTTCTGTCGGCAGCCCATCTGGACCTGGGGCTTTACCTGTTTTTAAATGATCTATTGCTATAGATATTTCCTCCTTTGTTATAGGTGTATCAAGGTCTACACTTATTAGTTCTGAAATGCTGGGTATCTGGAGGTTATCTAAGAAGAGGCTTTGCTCTTGTCCCAAGTGTGTTATGTCTGAGCTGTATAATGTTTCAAAGAAAGCCTTAAAAGTTTCATTAATTCCTAGAGGGTCAACAATAATCTGTCCATCACTATTTTCAACTGAGGCAATGCTTTTCTCATTCTGTAATTGTCGGAGGCGCCAGGCTAATAGTCTCCCGGGCTTTTCCCCTTGGTCATAGAATGTCTGCTTAAGACGCAAAAGATGTGAGGCTGCCTTAGAAGCAGAAAGTTCGTTATACTGTGTTCTTAGTAATAGAAGCTTTTGATGGACTCTTGGACAAAAAGTTTGAAAATATTCTCCCTCAAGCAGCTCAATCTCCGCCTCCAGCTTTTTTGTTTTCTGATAGGTTTGCTTTGCTCTATAACTTGTAAAACTAATAATCTGACCTCTTACGTAGGCCTTAAAGGCTTCCCACCTTGTACAGGGTGATGTTTCATCCGTATTCGTTTCAAAAAAGATGTTTATTTGGTTGTCTATGAAAGATATAAATTCTGAGTCTAGGAGCCATTTTTGTTTAAATCTCCACCTGGGGGGATCTCTCTTTAGTCTTAAATCTTCATATATTAACGAGTTTGGCGAATGGTCAGATATTAAAATGCTATCATAATGACAATCCTTTATTTTGTACCTCATATTGGCAGAAACTAGAAAATAATCAATACGCGAGTATGAATTATGTGTATTTGAGTAGCAGGAGTATTTTAAGACCTTGGGGTTCAAATCCCTCCAAATATCCCTCAGATCAAGTTCTTTCATAAAAATTTGAATAGTTTGTCTACTTTTAGGATGCGAGAGATCAATACCTGAGCTTCTATCCAATTCTGGGTTCAATGTACAATTAAAATCCCCTCCTATAATAAAACTACCAGACAGAGATGATGCTGTAAGAAAAAGATCATGAAAAAACTTTGGATCGTCAATGTTTGGAGCATAAATATTTATCAGGATTATTTTTTCCGTAATAAGTGTGCCCTGTAGAATAATATATCTCCCCGCCTTGTCTTTAATAACCCTTGTCACATGAAATGGTATAGATTTGTGGATCAAAATCATAACACCTCTTGCCTGAGAGGTGAAGGGCGCAGAATATATACTACCCTGCCACCTCCTCCTAATCCTCGCCTCTTGACTAGACAACAGGTGTGTTTCCTGAAGTAGCATGATATCAGAGTGTATAGATTTCACCTTAGTCATTACTTGTTTTACTTTCTCCAGTTTTTGTAGTCCTCTGCAGTTCCAAGAAGAAATTTTAATTCTTATTCCACCAGACATAACATATAGCACTGAATGAGCTTCCCAACACATTTGAAATATCATAAGACAGAGAAACAAAAAACACCTGAATGTCAAAAACTACAACCATAACAATGAATATTGAACATACCCCTTTAACTTGAACTTTGGTACCCATTTCCCTCCCCCTATATATACTGGTACCTGTCTAACAGCTGAAGGCTGTTCCACCCAAGAGTGAGGATCAACCGACTGTGCTGGAACACCTTTCCCCCTTAACCCACCCCGCTACATAAACAGAAAACTCGTTATTAGATACGTTGAGAGAGTTAGGCTATTAATAGTGGCTGTGAGCCTCTGGACCTATAAACAAATATAACAAATTGTCCTTTCTCTCTCTCTCTTCTTTTTAAACTTAAAGCTCAGTAATTATCCCTCCATGCCAACACACAATGATCACATTATCTCACCCCTGTCCACTTTCTGACCTCAGAGCCTTCACAAAGTTTTCCGCTTCACCTGGCTGTTTAAAGATGCGAGACTGTCCATTGTGTGTTACTATCAGTCGCGCGGGAGGAGTCATGCCGTACCGAATCCCCATGGAGCGAAGCTGTTGTCTCACGGCGTCAAACTCTTTCTGTTTTTTGTGTACACCGGTCGCCAGGTCCTCATAAAATCTCACCGGGCGGTTCTTGAAAAGAATCTGTCCCTTTGCCCTGGCAGCTCTTATCACGATCATTTTATCCTTGTAATTTAGGAACTTCATGATCATAGTCCTCGGTGCAGCGGTGTTTGACGTACTCTTCTGGCCGACCCGATGGGCTCTCTCCAGCGTCAGAGCGGTGCGTAGCGGTGCCAAGTTCAGGACCTCCGGCAACCAGTTTTCCAAGAAGACGCACGCGTCCTCTCCTTCTGCGCCCTCGGGCAGGTTAACAAGTCTCAAGTTAGATCGTCGAGATCTGGCCTCCAGATCCAGCACTTTGTCCTCAAGATCTTTGTTATTATTTTCAAGAGTCCGTACCTTTGCTTCCAAGGTGGTGATGCTATCTTCTGTTGCAGATATCCGGACTTCCGCCTCACCGACCCGCTTAGCACACTCATTAACATCCTTCCTCACAGTCTCTATTGCTGACAAAATACCATCCAGTTTGGAGGAAAAATCCGATTTCAAGTTTGCAATAGCCGCCAGTACTGCGTCTAAACTTTCAGCCGTCTTTTCCCTCTCAGTCGGCTTGTCATTTTCCTCCTCCATCGCCTGGCAGGTGTTGGTATTAGTCTCGCTAACTTCGCAACTAACGTTAGCTTCACAGCTAGCCTCAGAGCTTAACTTAGGAGTGAAGTCAGATAATTTCGACTGAGTCGGTCTATTAATATTTTTACCGAGTTTCCTTTGCGAGAGAGGCATCACAGCTGTCCTACAGGCTCATTCAACGTCTAATAAACGAGTATTATTCAGGATTTTACAAAAAGATAGCGGAGCCGAAGTGGGCACGTCCTCTCAGCAAGCCGCCATTACCGGAACCCCGCCACAAACAATTCTATCGCGGATCAGAGAGTCTTCGATCTGGCCGAAATTGCATGTACTGGCGAGCATTCTTAAGTCCGTTACATGTTTGTCGATGTTCTCATCGGAAAACTGATTCCTGACAAAAAAACGGTACCTTTCAACTGTCTCGTTCACTTTTGGACTACAATCATCATCCAAAGCACTTATCAATCGGTCTATAGTCCGATTCGGTGACGAGGAAGGGATTAGGGTCTCGCAAAGCTGTCCTCCCGTCTCCCCAATGAGATAGCTGAAAACTTTCAGTTTCACGTCTTCGCCGGCATCCGCCAAAGTAAGATCCTTATACAGTGTGAACTCTTCTTTCCACGTTTTCCATGATTTCGCCAGATTAGTTGAGTCCAAGCAAAGGTTTGCTGGCGGTCTCAGTCCCAATGAGTTTTCCATCTGCGCTGCGCCTGAACCCCCCGCTCTCTCGACCATACTAGTCAGCCGTTGTCTCGCGTTGTGTCTATTAAATCTCTGTGCTCTTCTTCAAAAAACAAAGCACCGCTGCCACCATGTTTCATTCTATTCTATACTATTAATAGAATGGACGGTTAACGCTGTTACAGTTGCGTGAATTACTTTTATTGAACACAACAAATCCGGCTTGCACAACGGTAAACAACCTGTGTCACTTAGAATTCAGTTCGTGCTACAACAACAACCATCCCAACAATACCAATGAAGGGTATTTTATGCGAGTAAAATGCTCCGGCACATGCGTAGCAGAAACAGTGCATCTCATTTTGCTCCCTATATATAGTGAATCAGTTTATAATAAAAACGAATTCAGTCACTGGCGAGTACTGATGGAGAAACGGAGCATTTTGACAATCCGGGCCACCTAAATCAATCGCATCGCAAAGTGATTCACTGTTATGAATCACGAAACGCCGCACGTGGAAGAAATCTGCGGTTGTGTTGCCTAGTCCGTGGTTTTCCTTTAACACTTTAACACAGTTGTCGCGGGTTGTTTTTAATATCCGCGTTGAAACGACCCCAATAACATGATATTTAGCAACTGGAATGAACTCGACTTTTACCAGGGAACCCCCTCGAACCGTGATTGGGCTATAGTTTTGAGCAGAAATTGGGCGGGTTTTGCTGTGAAAACCTGCAACCCTGATCTGCTACTCAAAGCAGTGGAAATGCGGCAGCTATATATTTAAGGTTGTTTTTAATTAACTATTTTAACTTGTATTGTTCTTTTTCTGTTTCTGTTTTATTGTAGCACTCTGGGTTTAAGAAAAGCACATTACAAAATAAATATATTTTAATCAGGTAATTTAACTCTTAAGCTTACAATGCTTTTTGTACTTAAGCTTACAATGCTTTTGGGAAACGCAGCCCAGATTGACTCCTTTACCAGTGCGCTGACGAAGTGGGGAGCTGAAGGAAATGCACCCAGTGGTTTAGTTTACATTTGTTTTGTTTTTTTCTGTTAATTATTCTCATCTTAAACAGGACAAAGTGACCACAACTACAGAAAAAACTCGTGCTGAAGCAACTGAGATCCAAGTGACACACTATTATAAGATGGCGTTTATTAAAGAGGAGAGTGAAGACATGAAGATTGAAGAACCATCCAGAGTCAAACATGAAGATACTCAGGAACAAAGAAAGATGGTGTTTATTAAAGAGGAGAGTGAAGACCCAAAGAGTGAAGAAGCATTCAGAGTCAAACATGAAGATATTGAGGACCAATCAGGTTGGTTTTAATTCTCAAAGCTAAACTCACTATGAATATTTATGAAGAATGTCATAAGTGTAAAAATTTTGAGACATTTCAAATGTTGAGTTGAAATCGCGTGACAAATACGAACACTGCCTTCAAGGGCAGCTGAGAAGGGCATTTGTTATTTTGACATCATGCATTTAAGTTGTAATAATAATATGGAATATGCCTAAAATATTTTATGTAACATTAAACCCAACCTCTGCTTCTAATATTAAAACCACTGATTTCTAGCACTTTGGCTAATTATGCAAAAGTATCTAAGAAAATCATTTTGCACAAAGCAAACCTTGTAATGTCATTGATCAGATTTGGCTACTGCATTTGGCACGTTTGTCTACATTTGTTCATTTAAAGGTATTTGGTAAGCAAATAAAACAGCCAGTAGACACTAAGGCCATGTCCACGCTAATACATTTTCGTTTGAGTTAGCATCTTTTTCTCTCCATTTTGGCCTACCATTCACACTGAGACAGCGTTTTTGTCAAGGGAAACTGAGCTTTTTGAAAACCTTCTCCAAAGTGGATAAATTTAAAAACGCAGTCAAATTTATCCACTCTGGAGAGCATTTTCAAAAAGATCAGTGCATATTCTTCATCTGTAAATGTTAGAAAGTCATGCAAACATATTCAGTTTGCTGTCAGGAGTGGACAAGGCTTACGCAAGTAAACAAATGCTGCTGCACGCTAAACAGATGGAGTGGAATATAACAGTACTAGAAAAATATACATTTTGCTAAAATATTTATTGTTGGACATTAAATGTGACCCATATGTAAGGGATAATCAAAAGCTTGCAGTGCATTAAAGGATTTTAAATGCACAACGTGGAGGCTAAGCACACCCGACGAGAAGCAGGAGAAAGAGAGAGATGACATTTGTGTGTGTGTGTGTGTGTGTGTGTGTGTGTGTGTGTGTGTGTGTGTGTGTGTGTGTGTGTGTGCGTGCACGTATTTGCATGCTGTGCGTAGAGACCCCACCTGGCAATAGAATTGTTGTGGGACACGTGTGAGACAGATACATTTACTACTATCATGCTGTGTAAATACTGATATATATCCGTTGTCTCATGCGCTTATTTATGTTTCTGAGCACGCACATGTAAGCGAGAGAAATCGTGTCCATTTTGTGTGAGAATGAAGAGAGTCCACCTGCGAGAGAATAGATTTGTGCTTGTGCATTTTGATGAGCCCCGCATTACAATGTGCACTAGACATCTGTCATTAAAATAACGTCATAGAAACCGCCTCAAACTATAAAAATAAGAAGAAAGTCGTGTCTGAAAGTTACATCGATTTTTATTGTATTTTTTTTTTTATTTGGTTAAAATGAATAGAATGGGCTATACCATTTCCGTCGTGCACATCCTTTGCGCGGAAACTACGGCGCAAAAATAATCAATAAAAAGCCTTCCTAAAAAGGCAAAAGAATGTATGTACATTTTTGTTAACATGATAATTTCATCAGTCTGCTGGTTTTTAAATGCGGGGCATGTTTTCAATATATGATGTGCGGAGCAAGCAGTGAAAATGCTGTGCATTTTCAATAAATTTATTCAAGACAATACAAACAATACATTTATGACAAAAACAGCAGTTTGCTGAGGAATATAATGTAGCTATCTAGTATCTAGGCTATTTTATCAATAAGAATTGCGGGGAAGTGCTGACAAATCTACGTATGTGCGCAGCGCAATGCGATCTCTCTCTCTCTCTCTTTCTCTGTGTACCTTTTGTGTGCATCAATTAAAACAGCACATTGATATACAATTATTTGGGTTGTATTTTCTTTACACTTTTATATGGAGTGATAATAAAGTCAAATAATTGTATGTGAGAGAGTCAGTGGTAATATCAATGTGTTCTTATTGGTCAGTGTTAGAGGACTTGGCTTAGCACAGAGATTCTCAATTCCAGTCCTTGCGCCCCACCGCTCTGCATATTTTGCATGTCTCTCTTAGTTAAGGCACCTGATTCTGATAACCAGCTCGTCAGATTTGAACTCTGTGCATGAACAGTGTTCCAAGTGACATGGTCCCTATACAGTATTAATTGTTCCCTACTTCCTGAGCAGGGGAAATCCATTGAAGTTTACTTCACTTCAGAACATTTATTCACGGATTTGAGCTGCACCGCTGCCTGCAGCGTCTTCACACACAGACAAATCATACTAGAGAAGTGTGAAGTTTGACATAAATGCATCTGTAAATAAATACAATTTAAATTCATGTCTTGCATGCTTTAATGACTGTTAAATGGAACATATACGCTCGCTTCGAACTGGAATCATGGCGGAAAATCCAAATTAGTGCTAAAATATTGCCTGTTTTCTTTTAAAGGACATATCCTGACATTTTTTTAAAATTGTGTTCCCTGAGGTGTAATTATGATCTTAGAAAAGTTTTTGATTAAAAAAATAAAATAAAAAATAAAACATTCAACCACATTCCTGGAGGCCCCCAACACTGCACATTTAGCATCTCTCCTTTGTCCGACACACCTATTTTAGGTCTTAGAGCAGGGGTGCCCAACTCTGTTCCTGAAGATCTACCATCCTTCAAAGTTCAGCTCCAACCCCGATCAAACACACCTGAACCAGCTAATTAATCTCTTAGGTAGTACTTGATAATTACAGACAGGTGTGTTGGAGCAGGGCTGGAGCTAAAGTCTGCAGGTAGGTAGATCTCCAGGAACAGGGTGGGTCATCCCTGTCTTAGAGCACTGATTCCCAACCACGTTCCTTGACGCCCTCCAACACTGCATGTTGTCCATGTCTCCTTAATCAACCACAACTGATTCAGATCATCAGCTCATTCATAGAGACTCTGAGACCTGAAATGGGTGTGTCTGACAGAGAGTTCTCCGTCTCCACGACGGATTTCTGTCAGTTGGAGAAAATAAAAGGAAAAGAAACGTATACCGCATTGCATATGCAACGGCTGCAGCTTCTCAGTGACAACATAGTGACGGTTGCATCATTTACAGGTAATTAGCAGAGAACACAGAGCAGAACTTGATTTTTGGTGTAGGTATTATTACTCATTGGAATGTATCATTCGCACATGCTTTTGTGTCTTGCTTATTTAAAGTGAAAGAGAGACTCATTTGCGTGCTCTCTTATTGACCATTGTCTGTGTGCCCACAGATCGCAATAAGGAGAGTGACAGCTTTTAACAGTTGTTAAAGGAGTTTGCAAATGTAGTATTAAGACAACAGTTCAATAAACAAGAAGTTAATATTAAGTGACTTACGTTGTCTGACTATAACTCTACTGCCTGATTTTACTGTATTTCATCAACGAAAATACTTCCAAATAAAGTAACATCTCAATCACTGTGCATCTCTAAAAGCAAACACAGCCGTGTTTCATTCATGAATGAAAGTGCATTTTTGAAAAAATCTAGTGATTTATGATTATCCTTTCACGAAGACAGTGATGTGTCCGAAACAGCCTACTTCTCTACTATGTAGTAGGGGAAAAGCAGTAGACGAGCAAATATTTATGTCCAAATCCTTAGTATTCATAAAAGAGTAGGCGAGAATTACCTGAGTGACGTACTAATTCTCACGAGATTCAGACGTATTTCTACTTAAAGTGCGTCCGAATATGCCTAGTTATATAGTAAGAAAAAATAAGTACGTGAAGAAAGAAGTATGTTTGAAACCTAAAAGAGTAGGCGAGAAATCCCTGGATGTCCTGCTGCTTCAGCCCACATTATGGAGTGTTCATCGATGGATACTTTTCAGTCCCAAGAGTCCACGGGAGAGCAATACGTCATCATTGAACGAGATTGAGAACCGTGATGAGGGTGTTTACAAATGTGAGTATTACAAACCAAAACATGGTTCCTTGTGTTAACATCGTATTTGCTGACCTGCTGTATCGTAAGGTGTAAAGATGTTAAACAGTATAGTATATTTGTGATTTTGCTGTGAAAAGATGATTTATTATGTATATCGAACAGTGGAGCTCCAGTAAGCTCACGTACGTCTCCAAAGTTGATGTACATAAACCATATACATCTTAAAGATGATTACTAAATGTCTATTTAACATCTGACAGGAAAATGTTCTAAAAGAATTGCAGATGAGCACATCACAACATAAAACACATCTGAGTGAGTGATGTACCTTTTATGTGCTTATTATGTAGAATTCACTGTTGTCAATACTGCTTTAGTTGAATGCAACTAACGTAAATAAGCATACGTACATGAACTAACTAAACATAAATTATTTATTTCATTTGTCCATTAGTACTGTTGCTATATTGAGGAGCAATTGTGTTGGATAAAAAGTCAGTTAACACATCAGCAACTACCTCAACATGTACATGTAGTAGAAATCACAGAGGTAACTGAATCCTGTCTGAATGTTACAGGGACAGATGAGACGCACGTCTGCTTACCCAGAGCAGAGTGACTGATAAAGGAATGCGGCCATCAAAGGCTTTGAGTGAGTATACATTACATAAATTAATTAAACATTTTTTAAATCTTAAGCTGTAGTTTATTTGAATTGTTGTCATTTCAAACAGAGCTGTTACATCACTTTTCTGATACCTGATTTCTGTGCCTTTGCTGCAGATCTTTTGTGGTGGAGCAGCGCATGCAAAGAATGGTGACGGCAGCATTTGTGGGGGGGAAAAAAAGGAAAACCTGATGTAAAAATATAAAGTAAGATCATTTTGTTACTTCTAATACAGAGATCAAATGATATTGTGCTGTGACAGTTTTGTATCATATTTATGCATCTTTGTATGATCTGAAATGTCTGCGGACTGGTGTGTGCACTGAGAAAGGAGAAATCCACAGCAGCATCCTGGAAATGGTCTAGTGCCGTGGATGAGACCCTCCATCACTCCACCTGCCCTTGTTCCCTCATCTGGACCAGATGTTGCTCTTCATCATCAGTGAGCTCAGAACCAGCGAGAGCATCTCGAAAAAAACTAAATGAAACTGAAGATGTGATTTTGGTCAAGTTTGTTCTGCTGGTTTCATCGGTCAATGGAGCCTGAGTTTCAGAAGCTTCAAAAGCATCATCAAATAATGTCATGAAGCTTCTGAAACTCAGGCTCCATTGATGTTGTACGAACAGAAACCAGCAGGACAAACTTGACCAAAATCACCTTGTGTGTTCAGAAAAAAACAAAAACGGACACAAGGATTAAACAGTGTGGAGGCGAGTAAATAATGACTGAATTTATATTTTTCGATGAACTAACCCTTTAAAGCCCCAAACAGAAATAATATGAAATGTATGTAAGCATTTATATAATAGTAGTACCTTGAAGAAATAAAAATTATCAGCTTTATTGTGTGTTTGTGCCCAAGACATAAAACAGAATGTACAAAAATAACATTTACATTTATGCATTTGGCAGATGCTTTCATGCAAAGTGACTTACAGTGCTCTTATTACAGCAAAGACAGGTGGGCACAGTGGTCAGCTGCAGAATTGGCACAGCTGTGTTGAGATGGCAGTAGGATGTGGGTTCACCGAATGTAAATACATGATTGTCAGAACAATATGTTTGAATAAAGCTTTGTTCCATGTGTCATTATTTATTGTCATGGTTACTTTTATTTATTCTTTTACTCATTTATTAATGTTTCTTGTTGTTGCCAGTAAATAAAATATAACTGTTTCATTAAGTAATGCATTAATTCATGACTTGACTGAAAACTGATATGTATTCGCCTTGGCTGAATTTATCTATTGTGTAGTCATGCATAGCTATGGCACATGACAAAAATTACATTTTGCTTGTTTTACTCAAAAATATAATTAATTATTGGTCAGCATTTATCATTATTATTGTTCATAAGTGTTGGGGTGGGCTAGCAATGCATTCTAAGGTAATCTGAAAGTTGTCACAAGTTTTTGAGCGTAAAATCAACAGTCTTCTACAATGATGAGATCTTCCAGCAGCTGCCTGACATCTCCTTTTGTGCAGATATTGCAAACATGAACGAAAACGTACTTGGTAGGGTTGTTGTGTTACTGTCTATGAGGTGTGTGTGCACCTGTCGCTCTTATTTTCTTTTTATTATTATTGTTACTGCAGACCTTATAATTGCATACAAGCTCAGGGAAATATGGTAGTATGTCTAACAATGAACAATCAATGACCAAAAAAAAGGGCTTTCGTACATAGTGTGAGATTACATACACAGAAAAAAATTCATATAATCATAATGCATTAAAAATTGTATTGTTTTTGTTATTTATAAGCCTCTGTGATGAACCGAGAGAGAAATACAACAAGAAAAGAGGAAAACAGGAGATTTATGTTTTTAAGTTTTGCGTGTGAATGAGGAATTTTGCACATAAAATAAGAAATTAATAACACATTCCAGAAATAACGTTTTGGGTTTTCGTAATAAAAATAATTATCGTTAAGGATTAATCTGTGGGTCATATTAGTATTGTTAAAAATATAAAAACTTAAATCAACCTAAAATGTATTGGTTATACAAACACAATAAAATAACAGCTGTTTCTTTAGCAAGTCCACAAAATTAGCAAATTTTATAAACGTCAAAATATTTACAAATAGATGAATTAAACCAGGCACTCATCTCTTTTAAGCTGTTGCACTTGTGTTAACAACATAGGTCACATGATAACGTCAACATGGCAGAGCACATTCATAATCAACGACATTTGGCTGCTGAGTACCTACTCTTTCAGTGCTGGTTAAGTAGGTACTTATTAAAAATTAAGAAACCTACTCATTGAGTATGCCATTTCGGACACAGCCACTGTTACTGATTTATCATGCAGCTCAAAACATTATAATCTCTCATCAGTCTATTCTGATTCATCAACACAGTTTCACTGAGGAGTCAGAATAAACACTAAACCCAGGATAGAGCGTCTGAGTGAATGTGGTCTGGACTGTGTGGATGAGACTCATTGTGTTTCTGGAGACACTGTAGAAGGACAGAGTTCCTGCACTCACATCCACATACACTCCTGTTCTATAGATATCATCATCATCAACATCAGACACTCCTATTCTACTGCTGATGGGCACAACAGGGAGATCAGTCTCTATGTTATTGTGTGTGAATGAGTAACTAAAGGGAGTGGAGATCAAATTCCAAGACTGATCATTAGATCCAAACCGACACTCATCCCGTCCCTTCCTGCTGATGCTCTTATATGACACTGATATAAACACACGATCTCCACTCCACTCAATCTCCCAGTAACAGCGTCCACACACACTCTCTCTACACAACATCTGAGACACATGATCAAATCTTTCTGGATGATCAGGATACGGCTGCTTCTCTTTCACACCCATCACCCTTCTGTCCTCCTCAGAGAGAACAAGTTCAGTGTTTGCTGTGTTTGGATCCAGTGTGAGAAAACAGGCATCTGAACACAAAAACAGACATATTTATAACACAACAACAATCACTACAGCTGTGTGTGTGTGTATACTTATTTTTGCTACATTGTGGGGACCAAATGTCCCCACAAGGATAGTAAACCTGAAATTTTTGACATGGTGGGGACCGGCCTGCAGTCCCCACAATGTAAAAAAATTATTAAAACTAGTAAATGATGTTTATCTGAAAATGTAACAATGCAAACATGTTTTCTGTAAGGGGTAGGTTTAGGGTTAGGGTTGGGTTAGGGGATAGAAAATATCGTTTGGTCAGTATAAAAAATATAAAAGTCTATGGAAAGTCCCCACAATTCACAAAAACAAATGTGTGTGTGTGTGTGTTTGTAGATGTACATTTCTTCAGTCCTGCTGTAATCCTGGATTCTCCTCCATGATCCACACTAGAAAACACACACATTTAGACAGTCAACTGTCTGCAGTTGCTAAGGTACTGAGGGTGGTTGCTATGCAATTGCTAAAGTGCTTAGGGTGGTCACTAGACTGTTGCTATGTAGTTGCCAGGATACTTGGGTGGTTGCAGTGATGCTGATTACATGTTCTGGCTGGTTGATATGCAGTTGCAAAGGCACTCAGTGTGGTTGCTAGGATGTTACTATGTAGTGTTTAGGGGGTTCTGGGTGGTTTCTAGATTGTTGCTATGCAGTTGCTAAGGAGCATGGGGTGGTTGCTAGGCTGTTGCTATATGGTTGATAACATTCTGGGTGGTTGCTAGGGTGTTGCAATATGGTTGCTAGGGTACTTGTGGCTAGGCTGTTGTTATGCTGTTGCCAAGGTACACAAGATGGTTGCTAGGGTGTTGCTGTGCAGTGCTAAGGTACATGAGGCGGTTGCTAGTAGGGCTGTGTATCTCGATATATATCTCACATTCAGTAGGGTGACCAGACATCCTGGTTTTTGTTGTTCTGTCCCCAGAAATGTCCCCGTTTTACAGCACATTCAAAACAACCTGCAAATGCTCTGTAAAAGCTTGACCAATATCACCAGCTGGTAATCATGTGATTGTGATTATTTTCAGCAGCAGAGGTGCTGTGAGCTACTGATTATTTGGTCACGCCGCTACTTTGTACTTTAACCATGAAGAACCTGGATGAGAGCAAAGTCCAATTATTGTCAAAAAAGACGCTGTTATTGGTTTCAAGGTAGTAACATACTAACTTTAAAGGTAAAACAAACTAATAGGTGACTGTTTGTGTTCACTGTACAACAACACACATGATAATGTTGCAGGATTGTTTTGCACACAATATTAAACATCCCTGAAACTTCCGTCGTCATAACTACAATATGAGAAAAATATATAGTCGTGGTCAGAATTATTGGTACTCTCAGTAAATATGATCAAAAAGCCTGTGAAAAAAAAATATTGCATTGTTTATTCATTTGATCTTTGGTACAAACTCTCCTCCTCATCATGCATTATGACAATATAGACACACGTCCTCTTCCAGACAGATTCATAACATCTTTAGTTGATTAGAACTTAATTATTAGGGATTTTCAATGCTTGAGCTCTTTTCTTACAGTCACTTTCTAATTTGTGAGGCTTAACAATCTTTTGTTGCACATCAGAACTGCATATTCTTTGGTTTTTCTCATTGTGATCAATGATTAAGGGAATTTGGCCTTTGCATTACCTCACATTTACACTCCTGGATAATTTCATGTTCTTTGTCATGCTGGTGTGCTAAAAAAATGGAAATATACTTTAGAAATATTTTACTCATTAGAATTTCTATGGGTAACTGTGGCCATTGTGCATTAAAGTTTACATATATATATTGTGACAAGTCGGCTGCCTCCCCCTACTTATCAGCATCTCCCCGTCCCTTAATCACCACCCTTCACCAGGCTTCTGACGGGAGTGGGCGTGCAAGAGAGGAGGGGCACCGAAACAGCCAGGTCTGGCGGTGTGTGTGATGAGGCACACCTGACACAAATGAAGCCTCATCACTGCCGCTGTTGAAATGCTGAGCGCGTCTCTCCTCGGGAGACTGGTCTCTTCCCCGTGCATGCATGCTGGTGTCCTCATGGGTCCAGGAAGGGAGCGTTGGGGTGGTGGGGTGGTGGTGGTGGGGGGTGGTGGGGGGTGGTGGGGTGGTGGTGGGGTGGTGGTGGTGGTGGTGGGGGGTGGTGGGGGGTGGTGGGGGGTGGTGGGGGGTGGTGGTGGTGGTGGGATCGAGCGCCATCAAAAGCAACGAGCTGCCGGACCCACGGTCCAGACGAGAACCGCACCCGTTAGATGGCTGGCGGACGAGGATGCCGGGCCACTGAATCCCACAGAAGTGCCGTGAGCCACACTCGCTCCCCGCCGAGGTCTGCGGCACGAGGGGCAGCGGCTTCTTTTAGCGGCTTCATCCACTTTGGCCACGGCACTTCCTGGGGCGGGCCAATCGGCCCAGCATCCTGGCCCGCAGCCGTCTCACGTGTGCAGTTTCCATCCAGACCACAGTCCGGCAGCTCGTCCATTGGCGGCGCTGGATCCCTCGACGATCCCTTCTTGGACCCACGAGGACACCAGCGTGCATGCACGGGGAAGAGACCAGTCTTCTGAGCGCACTCGGCATTTCAACAGCGGCGGTGATGAGGCTTCATTCACATCAGGTGTGCCTCATCACACGCCGCAGTCCTGGCTGTTTCAGCGCCCCTCCTCTCCCACACACCCACTCCAGTCGGGAGCCTGGTGAAGGGTGGCGATTACCGGACGGGATGATGATTATAATTAGTGGGGAGGCAGCCGACTCGTCACAAGGTGCATTTCAATAAATTAGAATGTCGTGGAAAAGTTCACTTATTTCAGTAATTCAACTCAAATTGTGAAACTCGTGTATTAAATAAATTCAGTGCACACAAACTGAAGTAGTTTAAGTCTTTGGTTATTTTAATTGTGATGATTTTGGTTCACATTTAACAAAAACCCACCAATTCACTATCTCAACAAATTAGAATACTTCATAAGACCAATAAAAAAAAAATTTTAGTGAATTGTTGGCCTTCTGGAAAGTATGTTCATTTATTGTGTATGTACTCAATACTTGGTGGGGGCTCCTTTTTCTTAAATTACTGCCTCAATTCGGCATGGCATGGAGGTGATCAGTCTGTGGCACTGCTGAGGTGGTATGGAAGCCCAGGTTTCTTTGACACTGGCCTTCAGCTCATCTGCATTTTTTGGTCTCTTGTTTCTCATTTTCCTCATGACAATACCCCATAGATTCTCTATGGGGTTCAGGTCTGGTGAGTTTGTTGACCAGTCAAGCACACCAACTCCATGGTCATTTAACCAACTTTTGGTGCTTTTGGCAGTGTGGGCAGGTGCCAAATCCTGCTGGAAAATGAAATCAGCATCTTTAAACGGGTGCAATGACTTTGGTTTTCAAAAAACACAGTGGAGCAACACCAGCAGATGACACTGCACACCAAATCATCACAGACTGTAGAAACTTAACACTGGACCTCAAGCAACTTGAGCTATGAGCTTCTCCACCCTTCCTCCAGACTCTAGGACCTTGGTTTCCAAATGAAATACAAAACTTCCTCTCATCTGAAAAGAGGACTTTGGACCACTGGGAAACAGTCCATTTCTTCTTCTCCTTAGCCCAGGTAGACGTTGTCTATGGTTCAGGAGTGGCTTAACAAGAGGAATACGACAACTGTAGGCAAATTCCTTGACACGTCTGTGTGTGGTGGCTCTTGATGCCTTGACCCCAGCCTCAGTCCAGGCTGCAGATCTTTTTCTTCCACACTTTTTCCTTCTACTCAACTTTCTGTTAACATGTTTAGATACAGCACTCTGTGAACAGCTAGCTTCTTTGGCAATGAATGTTTGTGGCTTACCCTCCTTGTAAATGATAGGTGTGAATGATTGTCTTCTGGACAACTGTCAGATCAGCAGTTTTCCCCATGATTGTGTAGCCTAGTGAACCAAACTGAGGCTACGTCTACATTAATCCGGACACATTTGAAAACAGAGTTTTCGTTTTAAAACACTCTCCGTCCACACTAGCATTTTCAAGCGTTTTCCAAAAGTTTCTCATCCACACTGAAACGTAGGTAAACGTTAAATTCGCCATACTGCGCATGCGTTAAAAACTCAATTACATGATAAAGACGGAACAGATGTAAGAAGTTTTAACGCAATTCTTGGCAGGATCAATTTATTTGCAGAAATATCTCATCATTCCCTGACGCGCGCTCTCATGTTTGATCTAAAAAGCAGCTGCCCTCACGTTTAGCTGCAGGAGTCAGGACAGCAACTGAGTACATTTTCTGTCATCTTTTTAGGACTGTAATGTGAAGAGTGTATTTATCTTTAGCAGCAGTGTAGAAGTGAATAGCACATAACAGCCACAATTACCAGTATAAACATATATTTCTATTGGTATAATATGCGTCACATGACTAAACATGCATCATCGTTTTAAAAAGCCTCCGTTTTCACAGTCCACACTGCAACGCAAAAACAGCGTTTTCAAATTTATCCACTTTGGAGAGCGTCCAAACATATTAGTGTGGACATGGCCTGAGAGACCATTTTGAAGGTTCAGGAAACCTTTGCAGGTGTTTTGAGTTGATTAGCTGATTGGCATGTCACCAAATTCGAATTTGTTGAGAATGTTGTTGAGTGAATTGGTTGGTTTTGTTAAATGTGAGCCAAAATCATCACAATTAAAAGAACCAAAGACTTAAACTACTTCGGTCTGTGTGCATTGAATTTATTTAATACATGAGTTTCACATTTTAAACTACTTCAGTTTGTGTGCACTGCATTTATTTAAAACACAAGTTTCACAATTTGAGTTGAATTACTGAAACTCAACTCACAATTTTAGTTGAATTACAAGACATTCTAATTTACTGAAATGCAGCTGTGTATATACATACATATAGTATACTATTTAATTAAAGATTAAATGGATAAACAATGCAGATTTATGCCGGTTGCCACAATGTCAAAAATTTCAGGTTTTACTATCCGTCACAATCACACACACACATTCAGCAAAACAGAAACTTCAGCGCTGCCCTGCAATTTCATCAATAAAATAGCTTCGCCGCTGAAGAGCTACATTATCTTTCTCATCAAAGAGTTTGTAATATCATTCCTTTTAAAGCAATTTAAAGCTACAGCTGCACTGTTTGAAGAGAAACGTGGCAAAAAACACACAACGTCATACTCTTTCTCGTAAATGGAAACTTGATGAATGACACTTTTCAGAGAATAGAATATGAAGTGGAGATCGCTGGAGATCGTGTTTTCAGAAAGCCAGTGCTTTCATACACAGTGGAGAGAGAGCAAGTACACATGGTTTCCAGGTTGACAAAAATAAGTAACACACTTTTTGATAAATAATTTTTCAGTATTGCACATGACTAAAGCTCTGTTTCAGGGATTACGTCTCTTTATATCAGGCAACCTCAGTTGTGCTCCTCTGTGGCCAGATTAAACCTTGTTGTAGCCTATATATTATACTTCATTCATTATTTTTAGTAACCTTGGACTTTTCCACTAAATCCTGTTCTTTTAAACTGCTGCACATGTGCTGCAGAATTGATACAGAACAACTGTAAGGACCGATAAGGACCGATTCTCACTATTAACTACACTGTAACAAATAGCTGTAAAAATACAGTAATATTTTACAGCAGTGGGCTGTTTTTCTTATAATACAGCATATTGCTGTAAATGGCAGTGCACTCTGGGGTCATGTGGTGGTTTGACATAATGCTGTAAATTTCAAATCTACAGAGGCAGGATTTTCTTTAACGGTCGACATTCGGGAGCGGCAAGAAGAATGATTCACAACTGTGGTAAGTGATTTATTTCAGTTTTTATTTTTCATGTTTGGTAAGTAGTATATTCAGGTGTCTACAGTCACGGTAACCGCAGATTGATGAATCCTTTGTCCGCGGGGCACGAGGGAGACTTGTGCGGGGTTTAAGTAGCGCAGTCACGGGAGCATTTCGCACATTCCCCAGCCTTATAGCTATATAAGCTATAGGCAGAAAATCTCTCGGTTTCTACGTTAAGAATTACACACTTCATTGACAACAGTTGTGATTCACGGGGACGTCGTGTTCTTCAGCACACTTTCTTGTAATTATTTTATGTTGTAAATCAAATTTGCACAGGCAGTCATCCAGGCACGGCACCAGAATTTTTTCTCTGCCGGGGCTAAGAAGGGGCTAGACCAATAATGTGGGGGTGCAAAGAAAATAACTGATATTCATGACGTCAAAGTTAGTTCATGAAGAAATTGTCGGGGTTTTTTTTGTTTTTGTTTTTAATAAAAGCAGCAATGGTACACAACACATTTAACAGAAGTATAATTTTAAATTGTAGCCTATTTGGCGAACTAGGCATGTTCATCGAAATAGACACAAGCTGACCAGAGCCCTGCATTTCAGCCTGAGCCCAACAGGCAGCAGCGAGCCCAAGTGCAAGTGCCTTCAGCACAGTTTGAAGAGTTCCACGATCAAGTGCATGCAATAGGCTAAAGCTTGCCACAAAGCACTGGCAAAAGTAATTACCAAGAATGTGTCGAGATCAAATAGTAATGAGATAATTAAATTATTTATTAATGAACTAGTGTTTTCTGAGTCAGCGTCGCAAAGATAAAGTTGTCGATCCTGACACGCCATTCTCCTCATTCGATCCACCATTAGAAAGAATTACATCTTTACGGATTTACATAATGAAAGAAGTTTGTTTTTCAATTTAAGTAATTTTGTTTTAAAGTAGTAATTCAAAGCATTCTATAGATATATTTATCTTGAGTTTCGGTTCATCATTGTGAAGCGTTCTTTTTTAAGACAGACGGCAGAAAGCGCATCCTCTTTGTTTTCTTTATTTTCTAAAAGCAAAAATTTCTGTTAATATTGTTAGTGCACATAGATTAAAGTAGACCATTTACAGACACGAATAATGTATTACTCTTACCTTTATGACCACAAAAGATGGCATATTTTAATGTTTCCAATGCAAATGATCGTGCTGGCGCCTCCATATCTTGGCCGCTTGGTCGTTACTTTAAAAATCAAAAACTTATATTTAACGAACAAAAAATGCTCCAAAAGTTTTTTTTTTTTTTCTAAATGAACTTAATAAAAAAAATGATTCAAAATATATGCACATTGCCATTACATATAAAACTGAACGATTTTAATAGCTGAAACAGTAAGCTATTTTGGGAGAAGGGGAAAAAAGACAAGCTCGGGTCGGAGTCTTGCTGGACTTGTACCTGTAACGCCACGCCAGCAGAGGGAGCCCTCAACCATAGACTGTCTGTTACCGCTCCCTCTGCTGCTTCTACAGTGACTTCCTGTTTGGCAGCCATAAAAGGCAGGCCATGCCAAACAACCCCTGCAAAGTATTGTTTTGCTGTGCGGACTCTACTAAGCGTTTTTTCTGACTTCATTGCCTTGTTTTGTTATTTTTCACGGTTTTGTTTCTTGTCATAGTTTTGCCTTGTTTTTGCCATTGTTTTGTTCTGTTTCATTGCCATAGTTTTTGCCTTGTTCCATTGCCTTGTTTATTTGTCACTTTTGGACTGCTCACCGGTATTTGGACTCTGCCTGTTTATTGGATTACGCTTTTGCCTTGCCTACGTGTTACTGTTTGTTTGGAGATCGACCCTGCCTGTCTTTACTACGCTGTGTTCAATAAAGCCCGCATCTGGATCTCACACGCTTCCCTGGAGTCCCGTTACAGTACCAAGAATTCTGATAAGCTGTCAGACAAGGACCAATCACAATCTTAACGATTATATAATGGATTAAATGCAGACTAATGCAGGAAACTGCGCTCACATGACGCGAAGGTTACTGTGTCACAGATATGTGCAAACAGCACAGGACAGCACTCTTTCATCTCTACTGCTTGGGGGGGGGGGGGGGGCTAAACCGGGGCTATTCATAATTCTGACCGGGCTATAGACCTTTTTCCTGAGTAAACGATGGACCCTGCCATTACAAATTCTAACTTCCCATTGGATGCTCTTCTGTTCTGGTCTCCATAGGAACCCATTCAAAAACCGCCCATCTGTTTTTAATGTAGACAACATTGGCAGCGTCGTGTCATCTGCACACTCATTAAACTTTGAGGTTTGAGGCACGGACAAATGACGTTCAATGCGACATTGCAAAGTGATGGCGCTATGGAACCATGTGTTTTTTAAAAACATTTTAATAGGTTTAGCATTAGATTATCAGCTCGGAATATACGCTAATTTGACTAGAAACACTGGAGACCGGAAATACAAAGCATCCTTCTGGTTAAGAGTCAGGCGTGACTTCTGCATTCAGGAAAAACGTCTATAGTCACCCCTAGCCCTGGTGTAGCACCATGAAACATGGGCACCGAAATGAAACGGATGACGTTACTAAATGCTCTCAACTCACGGTCAGCTGAGCTCACGGAGGGTCAGTGTTTGTCACGTAAACTTTTAACGGTGCAGTTAAAGCGGTTAACGTAAGCAGCGAGATGTGCGAGGACCTTTGATAACTTGCTAATTCGCTTATTGTTTGATTGTAATGCTTTTGCTAATTTTGGTTTAAAGAATGAGTTAATTCAACTCATCTTCGTGTCTGGCCTTTTCGCAGCATATATTCACTCCGGAGTAACCTTACCAGGAGTTCATTTAAAGGTAATGGTTGCATTCTAAGAATTTGAGTACCTACATTTTACATGTAGATATGTTAGAAGATGTTTCAATTCCAGGAGAGACAATTTTTAAGGGAGAATGATTCAGATATCTCAAAAGCTAAAATTAATGTGAATTACCCATTGTCTGTTTTCTGACTGTTTTGTAGGTATTTAAGAGCTATTTAAGAGGAGCAAAAAAGTTGAATGGAAAAATGTCATCTAAAAGAACAGGGTAAATGGTACAGAAGAAACCAGTTGAAGTGAACCCAAGTTGCCACTCTTCTTTGCAAAGTGAAGGATTTTCAGTGGAATTTCTGAAATGTAAGAAGCAAACACACCAAGATCCCCTTTTTCCTTTTATTATATTCTTTTATTATCTACACTGCCACTCAAAAGTTTGGGATTAGTATGATTTTGTATGTTTTTTTTAATTAAATAAGTCTCCTTTGCTCATCAAGACTGCATTTAATTGATCAAAAATACAAAAAAAAAAAAAAAATAATAATAATAATAATGTTGGAAATATTATTACAATTTAAAATAATGTTTTTTTCTACTTTAATATACTTTAAAATGTAATTTATTTCAGAATTTTCAGCATATATTGTTAGATAAGATTTCTATTTTAAATAACTGCTGTTCTTCTAAACTTATTCATCAAAGAATCCTAAAAAAAGTATCACAGGCTCCAAAACATACACTGACAACATTGACAATAACATTAACAACACTGACAATAAATCAGGATATTGATAATAAATGAGAATGATCTCTAAAAGATCATGTAACATTCAGTTTTGCATCACAGGGATAAATTATATTGTAAAGTATAGTAAAATAGAAAACTTATTTCAAACTGTAATATTGCACAATATTACTGTTTTTTTTTTTTCTTGTATTTTTGTTTAAATAAATGCTGGCGTGATGAGCATATGGCACTTTTTTTTTTAAAGAACATTAAAAAACATACTGATCTCCCAATCATTTTAATGGCAGCTTATCTGTATCTAGCTGTAAGAATTATCACTCTATCTGTCTCACTCTAACTGTATCTGTCATCCCTCTGACTGTATCACTGTTTTGTAAAATATCTAATGTATTGTCATCTTTGTTCTTTTTCAATATTTTTAGCCACTCTGTGCATCTTGGGATGGGACAGCTTCTAGAGCTGAACTGTTTTCCTTTTTTGATCAGAAGTTGGACTCACTTGGGACCTTGTTGTTTGGGCATGCTGGACTGTTCATGAAGCTGTAAAAATTCAGCAGTGTCTTTGTGGTATTTAATTTTGACCATGTTGGTTAACTTGATGTTGGTTAAACTTTGGCTAAATGTTGGTTGAAATTAAAGTTATGCAGGATAATACTATTTTTCAAGTAAATATTTTTGTGCACAAGTTATTTTGGAATTCAAAATAATATTAAATGCACTGTTTTATGACATTTCTTTCATGCAAATTTGAGAGTCATATGTTAAATAAAATTTGATCTGTTTGTGAAGATTAGGATGTGTCAAATTATTATTTATTTATTTATTTATTTATTTATTTATTTATTTAAATAATAGGTGCACTAAGTTTCACACTATACAACACTTTTTTTATACAAGTATTTTTATATTCTATACTTTTTAAAGCTTATGCAGTTAATGAATTGTTTAAATTGCCAGTCATTAATATTCAGCAATCTGGAAAATATATACTGCATATGTAGAATACACAAATTAAAGTAGTTTACTGTAAAAAAAAAATAAAACAGCAACGTAAAAAATACAGTTATTTGCTGTAATCAGGAAATACAAGATAATGTTGTAAATGAATGTAGTAAAAATTACAGTAACTGGCTGTCAATCCTGCTGCCAGTATTATGCTGTAAAATTTACAGATTTTTTTTACAGTGTAGTTGCTTATTATCATGCAGATTACAAGCATATAAGCTGTTTATTAGTATTTCTAAAGCAAATATTAATGCCTTATTCTGACTATATACTATATGACTATATATTTTGGATCCCTTAATCCACTCCATACATAACAACAGCTGGATTTTGACTAATCTTGTCTCATTTGAACATTCTGTCAATGTAAGTTTACATTCACACGACAACAATGTAGTCAAAATGTCTCTCGGCTGTGTGCTGGCCAGAAGTGAGCCAGCTTTGGCCCAGTAATGGTTGCCAGATTTGGCTAGGCTTTGGATCAGTGGATCTGGCCCTGTTATGTTTGAGAAATGGCACATTCAGGCTCATTCAGCACTACTATGAGCCATATGTGTCAGCCCCAAAAATGGTTTCAGGTTTTATTGCTTGTCTGAATAGTTGGTCCCCAGAATGCCTAAACCTGTACACACACACTGAATTACAAACTTGTAAAATTATCTTTTAAAAACTAAATGCTTTAGAGATGTCAAGTGCAAAATGCTTTCCCTGTCAATGGCACTTAATTGCATTACTATTTTAAGTAATAATTTAATTGTTTTTTCCTTCTTTTTTCAAATTGTCATCCAATTGTTGTAAGTGATCAATCTAGCAGTCATTCTGTTTCTTTGATTTGCCATGTTCAACACACTGATTAGTCAATAACCATAAAACATATTAACATTAACATTAAAAATCAGTACATTTCAATTTGTACAGATATACACTGACCAAAATTATAAACACAACACTTGTTTTTGCCCCCATTTTTCATGAGCTGAACTCAAAGATCTAAGACTTTTTCTATGTACACAAAAGGCCTATTTCCCTCAAATATTGTTCACAAATCTGTCTAAACCTGTGTTAGTGAGCACTTCTCCTTTGCCAAGATAATCCATCCACCTCACAGGTGTGGCATATCAAGATGCTGATTAGACAGCATGATTATTGCACAGGTGTGCCTTAGGCTGGCAACAATAAAAGGCCACTCTGCTGCATAATGAAGGCTCCACAGCACTGAGCATCTTTGGCTTTGTAAGTATTTTATTATTTTTTTTTTTTTTAGCTGACTATCAAACACATTCTCAATATTTGTATTTAGGTTCATTAAATATATGCCATGTAGCACTTATTTATTTATGTATTCATTAGTGTTTAAATAAAATTATTTAATTACACAACATTCTATGTGAACAGTGTAATAATATGCCTTCCCGCTATACTTCTTTTAATGTTTTTGTGACTGCTTTTTCATATTTTTTTTTTTGTCAGATTTGTCAAGATCATCTGAAGAGAGTGCATCTGTGCCATGTAAGTAAATGTTATATTTTACTATAGAGTAGATGTGTAATATTACTCATAGAGAGTAGGCAGTAATATTTGGCAAAGGAAGCATTGCCAAGTAGTGACCATGCAAGGTGCCCAAACTTTAAAATATGCCCAGTGGTTTATTTTTTATGGAAAGATTAAAAATATGGGATAAATACAGGAAAATATTTAAACAGGATGATAGCGGTATAGAATGGTAAAATACAGGAGAATCCTGGGAAAAATGGGAGGGTTGACAGTTATGGTGTGTGTGTGTGTGTGTGCGTGTGTGTGTGTGATATCTGTTGTTCATGTTAATTAAATAAATATACGTCTCTATTTCATATACATTTCCATGTGGAATCTAGACTCGGGCCAGTACTGGATAATTGTATAATCTATGCTGGCGTGACTGTGGCCCGATGCCAGCAGTGTCGGCTCAGTTTTGGCACCGGGACTGCAACTGGCCAGAGTTACTTCATCCGGATTGCTGGATTTGGGCCGTTATTGGGCCAGATCATTTTAGCTACCTTAGTAGTTGGCGCTGTCACCTTGATAGTAAACAGTACCTGTAGGGAAGTAAAATCGACACGTATTGCACGTCTACATATTTGACACGTACTATGCACACGCATGACGTCACCGCCAGCAAAGATTTTGGTGTTTACACGGAAACGACAACGGTAGCATTTTCAGGAACTTGCATTCTGAAACCCATTTTCAAAATAAATGTGTTTTCAGTCCCCAGTGTTAAACATGCTTTAAAACACAAGATGTAATATAAGGCCACATTCACACAGCAGCAAATTATGGTTGTCAGTCTTGTATTTGAGTCCTTTATACAGTTATGTTCATACACAGTACAGTTATTTACGGGTGTGACAACCACATTCTATAAATTAAATCACATAAATTTTCAGGACTCACAACTGCATTCTCAGATCATACGCGCTGTGTGAACGGAACAGGACTGCACAACTAGTTGTCTGTCATGTCATTCAGTGCGAGAGACAGAGGCTCTGCTGCACTGATGCATGTCTACCGTGTGTTGTGTGCTTTCATGTGTGGTTTCAGTAACTTACAGTGACGGAAAAATGAGCTGTGTGTCATCTGAAAGTTGTATATCCAGTCTCCACCGGAGCCGCTCATCAGTTTTGTGTTCTGTGCATGACTCAAATGCACCTCTCCTCACCCAAGTTTAAAAGCTGCTGTCAGTTTATGTAGGTTTGATAGATGAACTTATAGCTCTTGTCTCTTGTTGTGTCAGAAAGTGAGATGACTTTCAGTTTTATGGACGTCGCCATTTTGGATATTAACTTTGTTTCTGTTGTTTTCTGAGCGCACACATCCACAGCCCACGGACAAAGCAGCTGTCACACAGCATGTGAGTACTAAACTAAGTTCTCTTTAATGCATTGTTGCTTAAACTCTCAAAGACACAAGTTTATGTTAAAAATACATTAGTTACAAACAGGGCCTGACATAGGGTACGCTCACACTGTCAGTTTTTGAGACCGACAACCGCATTTACTTGCAGGTGTGAGTCTCAAAATGTCCCGTTCACACAGCAGCTAACAGTAGCTTTTCAAATATTGTCTGTATTAACAAGGAGTTAAGGTCCGTATTTCTTACAAGTAACCATAAGGTTAAGAGACGAAAGGAATATCTGTCACGAATCTGGTCGGTGTCCCGCTGTCCGCTCACCGCCAGATGTCACTCTCACCCCATCGTCACACTCTGACTGTTGTACCACACCCCGGACTACATCTCCCGTCTTGCATCTCGCTGATTGCATCAGCATCTGTGACTAATCAGCGGCGCTATAAAAGCCCCGGTCCTTCCCCATGCAGGTCACGGATTGTTGTGAGTTGTTGTGTTTCTATCGTTAGCGTTTCCTAGTTTCCTTGTTCCTAGTTCCTAGTTCTTTGTTCTCTCGCCTGGCTCCCCCGTTTTCGACTGTTCGCCGCCTGCCTTTTCGGACTATCGCTTGTTATAAGGATTATTCTCTACGTCTTGCCTGTGTTATACCTGTTTGCTACCGTTTGTCCCTGCCTGTACGACCATGTTTTTGTCTCGTCCCTTTAATAAAAGCTCGCAGATGGATCCGCTCGCCTCTCGTCTTTCACTCCCCGTTACAATATCAACGATGGCGACATCCATAAAACTGAAAGTATTACCGCTTTCTGACACGACAAGAGTCCAATCGAGCCACAAGTTCATTAAATCATCATTAACTGTGGAGAGCGGAGCATTTGAGCCGTGGGCAGAACACAAAACTGAGAGGACTGGTGAAGACTGAATATAAAACTTTCAGATTACACACAGCTCATTTCACAGTCACTGAGTTCGGTTATAGAATATGGTTGTCACACCCGTAAATAAATATACTGTGTGTGAACGTAATTGTATTAAGGACTCAAATACAGTATTGACAACCGTATTCTGCTGCCACGTGAAAGTGGCCATTAACTTTTTTTGCTCACCAGCCACTGTGGCTAGTGGTTTTCCAAAATTACTAGCCACTCAGCATTTTCACTGGCCACACAATTTTTTTGTTGGGAAATTGCATTTTATATGACTAAAGTTACTGCACACTAAAATGTATTTAAATTAATTTTCAGGTCTCTTTTTTTGCCTATTTAAGGGGCATTTTCCCCTAACCATATTAATTGCAACCAATCTTTCCACTGCAGAAGAAACAGAAGCATGAAAGCATTTACACTGCAAAATTACAACAGTATAAATAATGTTTTGAGTTTGGTGTTTAAAATCAGTTTTTTTTTTTTTTTAATATAAAAATATGAAATACTGGAAAAAATACAAAGATAAGCTACTTTTAAATATGAAAGTAAACAACCAATAGATGGCAGCAAGTGACTGTTTTAATGAATGAGTCACTGAGTCTTGCCTTCAAACACAGGATGATTCATTCAAGAATGAAGCAAGTGCCTTTATGAATGGACCATCATTGACTCAAATGATTCATTCAGACACGCCAAATCATTCAGTAACAAAACACTGCTGTATAAAAACTACATTTTTACCGCAGTATGTTTCTTTTGTGTGCAGTTGTGTTTACTTGTGTTGATTTCCCCACGATTGACATTGACATTTTGGCGAGAATGATTCTGGCAATTGATAATGTTAGTGCTTCCCTAATTAGATGTTTTAATCAGATTAGTTGTCCGTTCAGGCAAGTAAAATTCTCTTTCACGTGCCCCTTCAAAAAATTCACTTGTTCCACACAAACATTAATGTTGAGCTCTGTTATATATTTAACCCACCAAAGTGGCTGGTGGGAGTGACCGTGTTACCTGGCACTGCTGAAATACACCCACATTTGGAGGGTTGATGGGTGTAAATGTCAAGCCATGTTTACAAAAACATTTGGTCTGTGAAGGCAAACAGCTAGAAAAGAAATTGCATGTTTATATTAGATCTGTTTGGCAACAGCGTAATATACAGTAAATAAATCAATAAATCCACTGCTCTCTTGTCTCCTCTGAGGCTGTAATATTATAATAAGATCCCCTTTTTACGTCACTTGGGGAACAAAATCTGACGCGCTCATTTTTTTCACCTTTTTTGCAGAGAAAGGCTTACCAATACAAAAGTTACTGGGTTGTCCTTTTTCATGTTTTCTGGGTTGGTAGATGCACCAGAGACCCAATTATAGCTCTTAAAAATGGAAAAAGTCCTGTTTTCATGTCACCTTTAATACATGCTAGAATCATGCTAGCAAAAATAATAAATCAATTTTAATTAATTATTATTATTTTAACTCTTAGGAGGTCTCCCATCCAGGTACTGATCAGGCTCAACCCTGTTTAGTTTCAGTGGGTGACCAGGCAAGAGCTGCAGAGTGATTGCTGCTGGCAGTGCAAACATTATTTTCTCAAAATTATCAATTGTGAATGAAATATATGAACATATAGTGATCCTGCAATTGAACGTATTACTTAAACATCAAATAATAAAGAATGAAAATAACTTGAAAGCTGTTATATAGCTGTAAACACTACTTTTACAGACAGTTCATTAGCTTACTTGCCCTTAATGTAAACCTAATTATACGGTTAACTCGTAGGCTTATAACATACATAGTTATTTATTTGTTTTTATTTTATCCTGTTTATATTATAATCTGTATGGTCTAATCAGAGGTGTAGTGAGGGTCACTGACATTAATTTCCTGCTGGACAGGATAGAAACAGCATGTGTAAGAGAAGACATCTGTGATGTGGACCTGTTTGAAGTGACTATTATATGAAAGATAAGTTATACTGCTGTTCAATCGTTTCTCTAAGAGCTTGTGGGTCCGTATTTTAAAAATTAAAAAAAAAAAAAAAAAGCATGTGATTCTAAAACTAGCAGACTTGGTGATTATGAAGATTATCATGAAGATTTTTGTTTGCAATATAATTGTAACTCTAATTTAAAATGGTCTCTCCATTATAATAATCTGTTGTATTGACTTCAGTCTATGTTTCCACTGAGTATAGTTTCCTAACATGCAACTGCTGTTAACCCTCCGGCGCTGTTTGTGGCAGTTTTTCTGATAACACCAAAAAGAACTTCAATTACGCCATCATTTTTGATCGTACAGATAAGAGCAATACATCAATCGAATCTGTAAGGAATCTACATTTATTTGTGTACACTCATAATAACAACACTCTGTGGTTTTGTGAAATAAAGAAAACAAATAGGGTGTGCAATCTGCTGCGTTGTATCATGTGTTAAAGTAATCTGTATGAAACCAACCCTATGTCCAGTATTTCTCGTCAGACCTAATTATTTTTAGTTTGATGACGCCCACGAGCTACTTACACTTTGATATTATAATCAGCCACATGGAGGCGCAAGCGGCGTACCGCCCACATCAACGTAAACAAAGCAGCGCCTTGACTTCATTGTTTATCTCGGCTACTTGCATCTTGTTACTGGAAGAAGACGTGCTGTGAGGAGTAAGATTTATATTTCCCTCAGAGGAAGAGCGCGATGCGACGCACGGCGAGATCCACCGAAAGAGTAAGTCTTTCTTTTATTAGCCTACTTACATTAGTTGTTGTGTTACTGTGACATAACTTGTACACATTATAGTAGTTAGATTTTTTCCAAACTGTAATTTCTGACTACAAGTGCAGTCAAGTGAAACGTTATGAAGTATTTTTAATTTCATTGCATCAAAATGTTTCATGATGTTTTCCAGGATGTTTCTAATGTTCTATAAATTAAAAATGACATGATATAAAAGTAATAGTGTTTACACTGTAACTGTCATGAATCTGGTCGGTGACCTTTGGTCCGCTCACCACCAGATGTCGCTCTCGCTCTGTCACTTCACACAGACTGTTACACTACACCCCGGACTACGTATCCCGTCACCCATCACACTGATTGCGTCAACACCTGTGGCACAATCAGGCGCCCTATATAAGCCCCGGACTTTCCCCCTGTTACTCACGGAGTATTGTGTTTACATTATTGTTTACATTATAGTTTCCCAGACATAAAATGGTTTTGTATTGTATAATACATACAAAGCATGCTTGTGTTTATGACTATAAAATCATATTTATTTATTTATTTATTGTATAACAATAGGATAATATTAGTTTATTATTAATACTCTGTTCATGGATAGTTGTTTAATGTGCTAAATAATAACAATTAGTTTCTTAGATACCATTTTTTAAGATAGTATAAAGCATGTGTGAGTCTGTGACTACAAAATCATACTATATATATTACAGATGCTCCTGATATTAACACGCTTACATATTTTTTTTTTCTTCCTAGTGATCTGATACCTGTACCACAGATGAGTGCTACATGAATGCCACATGAAGAGTCCTGTACCAACATCAGATGTTCAACTACACTAATATTTTATTGTAAAAAATTTCCTTGACTACTAATGATGAGTTTTGTCTCTTAATTCCACGGAAAGAAGCAGCAATCACTTAAATATCAGGTATAATTTACTTGTTTCACTTGTTGAACAGAATTCAGAAAACAGTTTTCAGGAATGACACAAAGTCTGTTCACGTCTGTATAGTTAGATCAGTGGTCAATAATGTGCTTTTGACCTTCATTATGTATGTTTTGATGATACTGTGTTGTAAATAAAATACAAATAGTCTAAAACTTGTCTCTCAGGTGTGAATCACTAAATATTCATGGCCGTTGTCACTCCCTCGCATATTGCCTTTTAATCACAAAACATGTCTTTGAAAATTTAAATCAGTATATTGTTTTCTGTAAACGAGTGAATGTGATGATTTTCACATCATTTTGTAGAAAAAACTCTAGCCTACCACAAAAGTCTTGTGAATTAATGTTCTGAATGTGTTTCATGGCCTTATTTCAGTGACTTAAATATTTTAGTTTTTCACTGACCATGCATAAACGTTGTTTTCTCAAAAACACAAACATGTACATTAATGTTGCTTGCATATTATTGTAGCCCAGTTTGTGCTGATTACAATGTAATCAGACTTTAGCCATTAATATGTTTTTAAGATACTGAAAAAAACATAAATGTCAGGGCATGTCAAAACATCTCCAGGGTGTCAAAACACTCTCAGACTCCAGAGGGTTAAATATCATACTGTTCTGCTTGGTTTAAAGTAATGAAGACAAAAGCTGTGTCCGAAATCGCTCACTCGTTCACTCATTCACTAATCCCTACATAGTGAATGGCCGTTGAGTGGACTATATCAGAAGGAGTGAACGAAATGAAGTGAACGAATTCGGACGGTGACGTATAACGTTACACTTCGCATGAGACTTGGAGCTGTTCCGAAAAACATCTTTGTCACATGTACTTTTATATTACATATACCTTATTTTAGAAAATAATATTAATAGCAATAACACTTTAAATGACTTTATACTGGAATTATACATACCACCGCGTCAGCTTTATGGTGTAACATTCCAATGGTCGTAGAGCGCCCTCAGGCGACCGTTAATATTACATCAGAATGAATACGCTACCAACGAACATTTTTAAATATCCACCAAATTATCATAGTTTTTTGTAAATTAACAAAGATGCCAGCTCATTAAATTAGTAAAATATATATTTTGATATGAATAATGCATGAAATAAACAATAAAGCAGAAATAATAAAGATGTAAACGGCATCTCTCATTCAAAGTTGTTCGCTCCCGCTCTCTCTTCGAGCTCGTCGGTTCTCCGCACTGGATTGTGGGATATAGTGCTTCAGCGAGTGTACATCGGTTGTACACTTGAAATCAGAATGCATTGTGGGTAAAAAGTAGTGAACGAATGTAGGGAATGAAGTCGTTCACTCAGAATTCGGACATCACTACAAAATGGCTGACACCCGATATAGTGCACTATATAGTGGATAGGGAGCGGTTTCGGACACAGCTAAAGAGATCAAGATAAGCCCTTTTTGATAATTAGGCCCCTGGTAGTCAGTCATCTACTACTAGTTAAACAGCAGCTCTACTTTCTTCATTCACTTAGGTCAGATAAGAACCGGTCCCCAACTGAGACTGAAAAGTTTTTTTCTCCACGTCTGTCACCTGATAGAGTTTGGGTTCCTTGAACTGAAGAGCTGCTTCACAGCTGAATCACATCCTGCAACACTGAGATGAGTTAACTTGACTTGTTTTTTTTTGTGGTGTACTATCATTTGTGTTCTCTGTCTTTTCTCTGTGTTTTCCTCTTTGGCTTCTCTCATCTCTTTGTCAGGAAGCTGATCACAGAAGCTAAGAAACATTTTCCAGAGTGCTGTCTCTGTCCTGCCTAACTTTTTTGTTGAAACTGTTGTGTATTCTTATTGTTGAGTTTTTTTTTTTCTTTAATCTGAGGTAATGCCAACTAATTTACTCTAATAGCAACATCAATGTGTAACTTGTAATATTCAAAGTTAAGTCTTTTTTGTTCCTTTATTTACAAGTTGTTAATGTGTGCAACATAAATTAGTTTGAATATGTTTGTTTCTACCTCTTATGAAAGCTGTAGGAAGGTTGCTGCCATTTTTGTTGTATTTTCACTGTCTGCTCCTGTTTTGTGGCCAGTTAGGGAGTTAAAGTAATGCTTTTTTGTTCATTTGTTTTGTCTGAACAGTTTATATTAGATTTTACTCCTCAGACTAGTGATCTTTATTTTTTTTATATTATATTATATTGTTGCATCCTCTAGAAACAAAGACTCATATAGATATACAGAGACACTGAAATGTTTAAGCAATACAACCCAAAAACTCCTCCTGCTTGACATACTTGAGTTTGTCCAGTTTGCAGTTTGGATCCTCCAGTTTTTCAGTGAGTAGTTTGACTCCTGAATCTCCTGGGTGATTGTAGCTCAGATCCAGCTCTCTCAGTGAGGGGTTTGAAAATAGAGCTGAAGACACATAATGACAGCCTTTCTCTGTCACCATACAGCCAGACAACCTAAAAAACATACAACAACAGTCCACATCACAGTGTGTTTGTTGTTCCTTTTTATATGGAACTGATTATTCAATAAAAACAACTGGTCACAAAAAAAAAGATAATTTTGTGCTCATTTAACATTACCAGGAAGAATCAAATATTCCCCCATTTCATTGAACATTATATATCCTCCATTTAAATACAAAAGTAAAGCATTCGATCTCTCACACATACAATAGTGGCAAAATACTGCTCCTGAAATCTTATGTCAACAAAGTGATAAAAGAAAAAATATAAAGATAAGTTTTAAAACCAAAACTTCTAATGTTCTAAAATGAAATAACAAGCAATTTTCAGATTCTCACAGTCACACTCGAGAATTTTAAGCCTTATTTCAAGCCCGATTTAAACCCCTAAGCAATTCAGGGGGGAATAGCCCAATTCAAGGCTTGTCGCAAATGACTTCTTGTCCAAAAAATCCTCAATTGTGTGGTGTCATTAAGATTCATTTACTGCTCCTGATCACATCAGAGCCCGCAAGATCCCAAATCATAAATATCTAACATGTCTGATATTTATAACTCTACATGCCTCTGATGTGATACCCGCGATAGTTCCCCAGGGCTTAAAGGATCTGCTGCTAACATCTTGGTACCAGATATCACAGCACACCTTCAGGGGTCTAGTGGAGTCCATGCCTTGATGGGTCAGAGCTGTTTTGGCATCAAAAGGGGGACCAACGCAATATTAAGAAGGTGGTCATAATGTTATGCCTGATCAGTGTATACATACACATACATATATACATTTACGTGTGTGTGTGTGTGTGTGTATTGTTTTTGCTACATTGTGGGACAGTTTGCGAAAAATGACAAAAGGGTTTCGATATTTTTCCTATTTAAAACTTGACTCTTCAAGACTCTTGTGTACAAAGACGGACGAAAAATTGAAAGTTGCAATTTTCTAGGTCTATATGGCTAGGAACTATACTCTCATTTCGGCGTAATAATCAAGGAACTTTGTTGCAGTACCATGGGTGCTGCAGGCACAATGATCTCTGCCGGCTGCAACTCTGCATCTACACAAACTTAGCGCCAGTCACTTTCCCTTTCTGCTGACCTCCAAAGCAAACAAAGAGCTGCTCGGAGCGTCTGAAGCTCCGGGTGCGGTCCACGTAACGTGCATGGCACGAACGGGACACAGCAACACTAAGGCCGGGTCTGCCTCCTCCATCGGTAGCGCTTGCAGATTCACCACCTGATCCCAGAAGCGAGTGGTGGAAACCTCGGGCACGTTATCGAACCGGGAGTCTCAAGGTCACGTGAGAATAGCTTGAGGAAATTCAAGGCACGTTCCGTTGACTAAAGATGCGCGCAGGTTCCCCCCCTCTTAACGGACATGAGCGCGATCAGGAGCGAGAACTACGACTGATTCAGTGGCTCAGGGGAGCACTCTGCAGACCTAGAGAGGGCCACGGAGAGATCCCAAGAGGGGAAAAGGTGCAGCCCAGGGGAACCTGACCCCCTGCATTGCTCCGGAACCTGACGGCCAGGTGATGCTTCCCAGGGGCAGCCACACACAGCATCTTGGCATGCAGCGATAAATACATTCGAAGTGAAGGGAATATCCTTTGCTCAGCTTCTCCTGTAAGAAAGAAAACGCAACTCTGACCAAGCATCTTAAGGGGTCCCCTCAACGAGAGGAGCACCATACAATGAAAATACCTCACCTCAGAGCGTATGTCTACCTATGGAGGGGGCACTAGCCTGAGTGACAACATGTATCATGGACTGGAAGGCCAGTGAGGTCTACGCATCCTAACCAGAAGCCAGACGTATAGGTCCACGGATCGGGATGCGGGTGCCAACGGTGCCCATTCTGAGAAGAAGGTTCTTCTTAGGGAAATCCCCCAAGGAGGGGCTAACACGAGGAACATGAGTGTCAGCAACCCAGGTTCGGGTGGGCCGGAAGACGCACCAGCAGAACCTGCTTCTCTTTGACCTAGCACAGGTCTGTGTAGGAAGGCGTATTGTAGACCCCAGATCCAGCTGTGTGCCAGCGCGTGGCTGCCGAGCGATCGATCGGAGGGGCCGGCCGTGGGAGGACTCAGGGAAACAAACAGGAGTACCTGAGCTTCACTGATTCAACTCCAGACAAGCTGGACACCGGGGTTGGAGTCGCCATTCTTGGAGAGAGTGCCCCCTTTTTTTTTTTTTGGTCACAACTTAGCTCTCTGAAGCAAACGGCCTGCAGCAATTTGAGCCAAAAGACTCCAGAGGAGGAGATGGTGGGCAAGTTGCAAGTTGCAACATGCAACGGAAGCATAGACCACCTCAAGTGTAGGTGTACGCTACCGCGGCTATGGTGTCCTATGGACTAGCATGTACCTGCCCCACAGTATCATTAGGAACCTGCTGAGGTAAAAGCACTCAAACAACTAATGTTGCTGCAGTTGAGGTCCTCTCCAGGAACCAGAGACTGCCTGCCCGTTGCAAATGGCACCCCAACCCGTGTCGGAGGCTTCCGAGATAGCTGTTCGACACCTGGCCTAAGAACATGGCTGCCTGTAGGAACACAGGGTCTAACGAGTAGCTGGGAAGGTGGCAACACTGAGGGGGGCGCTAACCCAAAGTGTGCCATGGTGCCATGCCCATCTCAGGATCTGGTTGTATCGTCAGTGCTCATATGGAACAGCTGAGCGGCAAACCCGCGGCTACGGCCGCCCTCTAAAAGTTTAGAGGGACCGCTGTCAGCACCAACCCTTTAACTGACATAATTGACCGGATCCAACTCCATACCGAGAAAAGAGGGAGCTCCATTCTCCTTAAAGACTCGCCCTTCTCCCAGTTGACCCGAGGTCCTGATGGCTAAGGTGCGAAGGCACTAAGCTCCTGTATTTGTCCAACAAATCTCACGAGTGGAGTATTCATATTCATAGTTCAGGACCCAGGTGCCCTACTCCCAAATGGGGCCGGGCACCCCCCGCGAGTTTGTAAAATGCGGGGAAACAGATCACTCCGAAAGCAGGAAAGCCAAGAGGAGAACTGTACTGATACATCTAACCCCTGAAGCAGACCGAAAACAATATCTGCGTCAGGCCAGAAACAACAGCACACGTCTCACACTGTCACCCATCTCTGGTGCTGAAAAATAGAAACATGTGTTTCCCACTGCTCTCTTAGGATGAAACAGACCGACCAACTCGACCAGCAGACAGGCTAGGTAGTTTTAGTAACCGGGCTGCTGCCTGCATAAATAAGGACGGCATAAACACCCCTGTGGCGGGACAAAACAGCTTCAGGTTGTTTTTTTTTTTAAGGATGGCTCAGTCCGGAAAGCAAGCGTCCCGAAGTAGGGCCAGGCTACTAAGGCAGCACTTACCAGATTCATGATCCCGCGTTGTCGCAGCTAAAGTGCGAGGAAGCAACACGTCCTGCATCCCCAGCTTAGACGGTGAGACCATGTGTTGGGCTTAGGTGTGAGGAAGACATGCGTCGTTCACAACAAACCCAACATGTTATAAGAAACCCAAGGACACAGAGAAAATTGCTCTTTTATTGAAGGGGTGGGCACCTACTGACCCGTAGGTCAGAAGCACGCCCCTGTCTTTCCCAAGGGTATTCCGAGAGCAATCCTCCAATCCCCGGGTAGCCTGCTTCCAGGAAGCCCCATTTTCTTATTCTACAAGGCAACCCAGATGGCAGACTGCCACCCCTTAGATGTGGCCAGCTCAACACCCCCGAAGGAAAGCGGAACAAGTCCTGTTGGGACCACCGGGGGGCACCTTCGGTGAAGGCAGACGAAAAACGCGGCCCTACCATGGGCATTCTTATCTGCGTATGAACTACCCAGGACCGCTGGACAAAGTCCTGAACAGTGTCGCCGAAGAGGCTGGCCTGAGAGATGAAACACCAAGAAAGCAAGCTTTGTCGGTGTTGTACATCTCACCAGGTTCAGCCAGAATTTATTAATTTTTTTAGGCCACAAATATGGACATCACCTGACCGAGGGACTGCACCGAGACCATTCGATCATCATATGCAATTCCTGCCTCAACCTAGAGTCAGAACTATCCTTGTGCATGTCAAAATCATGGCCTATATAATGCAGGAGGGTCAACGTGTTCCAGGCCACCCCTAACCGCGAGGAGAGTGCGGGGAAAGAGCCGAACACGTAGTTAAGCTCTTCATGAACCTCCGGGAGGAAAGGTACCAGGGAGGGCGCAGCAAGAGCCGCATCCATAGCTGAAAACCAATCGTCAGAACGCGAACAGCCAGGGAAGGCGGGAACCCAACCTCCAGCCTGGTCGTCGCAGCTGCCCGGAGGAACACGGCCGTCAACTTAGCCTGAGACTCCGACTGCGCAGCCACCACAACAGGCGGCCTCTTGGCAGAATCCTCGGTGTCAGAAGACGATAGCTGCTCCGCTGATGCGACGATAGACATCTTAACGTCCTCACGAGCACTAAACGAGACGAACCGGCATCAGCATTCAGAAACTCGACAGTAATACGCTAAGAGGAGCCGGATCTCTGCAGGGGCTCACCCGACAGAGCAATCCAGACTGTAATCCTCAGGTCTCCCATGCTTCTAGCCAACGCAGCCTTGGGAGTCAGCGACCTGCGAAACCGGAAAGGGTAGAGCGCAAAGGCAGCCCACATAATAAATGTAAACTATGACCAAGCGTAATAATGGGTCTGCCCACGCAGCGCGGGCATAACTCATCCACAAACGCAATCTCAACGTGCATTGTTTACATCCCAGACCTGTGAGACAGCGATTGTGAACGTGATGAGGAAGTAAGGAAACTATCGCTCCCTAAAAGCACACGATCGGAGATGCGTCTTGAAAAAGACACTCTCAACGACCGTGCTTCGTTGGAAAATTGCTCTTTTAGTGCTGGTTTGCCCAGGGAAGGACCGCGTGCACAAGCGTGCACTCAAGAGGGGTTCTTCGCTGTAATGTTACCGGTGCAGTGATGCAGCCGGCTATGCAGCGTTGAGATAAATCCAACGATGTTTCCAGTCAGCTTGCGGGTGAAGCTCCAAAGCAGAAATCTGAATGAGTGGATGCACGCTGCCATCTTATATACCCGTATGTACGGGGGAGTGGCTTGGCATGCAGAATCCACTCGCCAATTTTCATTAGCCTTTTCCAGTTAACTCAGAGGTGATTGGCCTCCCAAGGGAGACCCCAAATACGTCAGTTATGACGTAACATCTTAGAGTAGGACTGAAGGGGAACCCCTGTTATTGACGAAACTGCTTATGATTCTATTAGGCATTTTTTGGTTTTCATATCTCTACATTTTTTGTTATGCAATGTACACAAGCTCTTTTCAACTGATTTGTGTACAGATATTATGAAACAGGAGACAATTCATTTGATGCTTTGAAACGTTTTACCAGTTTACCAGTGATATTAATTAATAATGTAATCATAACTAAGGCAATTAAAATTTTCAATTTTACTTTTAACAGAGGAAGTAAAACAAATTACAAAAATATCAAATAATTTAATAATGGTTTAACCTTATATTGTATCCCCTTTGCATCATTAATGTGTTAAATAGAGAAATATGCAAGCAAAAATTATGTTTGCATCCAAAACACTGCTTGCATACAGACAGATGGCCTACTGATACTAAACCCTGCAAGACCATGCTTGTGAACCAGCATCACCATTTTGCTTGAGAACAGCAAAAATATGCTGATCTAGACCAGGACTATACTAGCATAAACCAGCCTGGACCAGCACTATACCAGCATAAACCAGCCTTGACCAGCTTGGAATCTATGCTGGTTTATGCTGGATTTTTCAGCAGGGTAATGAACTAAAATAAAGCATAATTATATATTATCTTGGCCACACTAAGCCTTAAGTGAGTTATGGCATCAAAAATACTCAACATATTATGAAGGGAAATTAAAAATGTTCTCCTTAAATGTTCAAAGAAGTTGGTTAAATAATCCAGACCCAAGTTTTGCACATGCAGCAATTCAAATGTCTCTGACTTTAAAAACAGTTCTTTACAAGTTTGAACCCAAATGCTTCTCACTCAGACTCTAACTACACAGTAAGAGCTATCATTATAGTGCACTTCTGTTTTTATGCTGCACAGTACACATATAAAAAATACTGCTATTAAAAGCATGTTTCAAAAAATAAATTACTGGTCATGTAGCCTTCTTAAGACTCATTTCCAGATCAGCCTACATCAGTTAACTGTTGCATCCAATTAAAAGTAGCTAAATTCTATTAAAATATTTAGGCCATATATACAGTTTCAAAGTTACATTTCAATTAGCTAGTATCAAGTGCTACATCCAAACCAGAAGTGGCCCTCATATGTTTTGTGATATATGGGGCATACTCATTATTTACCACATGTGCCACTTTAGGGTCACAATTAGATTACACATTGCAGTAAACACCGCATCTTTGTCTAAAAAGGCCCACATGTGATTTGATACATTTGGGTTACTTTTGCTATTTTACATGTGGGCCACTTAAGGCTTACATCCCTTTTGTCTGGGATATAAGAAGGCCAGCAGTGCCATGTCTTAAGAGGCCCACATGTGGATGCTATCTGGGAATGTTTTTGTCTCTTTTTTTGTCTCTGGGATTGCATTGAGAGCAGATTAAATATTTGTTGAAAAAATTCAATGGCCATTTATTGTGGTAGCATTTTGTTAATTATTTTATGGAAAACCAGTTACCTCAGTATCTCCAGCTGACAGTTTGGACTCTTTAGTCCTTCAGAAAGAAGCATCACTCCAGAATCCTGCAGGCCATTGTTATTCAGATCCAGTTCTCTCAGGACAGAGTTTGAGGATTTCAAAACTGATGACAAACTCCCACAAGACTGAGCAGTGAGATTACACATGGAAAACCTGAACAAGAAGAACACAGTAATAGCATACAGAATTAATCTTAAAAGTATGATTTAAAAAAAAAAAAAAAAAAGAAATTCAATCAATTAATCAATCAAGTATTTCACAACTCAAACCTCAATATCTCCAGCTTAGAGTTTGGACTCTTTAGTCCTTCAGAAAGAAGCATCACTCCATGATCCTGCAGGTCATTGTTACTCATATCCAGTTCTCTCAGGACAGAGTTGGGTGACTGTAGAGCTGAAGACAAAATTTCACAGGACTGAGCAGTGAGACGACACCCACACAGCCTGTGAAGAGAACAAAACAAATAGCCATATTAATGTGAATTTATCAGATAGGTAATATAGTTCACAATCTGGAGTGCATGTTTGTACTTTATACTTTATAATACAAACACAATGCCAAAGCACTTCTATGTAATTTTAAAAATATTATAGTTCATTAGTAGTTTATAAACTGTAGTTAACACATTAGTGGACTATATACAAATAGTGAGTTAATTTTGTTATATATATATATATATATATATATATATATAAATGCCACTGATAAAATCATGATACAACACAGACGGGAAATATCTGCTAGCTATAGTTATCAGACACCAATTTATCCATATATTTGAACAGTGATTTAGTGAAAGTGAATGTCAAACCTCATTATGTTCTGTCGACAGTGTGAACTCTTCAGTCCATCATAAATCAGCTTCACAAAACAATATTTCACACAATATGTTTACATTCAGTTGTTTAGTGATGTAGAACAAAAGCTTAAATTAAAGAGCAGTCAGTGAAATTACTCACAGCACTTTTCTGCAGCATCTCACAGCTGGGATGAGTCTCTTGTAGTTTGCTCGTGATGATGTGAACCTCTTTGGGTTAAACTCATCCAGCACCTTCTCTGACATGAGCAGTACGTATGTCAGCACTGTGCACATTGAAGATGAGAGGTCTCTTCCTGGATGTCCATCTGAGCAGAGGTAACTCTGTATTTCCTCATATAATGAATGATCTTTGAGCTCAAGTAAGCAGTAGAATAGGTTGACTAAAGCTTCATCTGATATATTTCTGCTTTTTACTTGTTTAATGTAGAATAGCTTGACTGACGTTTTAGCTGATATATTCCTGTTTTGTACTTGTTTAATGTATTCAGTTATTTTTGTGATGTTCTCTGTGGTGTCTTCAGTGTGTGTGATCAGGCCTTGGAGCAGGTTTTGACTGGATTTCAGTGGAATGCCCATCAGAAAGCGCAGGAACAGGTCCAGATGTCCTCTCTGACTCTCCATGGCTTTATCAACAGCCTTCTGCAGTAGCTCCTGCAATGTGATATTTCCTTCTGACTTGTCAAAGAAAAACTGAAGCTCCTGCATGTTTTTGTTCAGGTAGCAGATGAACACATGCACTGCAGCGAGAAACTCTTGAACACTCAAATGCACAAAGCAGTAGACTTTTGTCTCATGAAGTCCATATTCCATCTTAAAGATCTCAGCGATCATTCCTGTGAACTCAGTGTCTTTACTCACATCAATACCACATTCTTCCAGATCGTCCTCATAGAACACAATGTTTTCCTGCTTCAGCTGTTCAAATGCTAGCTTGGCTAGCTTCAAAATCATTTCTTTATTTAAACTTAAAAGCTTTGTGCGTTGTCTTTCTGCTTTTTCATCATATTTCTGGCTCTTCATGTTCATCTGTATCAGCAGGAAGTGAATGTACATTTCGGTCAGTGTTGTGCTGATGTTCTCTTCACTGTTCTTGATGAGAATATTTTGAAGTACTGTGGCCGTGATCCAGCAGAACACAGGAATGTGGCACATGATAAACAGACTACGAGACGTCTTAATGTGTGAGATGATTCTAGAGGCCTGAGTCTCATCTGTTATTTTCTTTCTGAAGTACTGCTCCTTCTGTTGGTCAGTGAATCCTCGCACCTCTGTAAATAAACCTACGTACTCAGGAGGGATCTGATTGGCTGCTGCTGGTCGTGATGTCACCCACACAAGAGCTGATGGAAGCAGCTTACCTTTGACCAGACTTGTAAACAGCACATCTACAGACGATCTTTTCTCAACAATCTTCAATGCTCCTCTTTCAAAATTCAAAGGCAGTCGACTCTCATCAAGTCCATCAAATATAAATGCAAGTTTATATTTTGTATATAACTTTGATTTCTCCAGGTCCTTCAATTCATCATAAAATTCCAGTAGGAATTCATGAAGATTGACCTTTCTTTTCTTAATCCTGTTAATCTCTCTGAATGGGAGCAGGAACACACAGTGTATATCCTGATTGGCTTTTCCTTCAGCCCAGTCCAGGATGAATTTGTGCACAGAGACAGTTTTTCCAATGCCAGCGATGCCTTTAGTCAGCACAATCTTTTCCTCATTATTTTCCCTTAATAATGTAAATAATTTATTGCAATTGATTGGTTTGTCCTCTGTTTGTTTCTTCCTGAAAGCATCATCAATCTTCAGAATTTCACGTTCCTGATAGACATCTTTCATATCGCCCTCTATGATGAACAGTTCTGTGTAGACAGCCTTGAGATGAACTTCATTTCCTTTCTTGCACTCAAAAATACGTTCTGCTTTTTTCTTCATGATTATTTTGTGAGTTTCCAGAAACTTCTGCAGAATCCAATCCTCTGTTGAATAAACTGAAAAAATTGAATAAAAAACATGGTGAAAAAGGAAAAACAAAACAAAACAAAACAAAAAAAAAACTGGATTTAACTTTCTCAACATGTTATAATTAAGTTATTGTTGAATATAATACAAAAATTTCATTTAGGAAATTCTTTCCAATTAATTTGAATTTATATATACAGTCATAGCCTTAGTAAATATAAGCAAAAAATCCTGTGAAACTTTATCTGCATCGCTAATCTATTTTATCTTTCATTAAAAAAACAAACAAACAAACAAAAGTTCTTGTCATATTTTATTACCATTTTCTAAAATATAGAGAATAAACTGTGATAATGTGAGAAATGTTGAAGGTGTTTGAATAAATTTAGGTTTGACTGTATATGGAGTGTAACGATACATGTATTCATACCAAACCGTCACGGTGCATGAGGCCTTATGGTGTGTTCACACCAAGTGCGAATTTAATTATTCACACAATTAGATTACATACAAAGTCGATGCAAAAACGCGAATAGAGGCGAATTTGCGCTGGGCGATGCAAATGACGCGAACGGGCGATATTCACCTCAATGTCTTCCGTGCAAGTTCAAAAATTTCAACTCGAGCGGAAAATTCGCATGACACGTTCACACGCAAGCCAATCAGCGAAGAGCTTATTGACAAATCTGGTTGAATCAGCAAATGGAAGAGAGCATTATTGTGGCCGGAAATTTATAATGTAGGTATCTGAAGCATAGAAAACAATTAAAATCTGTTGTGGCGATAGTTGTATTTTATTAGCATGGCTACAGAGATGCTGCTAAAAATAAATAATAATAATGTCAGTGTATATATACAGCAGAAAAATGTAACACACATTAATGCAGGATTAATAGGCTACTTATCCACCTCTAGATGGTGCTGTGAACCCAGGCACGTTGGCGTTCGGGTTTCCAGTGTATTTGGGACTCAACAGCAGGTACAAAGCAGCGATCGTATCCTTTTGAGTATCCTTTTAATGCTTGTGCACTCCACTGTTTGCGAAATGGAGCTTTGTGCTTGTGTATCCTACCTCTCTCATTCGGCACAAATCCAAATATTCCATAATATTTCCATATTTGCTATGTATTTAAACTATTATTTATTATGTAAATTTTAGACTTTGTACTTCAGTCCCGTTGCAACAGTGAGGTGCGCACTGACGTTTGGTTCACTGTATTTTATTTTGATTAAGTACCAACTGCGCTGTCAAGTCAGCAATGCTGGAACTGATATGTTTTTTGTAAGAGTTTCCATGCTGTCACAAAATAAAATGAAACTCAGCATATATAGGCTACATTAAGTGTCCCACAGTTTTTTTTCCCTTATTTGTTAACTAAATCAAATATATTTCAAGTATTTATTCCTTGTATGTTTATAGGCACATATATATATATATATATATATATATATATATACACATTATTATTATTAACATTATAATTTAATATAATATCAAGTATGTTCACATCTAGGTGGAAAAAACTGTAACTGATACTACTCTCTGTTCAAAATTAATGAAAATAAACCTTGCGTAGAATATTTGTTGTTTTTTTCCTGTTGTACCGAAATTGTATCGAACTGTGACCCCCGAACCGAGGTACGTACCAAACCGTGACATCTGTGTACCGTTACACCCCTAATATATATATATATATATATATATATATATATATATATATATATATATATATATATATATATATATATATATATATATATATATATATATATATATACATACACATATAATTAAACCTTTGCAGCATATAAATTACGTAAAAAATCTTGAATAATCTAATGCTAACATGAGTTATAAAGTAAACTTTGTGCAGGATCTAAAATTAAACCAACATAATATGCTTTTACTGCTGTAGCGGTTACTTTTGAACCTGTTTCAGTATTCAGATCAACTCTGACTTTAGTCTGAGCACAGCTGATTATCTTGACTGGAAGAGGTGAAAAGATTTAGCACTCTTTTTTTTTACATTACAGGTTTGACATTACAATATTCCTTTCTCTTTATTACCTTTGATGTGTTTGTTCTCTAACTGTTCAGCAAGATGGTTCTGGTTCATCTTTTTCAGGATATCCAGCGTGATCTTCACAGCATTTTCTGGTCCAAAAAGATCCAGGATCTGATCTACGGTGTCAGTTGCATCTGCTTTCTCCAGTAGAGAAACTGGAATAGGTCCATCATCTCTTAAGTAGCTCTTAAATCTCTTCAATTTTTCTTCTTCCAGATCATCCAGTGTGTCATAAAGCAGTTGTTTAACAGACGCCATCGTTCTTCACTGACTGCTGTTGAACATGAGGAAAATGTTTTACAATAGGTCCACTCTTGCTAGACACTCACTAAATATGGCCTGAAACTGAAGTATAAAAAAAAAACGATAACCACCAACCTCAGGAGATCATTTTTAATTTACGTATTTATAACACTATTTCTTCTAGACCAGATGAAATTTCACCATTTGGATTATCATTAATTTCCTTCTGTTAAATCAATAAGAGAGATTTTATTAATTTGACCTAAAGCCTCTATGCTTAAGAAAAAGATGATTTATTTATATAATATAGCGCCTTTCTATAGCTTAAGATCACTTTACTATGTACTATACATGTCAACCTAGAAGGGACAAACATGAATACAATAAGTGGCCCTGGCTGTGAAACCCCAGCTGAAGTCATTTCTTTGTGATTTACTGTTTTCTACCTAAAATCATCCTTCATAAGGTGAAGAACATTATGTCAAAATGTAATCTTGATATCTTAAATATAGACTAAGTAAGGCAATGTCAATGGAAATCATATTTTGATGTTTGTCATCTCAAAATTACATTTTGAAACTTTAGCCAGGATTTCACAGAGAGGGTCACATATGCGTCTAAAAGACTATTTTTAAGGTTTTCTCTTAGTTTAGCAAAGTCTCCTTTTGTACTTGATTTGTGGCTGGTGTTTTGTTTTGCACTCTCATCTGCAGTTCTGTGTGTAACGGTGTTCTATTTTGAACACGCATGTGACAGTTAGCAGAAGCTAGAGATAACTGTTTATAAAGTTTTAAATATGGTTATTTTTGTGATAAAAATGTATTTATTTGCTTCAGGGAGCCTATATACCCCTCTGAATCATGTGGGACACTTTTTATGATGGATGGATTCAGTGTTGGGGAAAGTTACTTTTAAAAGTAATGCATTACAATATTGAGTTAACCCTCTGGGGTCGAAAAACGCGCCGGCGCAGTTTGTGGCAGTTTTTCTAATAACGCCAAAAAGAACTTCAATTACTCCATCATTTTTGATCGTACAGATAAGAGCAATATATCAATCAAATTTATTTGTGTACAGTCATAATAACAACAACACTCTGTGGTTTCGTGAAATAAAGCAAACATACAGGGTATGTAGTCTGCTGCGTTGTTGTCTGTGATCATCATTAAGAAATGCGTCACTAAAATGAACTAAAACTCAGCAAATATTCAACACAGAGACATGAGAGATATAACTATAGAAAGCCTGATATGTCTACTTTTAAATGAAGTAATGAGTTATCAAGATTAAGTTATCAAAAACAAATATCATGTGTTAAAGTAATCTGTATGAAACCAACCCCATGTCCAGTCTTTCTCGTCAGACCTAATTATTTTTAGTTTGATGACGCCCATGAGCTACTTACACTTTTGATATTATAATTAGCCACGTGGAGGCGCAAGCGGCGTACCGCCCACATCAATGTAAACAAAGCAGCGAGACTTGACTTCATTGTTTTTCTCGGCTACTTGCATCTTGTTACTGAAAGAAGATGGTCTGTGAGGAGTAAGATTTATATTTCCCTCAGAAGAAGAACGGGATGTGACGCACGGCGAGATCCACCGAAGGAGTAAGTCTTTCTTTTATTAACCTACTTATGTTAGTTGTTGTGTTACTGTGACATATAACTTGTAGACATTATAGTAGTTAGATTTTTCCAAACTATAATTCCTGACTACACGTGCAGTCAAGTGAAACGTTATGAAGTATGTTTCATGTCATTGCATCGAAATGTTTCATGACTCCAGGATGTTTTAATGTTCTATAAAATAAAAATGACGTGATAAAAAAGTAATAGTGTTTACACTGTAACACTGAATGATAGAGTCTAAGATTGTTTAGACAAAACTACTGTCGTATACTCTTTACGAATAGATGTTTATGACGTGCTTAACAGTAATAAATTAGTTTCCCAGACATAAAATGGTTTTGTATTGTATAATACATACAAAGCATGCTTGTGTTTATGACTATAAAATCATATTTATTTATTTATCGTGAATGAATGCTACATGAATGCCACATGAAGAGTGCTGTACTAACAACAGATGTTCAACTACACTGATATTTTATTGTAAAAAAATTCCTGGACTACTAATGATGAGTTTTGTTTCTAAATTCCATGGAAAGAAGCAGCAATCACTTAAATATCAGGTATAATTTACTTGTTCAGGCATGAAAATGGGTCAGGGGTGAAAAAGGTGAGAAGGGTGCTCGAGGGGTGATGTGGCCTCTGATGTGGCCGGGAGGTGGGGGGACTCCCACAGAATAAATATTACGGCCTCATTAGGGGACATGCTGTAACTTAACTTATTTATTCTTCCATCATGATTGACAGCCAAGTTTTTTGTTTGTTTGTTTTTTTGGGCAAAGAAATCAACCTAATAAGTGTTTTCTACCATTATCGAAAAACGTACCATCAACCACAAATGCTATTTGCTATTGCAGACAGAGCATGCCAGAAAAAAACATGTTTGATAAAAGTTTCCCTTTGCCAATTTTACAGTAGCCAAATAAGTTGAATGGAATAATAAGCCAAACACAGGTTCTGAAAAAATACTGTATTGACATTTGTCTAAAGACATATGAAATAGAGCTGCATCGTTCTGCCCTAACACACTCATACTGCAAAAATAATCAGAATCAGAATCAGAATCAGAAAGAGCTTTATTGCCAAGTATGCTTGCGCATACAAGGAATTTGTTTCAGTGTTATTAGCTTCCAGTACACAGAGACAACAACGCACAGACAATAAAAATAAGAGAATAAGAAAAATACACATAGAACATAAATAGAATATAAATAGACCAAAAATAAAATAGAATATAATAATTATAATTGTTAAAAATAAATTGACAAATAACTAGGTGGTATGTACAGTTGTGCTATATGTGATAGGATGGAATGCAGGGATGTGTTAGGGATGTATTAGGGTGGAGACGTAGCAGTAGATGTCAGATTATTCTACAAATTTTTATTGCACAATGGGAGGAACATTTTAACTGTTCATAAGGTGGATTGCCTGGGGGAAAAAACTGTTCATGCGTCTGGTAGTCCTGATATTTGGGGCTCTGTAGCGCCGGCCTGATGGTAAGAGTTCAAAGAGGGGATGGCTTGGGTGCGAGGGGTCCAGAGTGATTTTCTGAGCTCTTTTCCTCACTCTGGATGTATATAGTTCCTGAAGGGTGGGCAGGGGAGCACCAATAATCCTCTCAGCAGTCCGGACCGTTCTCTGCAATCTTCTGATGTCTGATTTTGTAGCTGAGCCAAACCAGACAGTTACTGATGTGCACAGAACAGACTCGATGACGGCTGAGTAGAACTGTCTCAGCAACTCCTGTGGTAGGTTAAACTTCTTCAGCTGGCGAAGGAAGTACAACCTTTGTTGGGCCTTTTTAACAATGGAGTCGATGTGAGTGACCCACTTCAGGTCCTGGGAGATGAAACATCCCAGGAACTTGAATTTCTCCACTGTAGCCACAGTGCTGTCCATGATGGTGAGTGAGGAAAGTGCAGGGGGGTTTCTCCTGAAATCCACTATCATCTCTACAGTTTTAAGCTTGTTCAGCTCCAGGTTGTTGTGACTGCACCAGACAGCTAGCTCTTTTACCTCCTGTCTGTAGGCAGACTCATCACCGTCCCGAATGAGGCCGATAACCGTGGTGTCGTCAGCAAACTTCAGGAGCTTGACAGAGGGGTCTTTAGAGGTGCAGTCATTGGTGTAGAGGGAGAAGAGCAGTGGGGAGAGAACACAACCCTGAGGGGCGCCAGTGTTGGTGATGCGGCTGCTTGATGTGAATTTCCCCAGTCTCACCAGCTGTTGCCTATCTGTCAGAAAGCTGGTGATCCATTGACAGATAGAGCTAGGAACAGAAAGTTGGTTTAGTTTGGTGTGGGGGAGTGAAGGAATAATGGTGTTGAAGGCCGAACTGAAGTCCACAAACAGGATCCTCACATAAGTCCCTGGCCTGTCCAGATGCTGCAGGATGAAGTACAAGCCAATGTTCACTGCATCATCCACTGACCTGTTTGCTCGGTAAGCAAACTGCAGGGGGTCCAGTAAGGGTCCGGTGATGTCCTTCAGATAAGCCAGAACCAGTTTTTCAAACGACTTCATGACGACAGATGTTAGCGCCACAGGTCTGTAGTCGTTAAGTCCTGTTATCTTGGATTTCTTTGGAACAGGAATAATGGTTGAGCGTTTTAGGCAGTCAGGGACTTCACACAGCTCCAGAGACCTGTTGAAGATCTGTGAAAAGATGGGGGCCAATTCGTCAGCGCAGGTTTTCAGACAGGCTGGTGTCACACCGTCTGGGCCTGGTGCCTTTCTTCTTTTGTTCTTCCTGAAGACCTGGCGCACCTGATCTTCGCTGATTTGAAGTGAAGGAGGGGGGAGGGGGGAGAGGGGGGTTGCTGGAGGTGGTAATGGTTGTGTGAAGAGATCATCAGAGCGGGTGTGGGGGGTTTCAAATCTACAATAAAACTCATTCAGGTCTTCAGCAAGTCGTTGAGTCGCCTCAGTGCATGGGGGTGGTGTCCTGTAGTTTGTGATGGTTTTCAGGCCTTTCCACACTGAACTTGGATCATTCGAAGTGAACTGATCTTCTAACCTTTTTGTATAGGTCCTTTTAGCCACTCTAATCTCTTTATTCAGTGTGTTCCTGGTCTGGTTGTACAAGACTCTATCCCCTTTTCTGTAGGCATCCTCTTTGGCCTGACGAAGATGTCTGAGTTTTTCTGTAAACCATGGCTTGTCATTGTTGTATGTTAGATAAGTTCTGGTAGGAATGCATAAATCCTCACAGAAACTGATATATGAAGTAACAGTCTCTGTGAGCTCGTCCAGATCGGTGGCAGCAGCTTCAAAAACACTCCAATCAGTCAAATAGAAACAGGATTGTAAGACCTGTTCTGTTTCGTTGGTCCATCTTTTTACAGTCTTAACTACAGGTTTAGCAGATTTAAGTTTTTGCCTGTAGGTTGGTATAAGATGGACCAGACAGTGATCAGAGAGTCCCAAAGCTGCCCGTGGGACAGAGTGATATGCTCCTTTAATTGTGGTGTAACAGTGGTCCAATATATTACTGTCTCTGGTACGACATGTAACGTGCTGTCTGTATTTTGGCAGTTCACGTGAGAGATTTGCTTTATTAAAATCCCCAAGAATGATTAAAACAGAGTCTGGGTGTTGTTGTTCTGTCTCTGTGATCTGATCGGCGAGTTTCTGCAACGCCAGGCTTACGTGCGCTTGCGGTGGAATGTACCCAGACAGCACACGTACGTCTGGCCGACGTCGGCCCGTGAGCAGAACGTCGGCCTCATAAACTATAAGATCTAATAAGGATCGGCCAGGTATAGGCGAGTGTGCTCTATTTCGCCAGCTCATCAAAGGTCGGCCCATGAGTTTGCTGACGACCGAAGGCCGATGCCGCTCTTTTCTGTTTGAATGTGGACGGTTATTCGTCTCTTAGCAACCCACCAGAGAGAAGGCGACTCATCCGGGACATCTGTGGCGTTCAGGTAAGTTTTCGCTTGAGTTAAATTGGGAAAAAAAAGTCTTATTTTGTGAATTACGTGTTACTTAGTAACTAGTAAACGCTCGGTGCACTGTAGTACAGGGAAAAAGGCTTTGCAGCGAGCCCTGTTTGATTTTGACTCATTTACAACTAATGTTAACTTGTTTAGCTGCTTAGCTAACGGTAACAGCGTCTCCACAGTGAGCTATTGTTGCGGTTCCTTTTCGAAATAAATGAGTTTTAAAGTCATTATTGGATAATGATTGAATGAGACTGTGAATTGTTCATGTAATGTTTTAATTCTAGACGTTTACTTATGTAAAAACTGTGTGACTTTGACGTTTTAAGGATTTGCCATGGAAACGGGGCGGCAACACGACACCTGACAGGAAAACTCGGTCTCTCGCTGATGTTGTCACTGCTTTTAGGTAAGTTACGTGCCTTAAATCATACAAATGTTACATAAAACTGTTCCTGACTCCTTTCTTACTTGTAATTGACAGGTTTCTGTCGAATATTTACTTTATAGAAATGGTTTAATGTCTTCGACAAAGTCCGTTATCATCTCACAGACGAGGTAGGCTAACGTTAGAGATTGAGCTCTTGTTTATGAAACGTTGGCCTTTTAATCAAATCTTCTCGTGTGTATATAGCAGGTTTTGACTGAAGTGTAAAGGTTTTACTGCCATTTTGACTATGGGTTATTGGAAGTAGGCAAATTTATTTAACCTAAATGGCTGAAAACAAGTTCAAATGCGTTTTGATCTTTTAAATTAAACGAATATTGATAAAAATGGTTCTGTGGTTTCAGGAGGACAGAAATAAACCCTCCACAACAGATGCGAAGCTGCAAGGTTTCAAAATTTCAGTAGGAAATATACAGGAGAACTGAAGAAGCTCATGAAATAACTAAATATGCATTTTTTTTCCACAAAATATATTTCACCTATATCACCATGCATCATTATTATTTTCTTTTTTTTTCTGCAGAGTTATATACTTATTTATTACAGTAATTTTAAGAAACTAAAAACATAGATTCTGTTATCTAGTTGTAGTATATTATATATTCTGTATATTCTTTCTATTTTCTGCATTTTACCTGTTTAGCTTATTTCCTTCTAATAAACCAGCAACTGCATACTAAATAATGTTGTCTCTGTGACAAATTGCTTGTTTTGTTCCTAGATTTTTCCATGCTGATGGCCTGCTGCACATCAACAGACTCAGAGTGAACCTCCTTCTCCAAAGAACTATAAACCATTGGACTAGTAAGTAAAATCTCAAACATACACTACTGTTTCATAAGTTTTGGTACATGGTAAAGTCTTTTCTGCCTGCCACAACTTTGTGTATTTGATTAATAATACAGTTAAACAATAATATTGTGAAATTAATATAATTTTTAAAATAATTTTGTATTTTTATATTCTTAGAGAAGTCATTTATTCCTGTGTTGCAAAGCTACATATTCAGCATCATTACTCCAGTCTTCAGGGTTTAAAAATTACAGCATTTATTTGATTCCTGTGTTGCAAAGCTACATATTCAGCATCATTACTCCAGTTGTCAGGGTTTAAAAATTACAGCATTTATTTGAAACAGAAATGTTTGCTGTAACGTTTGATAATGATAAGATATTGATAATAATTAAATGTTTCTTGAGCATTAAATCAGCATATTAGAATGATTTCTGAAGATCATGTGACACTGAAGACTGGAGTAATGAAGCTGAAAATACAGCTTTGATAACAGAAATTACATTTCACAGTATATTTGCATAGAAACTGTTATGTTAAATTATAACAATATTACACAATATTATTGTTTTTACATTTATTGTTGACCAAATAAATGCAGCCTTGGTGAGCAGAAGAGACCTCTTTCAAAGATGTAAATAAAAGTTTATGAATTTACAAACTTTTGAAAGGTAGTGCAGTTCCTCCAAATGAATGTTCCTCCCACTTAAAGGGATAGGTCACCTAAAAATAAAAGTTTTGTCATTAATTACTCACCCTCATGCCGTTCCTAACCCGTAAGACCTCCGTTCATCTTCTGAACAGAAATTAAGATATTTTTGATGAAATCCGAGAGCTTTCTCACCCTCCATAGACAGCAAGGGTACCACCACGGTCAAGACACAGAAAGGTAGTAAAGACATTGTTAAAATAGTCCATCTGGCATCAGTGGCTCAACTGTAATTTTATGAAGCTATGAGAATGCTTTTTGTTTGCCAAGGAAACAAAATGAACACCTTTCTGTGTCTTGACCGTGGTAGGACCCTTGCTGTCTATGCAGGGTCAGAAAGCTCTCGGATTTCATCAAAATTATCTTAATTTGTGTTCTGAAGATGAACAAAGGTCTTATGGTTTTGGAATGAGATGAGGGTGAGTAATTAATGACAGAATCTTCATTTTTGGCTGAACTAACCATTTAAATTATATGAAATGTGTTTTTGTATTTTATTGCTTAACTTTTGAATAGCCTTCCTATTAATTGTTCAGGCACAATCTTTTAGTTTAAATTAGATTGAAATACACATTTTTAGTCAAGTATTAACATAACACATCTCATAGCACTGCACTACAGTTATATGTGATTTAAAGGAAAAGTCCACTTCCAAAACAAAGATTCACATATGATGTACTCACCCCCTTGTCATCCATAACGTTTATGTCTTTCTTTCTTCAGTCATAAAGAAATTGTTTTCTGAGGAAAACATTTCAGCATTTTTCTTCTTATAATGTACTGATATGGTGGCCCGATTTTGAACTTCCAAATCGCCGTAGATTTAGCAGCATAGTACTGTAAAAACAGTACAATACCACATTTATACATTACAGTAAAATACTGTAATTTATATTGCATTCTGGGTAATTTTGACTTGGCGGGAATATTTTACAGTATATTTTAGTGTTGCTGTAACCTTACTGTAGCCTGACTGTAATATGCCAGGCAATAATACAGGACTGCTGTAAATAGCGCATCACACAGACAGAACACAACTGCTGCTGACCGGAGAGAGAAGCAGAACGGCTGATTACTGCAAATTCGGTAAGTTCATATTTGATTATATTTTTAGTTTGGAATGAAACTGCAAGTTTAGCCGCAAACGTTATTATCTAACTCCCTCAAAGCTGTGGTCGAAACTCCGTGAGTTACACGCTCATTCACCCGCTGAACTTTTCATATCTAGTAAATTAACGTTAGCTTATGGTTTATTTCCACCAAAACTAGAGTCAATGTTTGTTGGAACTCTGGAAAGACAAACCGAGGCCATTTTGGTTAGTTTTATTTTGTATTCTGTTGAGTTTAAACAAAACTTGCTTTACTATGGTATGTGAGGTAAAATAATTCGAGCCTGTCAATGACAAAAATGAGCACTTTTTAATACATACATTTACGGTGCGTCAAAAAAAAAGTCAGGTTCACGGTCGCGGTTAATACTGGACATAGTCGCTATTAGTCAACAAAGATAAGTAAAATGCATGCCAAAATCTTCAGCAAAGTCAAGCATAATATGTTTCTTTTTTTAAATAACTGATGTATTGTTGGAGTGTATGAAATACACATGTATATGCAACAGTCTACGTGACTTTAGCCTATACATCGTCAACAAGTAGTCAAACACATTATTGAATCAAATTTATTTGATTTTTTTTTTTGCAGGTCTACAATGTGGTCCACTTGTCTTTGCACCCTGGGAAGGGCAATGCTGTCGCATGGCAGTATTTTGTAAGTTTCATTTAAATTAATTAAATTTTTATTTAAGGTCATCAAAAGTTTACATACACCTTGCAGTATCTGCAAAACATTACTTTTTTTAAAAAACAAAATAAGAGGGCTTATAAAAAAAAAATGCATGTTGTTTTTATTTAGTACTGGCCTGAATAAGATATTTCAAATAAAAGATGTTTACATATAGTCCACAAGAAAAAATAATAGTGGAATTTATAAAAATGACCACATTCAAAAGTTTTCATACACTTGATTTGATCCACATGATCCACATCAGTTTTCTTTCTTTTTTTTCTTTCTTTTTTTATGTTAAATTTACCTGATCTTCAAATTTTTCTGAAGAACAGGTGGTTTAACTGTTCCGGAACATGAACAACTATCAGTAAACAAAAAAACAGCTGTGGATCATTCAGGTAACAACACAGTATTAAGAATCAAGTGTATGTAAACTTTTAAACGGGTCATTTTTATAAGTTCTTTTATAAGTTCTTTTCTCTTTTGGACTAAACAATAACATGCATTTTGTATGATGATCTCTCTTAAAATTTTGCAGATTAAAGGCAAGGTGTATGTAAACTTTTGAATTCAACTGTATTTATTCTTTCATTTATTTTTCATCTATGCTACAGAATTTTTATTCACTATTTTTTTCCCATGCTCTGTTCATTTTTCCTGGTGCTGTGGATAACAGATTTTGTCTTTGTGTGTTCCATGACTGTTTCAGTTTCACCACTGATGGGAATAAGTATACTGCCAGACGGGGAGTGAGCAGAAGATTAGGACAGTGGTGCAGAGTGATGGCCATCAGCCCTGCATGTCAACAGCTTCATTCAGTCCAAAATGATGTTTAAATGGAGGACTTCACAGAGAGGGTCAGTGGCCTGTTTGTCACCACCCATGTGTCCTGCATTTAGGGGTGAGGGTTATAAGACACTTGTTGTTGTTTTTGCTAATTTTAAGATGGTTTACTTTTTAGATAGTTTTAAGATAAATCAAGTTCTCTCTTTGGACATTGATTCCAAATCCAGCTCTCAAGATGCATCTGTTTGTTTCATTTATATTCTTGCACACTTAAAATGCTTTCATGGCTGTAAAATGTTGATGCACTGTGCTCTGGGTAGCAAACACAATACTAAAATGTTTTGAAATGTTTTAATAAAAATACTTTTGTAAATATGTTTGGATTGTCTTTTGATTTGAGTTTTAGTAGTATCACAATTTTACTAACTATTTGTATGTACTATTCCTACTACACAATACACAATTATTGCACAATAGCAAATTACAGTAAAAACAAAATTGCAAAGTACAAAATAATACAATTTCTTTACTTTTTAATGTCAAACACCCGTCTTGTCTTACTCTGCCTGGACTGTTTTTTTTTTCTTATTCATGTCGCAAAACTCCCATCTCATGTTCTCCCTCAACTTTGAAATCATCATATATCGCTGTTTTACCTTTTTGTTAAGGGTGTTGATCCTCTTTGCATGTTCACTTTGCAAAGACTCTGTCGGTGCTTCTGCAGTGATGGAGTTTTTCGACATAACCTAACTGTCTTGAATCAGAATACACAGAGTTCAATTAAAGCAAGGCAAGATGAGCGTTTGAGAATAAAAAGTATTTGAATTGTTTTTTTGTTTTTTTAAAATAACCGTTTCACTAGATAATTCCGTTCTTCCTTGACTGGGATCATTTACAACCACATTAGGGATCGTTTAAAGCTGCATTTAAACTGCATTTTGGAAGTTCAAACTCGGGGCACCATATCAGTCCATTATATGGAAAAAAATGCTGAAATGTTTTTCTCCAAAAAAATAATTTCTTTACGACTGAAGAAAGAAAGACATGAACATCTTGGATGACAATGGGGTGAGTACATCATATGTGAATCTTTGTTTTGGAAGTGGACTTAAATAAATCCCCTTTCTCTGAAATAAATAATAAAAGCTGCTATACTAATCTTTCTCCTTTTGCTTTACTGTTTCTATCTCTGGATGCCCATCCCAAGGTTACTAGAGTTTACTCCAGTTCCAGACTCCAGTTCCTCACTTGTGAAGACTTCAGATGATGACAACACTCAACAAGACTTCAGATGATGGACAACTGGACATACAAAACTGACAAATATTAATCTTATATTGCCTTTACGGGTAAGTTTGACTTTGACTTTTCAACCTGCTTTGTATTACTGCAGTGTTTCTAATATCTGTAAATGAACAATATTTAATCTTTCTCTGAGTTATGTGTACCTATCCCTTTTATTTGTAAGCAACACTCTGCAGGATGAAGAAAAAGAAATGACAAAATGGCAAAAACGCACTTTTTGGATCATCAAAATGCTGAGTTTTGCTGACAAATAAACTGGGTATCTCTGAGAAAGATTAAACATTGTTCTTTTACATATATTTCCAACACTGTAACAATACAAATTGGATTGAAAATTGTTGAACTTTAATAATCTTAAAGGATAGTGTGTGAGCACATGACTAGAGACCTTAGTAATATATATATATATATATATATATATATATATATATATATATATATATATATATATATAAATTATTTGTATCATATAATTTCAAACATTTTAACTGCTGTAGTGTTTGCTTTGTTTTTATTTTATTTATGTCATTCTTGTATTATTGTAACTGTATTATTGTGTCTTGTATTTCTGGTGTGGCAATGAAAATAGGTAATTACTAGTACTGAACACATGACATGTTTTATGTTTGAGCTGCTGTCATATGGACATTACTTTGTTGCCAGAAGATCTTCCCCAGTAAGTCTCAGTCACCTCTGGCTAATTAAATTTTTTTTTTTTTTTATTGTAATCCTGAAAAAATGCATTTTCTGCAAACCTACTTTGAAATAAGTATTTGAAAAGTTGCTTGTACTTATACAACAGTTAACAATGGTTTTACTATAGTAAAACTGTAGCAACCATAAGTGTTTTAACAAGTTTAGTTTTTGTGTTTTTTGGTTCATACCAAGGTTTGATGCCATGGTTCTACTATAGTTATATTGTAGTAATACTACAGTAAAACTGTGGTAACCATGACTATAGTAATCATATTTTTAAAATCATGGTAAAATTTGTAGTAACTATGGTTTTACTGCAAATACTGTAGTAATGGTTATTTTTGTACTTAATATGGTTTTACTGCAACAGTCAGTTAAACCATTGGTATTGTAGTAAATCTATGGTTGATTTTGTTTTAGTATGGTTTTACTGCAAATGCTGCGGTAAAACCATGGTTAATCTTTGAAAGAGTACACACTGGATGTAATGCTTCTCATTTGTATGTCACTTTTGATAAAAGCATCTGATAAATGTAAATGTATTTGTAGGCTATGTTTAATATGTTTATTGAAAATATTAATAAATTTGCGACTGTTATTGAGAGTGGTGTGTGTTGTTTTATTATAAACCGGCGGCTTCTGCCGCGGGTGATCCTAGAATAACGATGAGCAAAACGCCAGTGAGCGCACACGCAGAGCAGCCGGGATTTACGGCTGCATCGGCCGAACGTCGGCCGGAAGTCATTTGCGATCAAATGCCGACGTCGCGGCGACATCTTGCCGATTAGCAAACGCTCCCTGAGCGACATCGTGCCGATGGAATTTTGTAAATCGGGTCGACGTCGGCCCAACGTATGTGTGCTGTTAGGGTACACGCTCACGAGAATAAACGAGCAAAACTCTTGCGGCGAATAGAACGGCTTACAGTTTATGAAAAGCGCTTCTAGATCAGAACAGCACATCTTCTTTATCACTGTCACATCTGTACACCACCTCTCATTGATGTAAAAACACGTCCCGCCGCCACGCGATTTCCCCGTTGATTCCGTGTCGCGGTCTCCCCTGAACAGCTGATATCCCGGTAGATGAATCGCGCTGTCCGGTATAGCCGCGTTCAGCCAGGTTTCCGTGAAACACAGAGCAGCAGAATGTGAAAAATCCTTGTTTGTCCAGGAGAGCAGAAGGAGTTCGTCCGTTTTGTTGGGTAGAGAGCGGAGATTCGCCAGATGTATGCCCGGCAGTGACATCCTAAATCCACGCTGACGAAGCTTCACGAGCGCGCCGGCGCGTTTTCCCCTCCTGCGCGTCCGAAAGCGTCTGATCAGCGCTGCTACTCCGCCAACTACAATGTTCAGCAAAACGTCCGAATAATCAAAAACCGGTAGGAGATTTTGTGGTGTTATCTGCCGAATGTTCAGCAGTTCATCCCTGGTAAAACTGATCGTGTTAGCAAAACTAAAAACAGGAAAAACGAACAAAAACACTAAAACAACTGGAGAGCTAAGCACAGAGGCAGCCATCCGCGGCGCCATTTTGAATCTTATCTTGAAAATAATGTTTGTATTAGTGTTAACAATACTTTAGCATTAAATGTAACTTACTCTCAACGTTCACATGAAGCATCTAAAAACGTGTGGAAAACGCGAGGCGCGTCGCTTCCTCCACCAATTTCAGAGCGCTTGTGCTTCTGTAGCGTCTGCTGTTACTAGGCAACCATGAAGGCGCTGTCAGTTACAAAAACATTTCTGCTTTGGATTTTAAACTGCGCGGCTCCACTGAAAATAAATAGCTTGCGCACGCAAAACGCGCTGCATGTGAAGGGCGACTAAGCCTTTGGTGACACATACACACCACGAAATTAAATTGTGGATCTCTCCCCTGTCGTCTTCTCCCACGCGGATTGTCCCGCAGGAAGAAATGGCGCCATGGATGTCAGTGGATGGCGCGCACGGTCTACGAACGCGGGACGCTCAGCTTTCACGATTTGAAATGGCTCAAATCCACTTTATATTAAGTTTTAATTAATCAATAAGTACCATCCAAGACCCCTCCCCCCACCCCCTCAAAAAGAATTTCTCATCGGATCTACACGATTCACGTGGGTCACCTGTTTTGGCTTCAAAACGGCCAATTTCACCGAAAGGTGAGGGATTTTCATGCCTGCTTGTTTCACTTGTTGAACAAAATTCAGAAAACAGTTTTCAGGAATGACACAAAGTCTGTTCACGTCTCTATGGTTAGATCAGTGGTCAATAATGTGCTTTTGACCTTCATTATGTATGTTTTGATGATACTGTGTTGTAAATAAAATACAAATAGTCTAAAACTCCATTCTTTGAATCTCTCATTGTTTTTACCTGATGGTCTCACTGATGGGCCATTAGAGGAGGGTCTTTTGTCTCTCAGGTGTGAATCACTAAATATTTATGGCTGTTGTCACTCTCTCGCATATTCCCTTTCAATCACAAAACACGTCTTAGAAAATTTAAATCAATATATTGTTTTCTGTAAACAAGTGAATGCGATGATTTTCACATCATTTTGTAGAAAAAACTCTAGACTTCCACAAAAGTCTTGTGATTAATGTTCTGAATGTGTTTTATGGCCTTATTTCAGTGACTTAAAAATTTTAGTTTTTCACTAACTACGCATAAACGTTGTTTTCTAAAAACCACAAACATGTACATTCATGTTGCTTGCATATTATTGTAGCCCAGTTTGTGCTGATTACAATGTAATCAGACTTTAGCCATTAATATGTTTTTAAGATACTGAAAATGTCAGGGCATGTCAAAACTTCACCAGGGTGCCAAAACACCCTCAGACCCCAGAGGGTTAACCCATGAAACACATTCAGAACATTTGTTCACAAGACTTTTGAGAACTGGATGTGGTAGTCTAGAGTTTTTTCTACAAAATGATGTGAAAATTATCTCATTCACTCATTTACAGAAAACAGTATATTGATTTACATTTTCTAAGACATGTTTTGTGATTGAAAGGGAATATGCGAGGGAGTGACAACGGCCATGAATATTTAGTGATTCACACCTGAGAGACAAAAGGACCTCCTCTAATGGCCCATCAATGAGACTGTGACTGTCAGGTAGAAACAATGAGAGATTCAAAGAATGGAGTTTTAGACTATTTGTATTTTATTTACAACACCGTATCATCAAAACATACATAATGAAGGTCAAAAGCACATTATTGACTACACTGATCTAACCATAGAGATGTGAACAGACTTTGTGTCATTCCTGAAAACTGTTTTCTGAATTCTGTTCAACAAGTGAAACAAGTAAATTATACCTGATATTTAAGTGATTGCTGCTTCTTTCCATGGATTTAAGAAACAAAACTCATTATCAGTAGTCCAGGAAATTGTTTTACAATAAAATATCAGTGTAGTTGAACATCTGATGTTGGTACAGCACTCTTTATGTGGCATTCATGCAAGCATTCATCTGTGGTGCAGGTATCAGATCACTAGAAAAAAAAAAAACAAAAAAAAAAAACATCTGTAATGTTAATATCAGGAGCATCTGTAATATATACATATAGTATGATTTTGTAGTCATAGACTCACATATGTTCTATACTATGCTTTATACTATCTATACTATCTAAAAAATGGCATTTTATATCTGAGAAACTTAATTATTATTGTTTAGCACGTTAAACATCTATTCATGAACAGAGTATTAATAATAAACTAATATTATCCTATTGTTATATGATAAATAAATATGATTTTATAGTCATAAACACAAGCATGCTTTGTATGTATTATACAATACAAAACCATTTTATGTCTAGGAAACTAATTTATTATTGTTAAGCACATCATAAACATCTATTCGTGAACAGAGTACATGACAGTAGTTTTGTCTAAACAATCTTAGACTCTATCATTCAGTGTTACAGTGTAAACACTATTACTTTAATATCGCAACATTTTTATTTTATAGAACATTAAAAACATCCTGGCATCGTGAAACATCTCGATACAATGAAATCAAACATATTACATAACGTTTCACTTGATTGCACATGTAGTCAGGAATTTAAGTTTGGGAAAAAATCTAACTACTATAATGTGTACAAGTTATGTCACAGTAACACAACAATTAACGTAAGTAGGCTAATAAAAGAAAAACTTACTCCTTCGGTGGATCTCACCGTGGATCACATCGCACTCTTCCTCTGAGGGAAATATAAATCTTACTCCTCACAGCGCGTCTTCTTCCCGTAAAGAGATGCAAGTAGCCGAGATGAACAATGAAGTCAAGTCTCGCTGCTTTGTTTACATTGATGTGGGCGGTACGCCGCTTGCGCCTCCACGTGGCTGATTATAATATCAAAATGAAAGTAGCTCATGGGCGTCATCAAACAAAAAATAATTAGGTCTGACGAGAAAGACTGGACATGGCGTTGGTTTCAAGGGCTTGCTTGTTTGTTTTTAATATAAAAAGTTCTATTTCTGGCAAATGTAAAAGCCTTTACACACCAAAAGTCTCAGGCTTTGAGAAAAGTAAATTCACGTCTGTACAGTAGACCGCAGAAGAAAAAATATCAACTCTTCAGCAATTAAAAAAAAGGAAAACAAATGTTAGATTATCTTGAGAGCTTTTAATCAATAAATGGGGGAAAGTAACCGGTGTTACTTATTTGAAAAAAGTAACTCTACTAGTTACTAGTTACTTGGAAAAAGTAATAATATTACATAACTTGCGTTACTTGTAATGCGTTACCCCCAACACTGGATGGATTTACTTTATTGGATTCCTTTTGGGCTATTAAAAATAAAACACCCATTTACTGCCATTATAAAGCTTGCAAGATCCAGGACATTTTTTAATATAACTCTGATTGGATTTGTCTAAAAGTCAACTACACCTATGATGCCTTTAGTCCGAGTAAATCATGGGCTAATTTTCACTTTTGGGTGAACTATTTCTTTAAAAACATTTGTGACACATTTTCAGTCTGGTTTTAGAGAACTAAAATCTGCTTTGTAAAGGTCAGGAAACACCACATCCGGTTGACTCATGTAGGTAGCAGTTTGCACAATTCAATGTGTTCAGGGCTGTCGGTGAGAGTGAAAACTCTGATTGGATCCTCAGTTTAGAAAGTCAGTGCCCAAGAATTAAAGTTAAAGTGATGAAAACAAGCAATTCAAAATGGCACCGGCAGAAAGCTGGTCTAATATTAGGTTATCTTACCTGAGCATTCAAATGAACAATTATTGTCATAACATCATGAGCTGCATAAAATAAAATCATCAATATAACTAATATTCAAAATGGTAAGCAAGCACTGCTTTGTTTACATGTTGTGCATCTGCATATATCTTGTATGTCCTTGTTTCGGTTTCTCCTTCTGAATGACAGATAAAGACTATTGATACCTGGACACTTGAGCGCATACACACAACAGGAAATAAGATCTCATGAGATGTCACAGAAACCTTTCCCTCTAAACATTAATAATAATTAGATATTAAATTACAATTTGCTAGTAAAGCGTAAAGTGCTACTTATTTTATTGATCCAAAGATGACATTATTGAGATGCACCTGTATTTAAGAGAAATGTTATTGTACAAAATATTTTTTTATATATAATATAAATAATATAAAAATGATAATAAATACATATACTTGCAAATATTTCTTGAACATATACATGAATGTGTTTGTATATATATATATATATATATATATATATATATCTTAAGTGCACATTAATTGTTTGCACATTAAAGTGCCTTGATTAATTGTTTGACAGCCCTAATATATTTACTGACATATTGCTTGAGACTTTCTAATATAATAAAAATAAAAATTGTAATTAAACTTTATTTGGAGTACTACTTGTGCACAATGCATATTTCTTAACATTAAGCCTAAAATATGTTTTAATGTCACTGTTTTTAATAAATTGAAGACCATGATTCTCTTACAATTCTGAAGAAAAAAGATTAGAAAACTAAACAAAATAACATAATTTACTAGTGGTTCTGACAAAATGTTCATTGCTGTCTTGCTCTGCGTTAAGTTGCAGTTGTTGCACAGAGCGTGCAGTCTTAAATAAGGAGACGGTCAGGGAGTACCAAACAACTTAAAGCTTACAATCTACCATCTGCAGCCGTATTCCAGGTTAACAGTCACTGCCAATCTCTTGCCGTAGTCGTAAATTAGTGTTGCAAATATTCAGTGCTTACGTGAATATTACATCTCCTTTCTTTTCAAAGAACAACAAAACAGAAAACTACACATTAAGTCACTGCAGTGTATATACTTCAATCATAAAACATACTTTAGCATAAACACAAAGGGTGTTGGATTTCAAAACATTTTTTTAACATGACACTTAACGTAAGAACAAAGTGTCCAACAGCCCATACCAGATTTTAGATTCCATTCTCTCACACGGCAGCAATCCGCCTTCACCCCAGACGAATTACGAATCACAAATCAAGGATTTCTCTTGGTCGCACTGCTCGACCAGATCTGGTATGGTATTGTATGGGCTGCATCTCTCTGTCTTTTAAATACTGCACTGGTTCTTCAGCATGTACTGGAAGCATTGGCGAGGCATTGCTGTTGTGTTCTTCCTCAATGTTTGCAGAACCGCAGGGCTCCAGAGTTTCCTCTTTTGTGCTGAGAAGGTGACGCCGGTTTCTGCGATACACCTGACCATCTGAAGTGTGAACATGATAGGATCTGTCTGTGTTGGCAGGATGAACAACAACAGCGAGCTTCCAGAGTCCGTGCTCCTGTATGTGAACGGGTTGTCCGGTGCGAAGCTGTGACAATGGGTGAGCTGAGCGATCATAATACTTTTTCTGACGCTGCTGCTGCTTTACCCTTTTGAAGCGTGCCTCTGTGAAACTGACAATTTTAGGTAGGAGTTGCTTGTTGGTGGTTCGCAGTATGGATCGTAATCTGTGACTCATGAGGAGCTGGGCAGGCGACTTGAAGTTGTCAACAGGTGTATTCCTACACGTTAACAAACTGAGATAGGAATCTTTCCTGTCCATCTTGGCTTTAGTCAAGATCGATTCTGCGATCTGCACAGTCTTCTCAGCCAAACTATTTCTCTGGGGGTAATGGGGGCTAGCGGTAGTGTGCGTAAAATCCCATGTCTTTGCAAAGTCTTCAAACTCCTTGCCTCGATATTGTGGACCATTGTCGGAGACAAGTTTCTCTGGGATGCCATGTCCCGCGAAAATCACCTTAAGTTTGCTGATGACAGTGGCAGCCGTCCAATTCAAAGAAGTGGCTATAGTAGTCTACTGTAACCATGTATTCTTTGTGGTTCCAGGTGAAGAGGTCTGAAGCTACTACCTGCCATGGTCTGGTTGGTATCTCGTGAGGAATCATGGGCTCCTTAGTGTATGAGCAACGTTGCTCCAGGCAAGTGTCGCATGTTTCGACCATTTGTTCTATTTGTTTACACATTCCTGGCCAGAATAACACATCTCGTGCTCTTTGCTTCGACTTCTCTATGCCCATGTGATCGACGTGAATGCGTGCGAGCATCTCTTTTCTGAGTGAGGTGGGTATGACTATTTTCTCACCTTTGAGAATGATTCTGTTGGTCAATGAGAGTTCATCTCGGAAGTTCCAGAAATCACTGATGTCTGCCGGGCATTTCTTCCTCTCTCCAAGCCATCCATCCAGAATCACTTGCCTCAGCTGGACGAGCTTGCTGCCTGATTCAGTCTCAGCACGGATCTGTTGCAGCTTTGTGTCACTGACTGGTAAGCTTTTGTATACCATGTGAACTTGCATGTCCATTCCTTCGCTGAGATTGTCATGCTCTGTCTCTATGGACTTTCTAGAGAGGGTGTCTGCCACTGGAATCTCCTTTCCTGGCCTGTGTGTGATGGTGATGTCATATTTCTAGAGCTGTAGAATCATTCTCTGGAGTCGCAGTGGCGCGCGGCTTGTGATCAGACTCCACTATGACTTCTCGGCCATACACATACTGATGAAAGCACTTGCAGACGAATAAGACCGCGTAAAGCTCCTTTTCTATTTGAGCATAGCTAACTTCACATTCGGTCAGTGACCTTGATGCATAGCTGAGCGGCCTTCCGTCCTGAAGCGGGACTGCGCCAAGGCCATACTTCGATGCGTTCACTTGAAGGTGCAGCTCTTTCCGTGGGTCATAATACGCAAGGATTGGTCCAGGTTCCTTAGTTATGAGGTCTTTCATTTTTTGGAATGCGTCATTCGTGCTGGGAATCCCATATGAACTCGCTGGACTGTTTAAGCAGTTGATGAAGTGGTGCACTAATGTCCGATAAGCAGGGCGCAAACTTGGACAGATAATTTATCATTCCCAGGACTGTTTCGAGCTCTGCTTTGCTCTCTGGCGGCTCCATGTTTTTGATCGCTGAGACCTTTTCAGGGTCTGTCTTGATTCCTTCAGGGGATAAGCAGTGACCAAAGTAGCGAACTTCAGTGGCACTCACAATGCTTTTCTCAGGGTTCAGTTTCACACCTTTCTCACGAGACCTTTGCAACATCGCATGCAAGTTGTCATCATGCTCCTTTTTGGTTCGTCCGTAAACCAGAATGCCATTGACAATCGCAATGACACCATTTAGACCTTCATACGTCTCGTCAATTTTGCGTTGAAATTCATCCTGAGCTGAAATGATGGAGACGTTGAAATCTGTACCGTCCAAATATAGTGTTAAATGTCGTCAGCTTGGACGATTCGTCTGTTAGTTTTATTGCCCAGTACCCTGAACGGGCATCTAAAACACTGAAGTACTTTGCACCCTTTAGCTTGGGCGTGATGTCTTCTATCGTTGGTAAGGGGTAGTGTGGGCACTTGTTCGCTTTATTGAGGTCACGGGGATCTAAGCATATTCTGAGTTTGCGGGTTCTCGGTTTTTCCACGACTACAAGTGCATTTACCCAGTCGGTGGGCTCTGTTACCCTTGCTATGACTCCTTGTTTCTCCATATTCTGTAGCTCTTCTTTCAGTCTGCCACATAGGGCCAGAGGTACCCTTCTTGGAGGATAAACAACTGGAGTTGCATCAAGTTTAAGATGGATTGTGCACTCCCCTGGAAATAATCCGATGCCATCGAATACATCAGGATATTCCTCCATGATGGACTTGTCCTCTTTAAGTGCATTTACTGAGAGCACTAGCTTTATTAAGTCCAGGTCCAGGCATGCTTTTAGACCTAACAAGGGCTTGTCTTAAATAAGGAGACGGACAGGGAGTACCAAACAACTTAAAGCTTTTAATCCACCATCTGCAGCCATATTCGTAAATTAGTGTCGCAAATATTCAGTGCTTACGTGAATATTACAATTGCTTAAGTCTTTTAAAAACATATATTCATTTAAACGAAAAATAAATAAATAAATAAATAAATAAATAAATGAAGGAGGTAGAGTCTCAATTCATTAAGACTTTTTATTACTGGAATCTCCTGAATGAATGATTCAATGACATGCTTTTTTAAAACCGGTCGCCACCTCCTGGCGGAAGAGGATAAGCCTTACGATACATACAAGTGTTAAGATACTTTCGTTTTGATCGCTACTGTAGACAATCAATTTTATATCCAAACTATAAACTTTTATCCCAGTATTTCTGTTATTTAAATGTCTCCAATACAAAAATAATGATGATAATGTGGTTGAAAAGACTGTTTGTTACTGTTTCGGGATCAGTAGCAGTATGAATGCAGATTTCAATGTCTTTAACACCTGTTAAAGACCTAACATCGTAAGCGTCAGTGGGAGTGTGAGCAGCGGGTGTTTTTTCGCTGCCCATATCAGTGAATGACAGCGGTCACATCGGAAGCGTAATAATGGACGACCGTCTAATTCATTAACATGGGCAGCAGCAAAATATGCTTTTCACGGTCCACTGACTCGCGATTAGAAACAGCTGTAATAGACATAGCTAAATCACTGTCATTCAGGAATAAGATCGTGTGGGTGTTTGAATCCAGATCTCGATCTTTTAAGGATTAATCTTAAAGCACGAATGTAAACACTGCAAAATGTTTTGGAAGATATGGTCACGAGATCTTGTGAGATCCGACTGGTCTCGCGAGACACATCGGATCTCACGAGATCTTGTGTTACATCCCTATTCATTTAATTTAAAGATGTAAATACTGTATATTTGTAGTATACTTACATGAAGTAAATGTATTTTAAATACATTTTAGTATATATATATTTTTTTACTAGGTTATCTCCAATATTTAAACATTGTTAATAAGAACATTTTTTGTGTAGAATATGTACAGTAATGTAACACCCTTGAAGGTTTATACCATCTGACAGCAAGCTACATGATTGCAATTGAGTACATATTGTAGGATATCAAAGTGAATCAGACAATCTAAGATTAGATCAGAATAGAGTAGAAACAAAGACAATGTCTCCTTAAACTCTTGCTGAACTGGTGCTAAATTTCCTTAAGCAGCTAAAAGATAAATCTCTGTTTTTGTGGTTTTCTCAGGTTGCAATTTAAGAACTAGGATATCTGAGTGTGCTCTCACCGGCACTCCCGGCTCGACCACTACGCGATTGTGCCATCCAGAACTCTACAGAACCAGCTAAAGCTTTGTGAAACTTTTAAAGCCTTTGCGCCCCGCAACTCCGACTTTCATAGAACTTCCAGCTCATCACGCTCGGTAACCAAGCGACCAACCAAAGCTGACCGAACTGTGTGAAACACCGAACAGCGGAAGCAGCTTAAAACACCCTGACGCCGTAAACCACGTGAGACACTCGCAACGAGAGAAACACTTCGGCAGCGCTCACCTGAGCTCTGAGAGCATCATCCGTGTAACCAAGCAACCAACCAAAGCTTCATCCAACCTCTCCAACTGTCCAATCACCACTTAAGGCTTCCCAAAGACGTCATCCAAAGAACCAGGCAACCAATTATAAGTGGCGTGATTCCCTCTGCTAAGATGAGCCCACAGAGGAAAACTCGGCCAGAACACAAGTAAAACAAGGTCTCCTTAAACTCTTGCTGAACTGGTGCTAAATTTCCTTAAGCAGCTAAAAGATAAATCTGTTTTTGTGGTTTTCTCAGGTTGCAATTTAAGAACTAGTAGCAGATACTAGAGATTTTGGGATTCCATTCAAACTTCGGAACTCTCATTCCTTGAACCGTATATGCATGTGTGAGTGTGTGTATGTGTGTGTAATTTTAGTAGTTTAGTTCATGTATCTTAGAGTGGTTCAATAAATTCTTGTTTCATTGGAAAGAACATTGTTTTATCTGTTAACGAAGTTACTAAAGATTTTGCTACCTAGCTCATAACAACCTAATACTGTGTTTATATTATAATCCGCTGGCCACAGAAATAACATAAACATCCAGAATTGGTAAGATATACTAAGTGAAACTTTTCGCTGGACAAACAGTTAATAAAATGTAAACTATTAATTCTGAATCAATTAATCAAGTCGATTCCAAATCATTTGGAGTTGATTCCCAATTGAATCATTTAAATTTGATCTAATTACCCTAATTGTACTACACCGCAAAGCCATGTCTCTGAGTCCGACTTCGACTGTGCCCACATCAAAACTTCAACCAGCCCACAACTCCACACACATACTTAAGTTAACACCCAAGACGTCACTCCGGACGACTACTAAACCTCCAGCGAGTCAACAACCTAGGAACCCTCCATTCAGCGGAAACGCCACACAAAATTGAATCCCAATAAACACAGGAAACACAAGTAAACCTTTTAAATTCTAGCTGAACTTGTGCATTTAATATAAAGTTTAACAGCCTCATTAAGGAACTCTATGTAAGGGTAAATTAAATGACTGATGGTTGTTCAGGTCTAAGCAATTGCATATAATGCTATAAACTTGGGATTTCACATTTTCACTCTCTTAAACTCATTCTTTTCTCACTTTCTGTCTTTCTGTAACTTGTGTGAATGTGTGAGTGCATGTTTTTATGTTAGAATAGTTCTTAGATTTGTCTTAAATCTTATTTATATTGAAAATAGAAGTATTGTGTGTTTTGTGCTTACAAGTTCATGTCTTAAACTGCCAATCTTGTTACCATGCTAATAAAGTGTTTTACTATACTTTGGATATTAATATCAATGGCAGAGCTGATGTTGTACCACCCATTCAATGAATTGCTGGTAGATTCAGTGATCAGCTATAAAACAGTGATTTAGTCAAAATTTATAATTAATTCCCGTTAAACTAAATTGACCTGTTTCCCTTACAAAATGCTAACAGTGGGTAGTGTGTAAGTCAGGGTTGCCAACCTGAATTACCTGGTTGGAATGAGAATTTTATGATGGATGAATACATTTAAAATAAAACACATATTTCATTAACTAACATATTGCTGGAGACTACTTAACTGGTGACTCTGAAACCACTGCAGTAATATGTTTGTCTTCAGAAACAATTAAAACAGGACCTTTTCAGGAAAACAACTGAGACCAGTTTGACTCTGTGCTGAAACTCTGTTTACAGCTGCTTTATGTTTCTGATGTCCGCTTTATGTCTTTATGTCTGTCTTTTAGCACATTCAGTTTTTAGCATTTTAAATCATTATTATGACACGAAGCTATAATACATTTCCAATCTCACAGATCAACATTCAAAAGTCAACAAACTATATTTGTGAACATTTAATTTTTACAGTGTAAGTTCCCTAAATTTCTGAGTTATTTGTATTTCTGTGTTTATAGAAATACATAATTATGCATTATGTTTAACAATTACAGTAAAATCAAGTAAAACCATGTTAATGAAGTAGAAATGCTACATTGATTTTGACTGTCTTTATGATAAACTCAGACTTATTCAAAGTATTTGATCAAATTGTCTGCAGATGCTGTGATAGTTTCTTTCTCAAAAAGTAAAGAGAGACTGGTAAGAAAGACTGTTTGAGAATCACAGACACTAAAAAACACAGTAAAAACAATATCAGATTATGTAGCTTTCTGTGATTTTCCCAACAAAGACACACTTGATCATCATCTGTTTGATCACGATATAAAGAGATTTGAATTAAATTATCAAAATGACTTCAGCACAGCATTAGTCTCAGAAGCACAAAGTGACCAATGACACATCATAAGACAACACACATACCTAAAAAACAACTGGAGAAAGATGAAGCTCTCACCTCAGTGTTTGTACATCTGTCTTTTTGTTCCTCTGAACTGTCGTGTTGAACAGCAGCTCTGAAAAGAGTTAGAGGACGAGATGCGAGAACGAGAAGAATGAAAATCAGTCAACTAAACTCTCAAATGCTTTGTTATTCAGTCAGATAAAATTTCATTATCAAGAAAGGCTGCTGAACTTAGTTGCTTTACAAATTTGTGAATATGCTTTCAATGTTGTAAGTCAAGTGTCAGTCCCAGATGTTGGAGAGGAAATGACACTGCTAGACTCTGGCTCTAAGGTATCGGTCAGAACACCAAAAATCCGAAGACTTGAGCTTTTTCCCAAAATGTATTGAATGTTAGTCTAAAATAACAAAACATGACATTAGTATAAAATAAATAGGCAAATATTCATGAATGAGTCAGTCACTTCCTAGTCAAGAATACTAACATTCAATATCATCTCTAAACAACAGTTAAAGCAGAGGATGGGCAATTGAAGATTATATATTGGTCTAATCACACAAAATGACTTAGTAGAAACAGGTATTACTAACTTAACGGACAAAGTAATTTACCAAATAACAATCAAAGGGCAATAATACTGCAACAAAGTTGACAAATTACCGAACGGTTACAATATAAACAGTAATATGTAACCTGGTATTTGCATAATCTAGCATAGTTTAGCGCATCATAATTTAGCATCCTCAAGCGATCACACATGTATCATTACTGCGGTCAAGCCAGCCGCGCCTTAAAATACACGGTCAAGCCAGCCGCACTTTTTTTTTTTCCTTGCGCGTGTAATCGTGCACTTACGGTACGGGTACTGAGAGCAGGCAAAATGCATGTAAAGAAGCTGTCAAACCGGCCTTTCCTATATACTTTTTATTCGTATGTTTATAAATACATTACATTAGTCCATAAACGTTTATTTTGTATTTTAATTATTCTAAATAATTTGTTAATGTAAAAAAATAATACTATTAATGTGTTTTATTCCGTTTTTTTTATTTTGATGTTTGTGTGTGTGTGTGTGTAGGCTCTCCCTCTCTCTCACTGACTATATATAGAAGAAGAAAAAGCCGTCACACCGGCGTTTCCTTTTAGTTTATGTAATTTGGTGCATAAACGTTTGTATTTGTACATTATTAAAAATAATTTATTAATGTTAATAAATGTTAATATAAATGTTTTTTATTTAATCTTTTATTTTAATGTTTGTGTGTGTGTGTGTCTGTGTGTGTGTGTGTGTGTGTGTGTATATATATATATATATATATATAATGTTTGTAAATACTTTTACTTTGATCCTGGCTATCAATGTATTAATTTCAAGTCATTTTACTGTACAGTTTCAGTGAAAATTAAAGGCAAAATCATCCCAAACATACTTGCACTTGTATAATTTCCTTATATAGGTTAGCTCATACAAAACAACATATGTGTCCTAGCACTTGGATTATTTCCATATATTTAAACACTCATAAAAAATGTTCCTCTATAGGTTAGCTTATTCTTTCACTCCATCTGTATTCAGAGTGACCCTGACTATCGCTGTAGTTATTTTCAAGACATTTTACTGTATAGTTTTGGAGAAACACAATAACAAAATAAGATAAGATAAATCTTTATTAATCCCGAAGGAAATTATTTATCCAGTGGCTGCATAATTAAAATACAATACAATACGACAAAAAGAAAAGTAGAAGAAAGTCACCCTAAACAACAAAATAGTACTTGGATTATTTTCATGTATTTAAACACTCATAAAAAATGTTCCTCTATAGGTTAGCTTATTCTTTCACTCCATCTGTATTCAGAGTGACCCTGACTATCACTGTAATTATTTTCAAGACATTTTACTGTATAGTTTTGGAGAAAAACAATAACAAAATCACCCTAAACAACAAAATGAGTCCTATAGCACTTGCACTGTATCCCATTTTCCAACACTCATAAAACATGTTCCTCTATAGGTTAGCTCATTCTTTCACTCCATCTGTATTCAGAGTGACCCTGACTATCAGTGTAGTTATTTTCAAGACATTTTACTGTATAGTTTTGGAGAAAATTAGAAACAAAATCACTCTAAACTACAAAATGAGTCCTATAGCACTTGCACTGTATCCCATTTTTCAACACTCATAAAAAATATTTCTCTATAGGTTAGCTCATTCTTTCACTCCATCTGTATTCAGTGTGACCCTGACTATCAGTGTAATTATTTTCAAGACATTTTACTGTATAGTTTTGGAGAAAAACAATAACAAAATCACCCTAAACTACAAAATGAGTCCTATAGCACGCACTGTATCCTATTTTCCAACACTCATAAAAATATTCCTCTATAGGTTAGCTCATTCTTTCAATTGATCTGTATTCAGAGTGACCCAAAACTATACAGTAAAATGTCTTGAAAATGAACAAACTGATAGTCAGGGTCACTCTGAAAACAGATCAATTGAAAGAATGAGCTAACCTATAGAGGAATATTTTTTTTTATGAGTGTTTAAATATATGGAAATAATCCAAGTGCTATAGGACACATTTTGTTGTTTGGGGCGATTTTGCTTTTGTTTTTCTCCAAAATTATAAAGTGAAATGTTTTGAAAATAACTACAGTGATAGTCAGGGTCACTCTGAATACAGATGGAGTGAAAGAATGAGCTAACCTATAGAGGAACATGTTTTATGAGTGTTGGAAAATGGGATACAGTGCAAGTGCTATAGGACTCATTTTGTTGTTTAGGGTGATTTTGTTATTGTTTTTCTCCAAAACTATACAGTAAAATGTCTTGAAAATAATTACACTGATAGTCAGGGTCACTCTGAATACAGATGGAGTGAAAGAATGAGCTAACCTATAGAGAAATATTTTTTATGAGTGTTGGAAAATGGGATACAGTGCAAGTGCTATAGGACTCATTTTGTAGTTTAGGGTGATTTTGTTTCTAATTTTCTCCAAAACTATACAGTAAAATGTCTTGAAAATAATTACACTGATAGTCAGGGTCACTCTGAATACAGATGGAGTGAAAGAATAAGCTAACCTATAGAGGAACATTTTTTATGAGTATTTAAATATATGGAAATAATCCAAGTGCTAGGACACATATGTTGTTTTGTATGAGCTAACCTATATAAGGAAATTATACAAGTGCAAGTATGTTTGGGATGATTTTGCCTTTAATTTTCACTGAAACTGTACAGTAAAATGACTTGAAATTAATACATTGATAGCCAGGATCAAAGTAAAAGTATTTACAAACATTATATATATATATATATATATATATATATATATATATATATATATATATATATATATATATACACACACACACACATACAAGCATTAAAATAAAAGATTAAATAAAAAAACATTTATATTAACATTTATTAACATTAATAAATTATTTTTAATAATGTACAAATACAAACGTTTATGCACCAAATTACATAAACTGAAAGGAAACGCCGGTGTGACGGCTTTTTCTTCTTCTATATATAGTCAGTGAGAGAGAGGGAGAGCCTACACACACACACACAAACATCAAAATAAAAAAAACGGAATAAAACACATTAATAGTATTATTTTTTTACATTAATAAATTATTTAGAATAATTAATATACAATACAAACGTTTATGGACTAATGTAAAGTATTTATAAACATACGAATAAAAAGTATATAGGAAACGCCGGTTTGACAGCTTCTTTACATACATTTTGCCTGCTCTCAGTACCCGTACCGTAAGTGCACGATTACACGCGCAAGAAAAAAAAAAGTGCGGCTGGCTTGACCGTGTATATTTGAAGCGCGGCTGGCTTGACCGCAGTTGTGAAAGGGTGTGAAAAAGAAAAAAGAAAGGGAGAAAAGGAAAAAGAGAAGGAAAAATTAAAAAAAAAATGTAAGAAAAAAGGGAAGGGAAAATCAAACCCAGTTTTTACATTTCTGTACAGTTTTTGAAAGACTGATGTTCATATTTTATAGAAAACTGTCAATTTATGTACTTCACAGGGCAAACCACTGAGGTGAACAACACAGGTTCGAGTCCCACCTCAGACAAGGTTGAAGTCACCCAATAGTCTATTAAGAATGCTGATTATGAATAAAAATAAATCACTTGTGTCTCAGGTTAATTAATATTTGATTTGATATTTTTACTGGCAACTGCAAAAAGTGCATAAAATGTATGCATTCTTTTCTCAATGTACTTATTTCACTTTTAACCCCTTTTTTTTTTTTTTTTTTTTTTTTTTTTTTGGTTTGTTTGCATTATATGGGATATGTCTTATATTTATGTTTTATATTTATTTTTCTTAATAATAATGATAATAATAATAATGACAACAATGATGATTTCACTCACATTTACAGAATCATTTTTGAAGACAAGTCACTGATCTATGAACTATAAAACATTTGATTTTTACCCATTTCCTTCTGCAGGTGCAACATCACCGTGACATGAAGGTAGAGAGGATGAGCATCAGTGATGCACCCCACTGCCAGCTGACACATGCAGCACTTTCCTGTTTTGTTGAGTCAGTTTTTAAAATGGTCCCATACGTGGAGGCACAGGCGCTGATTTATGTTTCTGCCGGTTCTTCCAGAAGAGTGAACCTTTAACTGAACGTGGATCATGCAAAAGTAGTTTTCTCTTTGGTGCAGTTTTGATAGTTGCTCCTCTTGTAATGATATTAATCGGACGCTAAAGAGCTAATAACAGTCATCTTATTTGTGTAGGTTTAAAATTATACTACTGAGCATTACCTTTTCATTAATTTTCCCTCGTTTTATAAACATTTACTGAAGTAATACATGACTACAGAATTCATGCTTAATAAAAGTCATTACAAATAATTTTATTCAAATACACACGTTATTATAATACATTCAACTAATTCAAAATAAGTTAATGTTGAGTACATGGATTATTATAAAAACAGTTCATTCAAAATAAATTATTTTAAAAATACACTATAATAAAAATCATTAAAAATAATTTAATTCCAATAAATAATATCATTTGCATCTTAATATTACAATGAAAATGTATTTAACAGTAATATATATGTCCATCTCAGGGTGGACATATCGTATGGTGTATGTTTCGAATTATGACCCATAATTATCTAAAAAATAAAAAATAAATTAAAAAAAAGTGTGCGAGCTCAGCTAAGAAGTTCCTGTAGACATGACATGAAGTGAATGGGAAATTAGGACTAAAATTTTGGAGTATTGAGAGTATTATTTTGGAGTAATTGCTGTTCTAATGCTTGCAGCAATTGCTAAATCTAATATTGCTACAGTATGTGCCTTATTCTGACCTGATTGTGTAACACACTATATCAAGATTACTGGTTGAATACTCCAAAGACAAATGCAAGCATGCTGATACTGCCTTCTGCAGGTTGTGTTTTTTCTACATGCAACACTCAAGGTCTATTGAGTGCTCAAGATAATAAAGTAATATTCTGATTGACAACTTGAGAGTCAACATCCTAAACCCAGACTGCTGAAGACAATCCAGCTCTTTCTTTTTCCTTTAGGTTCTTTTCTCCCTTCTCCTCTGCACGCTAAACAGAGAAGCCAATTAGCCAAAGCCAATTAAAGCATAAACACTGAAAATGTGCTCAAACTCTAAAATCATCAGATAATAAATCAACATTATGAACATTGTTGTTTCCATATGAGTTGTTGATTTTGCTAGTGGATGGTTTTGACTTACATTAATGTTTAAATGATGTTCTGATACTTGTAGCAATTGCTAAATCTAATATTGCTATGTGGTTATTACTGACCCGATTGTGTAACTCATTATTTCAAGATACTATAGTGACTGTAATATTTTTGGTATTAAAAAAGGTTTGATTAGCATAGTTGTGGGCATGGTCTGATAGCTAAAGACAACTCTTGTCTGTTTTGCATTTTTTAAAAGCCATGAAATAAGTCTGCTTGGCAGATCAGATTTGGTAATTCCAATATTGCACCACCTGCAGAAAAATAGCCCTCATCCCTGGTGAAAAAACCAGCATATGCTGGTAGGTATGTTTTGATGCTGGTTAGGTATGTTTCGGTGCTGGTTTAAGCTGGTCCTTGTCCAGCAACATGACCAGCATAAACCAGCAAAGGACCAGGGATGTCAGAGGAACAGGGCTTGGAGTTGTCCTTAGCTCTAGTAGTACAAAGCATAAGCGAGCAACTTGCAATAACAGTGTGCTCACTCACAGAAAATTCCCATCAAATACCACTTTTACAATGTTCTCATTAAATGCACATGTCTGTGATTGAGCCACTGTAGTTTGTGATAGTGACTCTAGCCAAACCCTCCTTAGATACTCCTTAGTCTTCACATCTCTACTTCTCCTTCCACATCACATTCACAAAGCTGGAGGCAACAGCCCATTCTGACAAATCGCTTCTAGTCACCCCCATAGATGTCCCTAAGTTTATCTAAATGTGTACTTTGTCACACCCCTGTGGACTGTTTATGTTGGTTTCTCCCTCTTGTGCCCATTTTTGGTTGTTCCTCTTTCCTGTCCTTGTTTCATCATCATTAGTTTACCTTGTATCACCTGTGCCTTAATTATGTTCATCATTATCTCCTGTCTTTATACGTTGTATTGAGTTCAGTGTTGGTCGTCTGGTCTCGTCAATGTGAATGTGTATGCGCATGCGCGGTTTTACCCTCCTGCTGTGGATTTACCTGTTTTGGATTTACTTGTGGAATATAATAAAGATTTTATCTTTGACCTTCGTCTTTGTTCGCCCCTTCCTCACATGATACGTGACATACTTTATCTTCTGTGGCCTTTGCTAATGCCTATTTGAGTCAATAGGCAACACAGGCCAAGGAATGTACCACCACCAAGACTATTCCAGTGACTTACTGGCTGAATACTCCAAAAAAATGCTGACATCGGACCAGCAGAGGATACACCTTCTTCAGGTTGTGTGCTTTCTACATGCAATGCTCAAGGTCTATTGGGTGCTCAAGATTTATTTTGATGGACCACTTGAGAGCACTGAGGCAATGTCCTGAACCAGTTAATGGGTTTGACTTATATGAATGTAAATCTCTGAAATAGTCTAAATGCTGTTCTAAAGCTTGTAGCTGTTGCTAAATGTACTACTTTTTAGAAATATAAGTAAATGTGTAAGGGCTGTTTCTGAGATATTGTGTATATTTGTTTCATAATTAATTCTTCGTAATTAACTCCATAATTTCTTGTATTAATCTATTTGGTATTCAGTTGAAATATGTAAATATTGTGCACTTTAAACATAAGGTGCGGGAATACGTCACTTTAACGGAAATGACATGCTTGTTAGACACCCCAATGGACTGATGATGAGCGGACGCATCACAAGGCTCTGCTAAGTTTGAATACGTTTAAGTTTAAAACAAGGGCTGTCATAAGTCAGAAGGACAGCAAAGAAGACTCTCATGAACTCTTCTCACGGCGTTGTGGCATTATGGCACAAAAGACAAAGAAGACAAACCCAAGAATAAAACGCCCGTTCTAAAGAACCAATCTGTGTCTGCGTTGTCGTGAAGAGAGCTACAAAATGTGTATGTGTGTGCGTTTAAGCCAACAGAAAGGTTTATAATAACTGACTAATTACTCAAAACTGATGATTAATTGTGTATGTATAGTTACATTAGTTTTCTTGTTTTGTGCATAAATTCTTTGTCTTATATTTTATTTTTTTTTAAGTTGATGAATAATGTGAGGAAACGCTGAAGCTCCTGACAGCACTGATTGGACTTTCACAAGGTGATATCTGTCATCGTCTGCTTTAGCTCCTAAGTCACACTACTGGACTCCTTAGCGACTCCTGACATCCGTTCCTGCTGAAACCAGTCATGATGCAGGATCTCCTCCATAGTCGCTCTCTCAGCTGGATCAAGAGTCAGACGCCGTGTGATCAGATCCTGAAACTCCGTACAGTTTCACACAGGTTAGTCACATGTATCAGAATAGGCTCTGGATAGGATTGTGCTGATACTCTGTGTGTTTAACAGTGTCATTGCGGAATTGATAAGTAACTGTTTTCTGACCTGTGGACACTCTGGAGTCAAAACTCAGGCCGTCATGTTGATCTGTGAAGGGCTGACATCCACAAACCATTCTGTACATCATGATGCCCAGAGACCAGACTGTTGTTGGCTTGGCCTCATATTCAAAGTCCACAAAGTATTCAGGAGGGTAGGCGTATCCTGTTCATTAATATGCAAGAGATATTCAGGTTACAACAGTCACCTGTAATTTGTCAAATTATCTCAAATCTGTTCTTTGCTAGTAATAAATCACATCTCATTAATTACAATAACAAAACAAAAAGCCAACTCACCTGTAAATACACCCTTATAGTTGCCGCTTTTGACGATTTCACTGCAGCCAAAGTCGCCATTTGTCCCGGAGGAAGACGCCTCTGTCCAGACAGTACTTGGCTCAGAGCACTGCTTGGTACATCAGGCCTCATGCCTGTAATTTACTCAACTTTCTCTAAAGATGAATTTTAGCAAGTCTTTGGAGGGCTGTGAATACTTGAGGACAAGGATGAAGCGATCTTCCTCTTAAAACCAGTCCATCATGTGCACCATGTAGGGGCTCAACGGAGCTCGATTCAGCAGCAGGTTTAGAGCCACTTCTGCAAACAGTGGCTTGGAAAGCCCAGCCTGGAGAAAAGAGATCAATAAATGATTAGCTGTCTTTTGAAGTCACATTTCACTTGTTCTGAAGATATATATTTTTTGTATGTAAATATATGCATTATGTGCTTTGCCAACTTACAACTGTGATGTAGCGGCCTGTTTCATGCACGGTTGTGACCTTTTGTACTTGATTTATCACCTGTAAATAGTATATTTGTTGGCAATAAAAAAAAATTTAAAAAAAAGGAGGAGGTTGACTCGGTGAGGCAGCTGCAGTGGGGATGTCCTCGATGTGGCAAGCTGTGAGATGTTGAGAGATGTGGAGAGGTTTTTGGAGGAAGCTTTTCAGGCCTACGGTGTGGTCATAGATAGACATTTGTTGTCACAGAATTGGGTTCAATCCTCGATGAAACGCAGAGAGGAAATGCATCCCGGAAATGATCCACAAACACATCCAGGGAACAAACTAGAGGACTGTGAGAGTTCCAGAGCGATTCTGCCCACTGTAGAGCTCTCCCGATAGTAGAGAGATGATAAATGCCACCTTAGCTTGATCGTTGACAAACTGCTGTAGTTGAAGCTCAAAGTAGAGCGAGCACTGGAGTAGAAACCCGCTGCAAGAAACCGCCTCACCGGAATAGGTTGCAGGTTTGGTCATGGGACATGTGGATGAGGCCGGCATGAAAGGAGGTGGCTGAAGTGAATCACAGATAGTGTGGACGAGAATCGAAAAGTGCTCAGGTGAGATGGTGCTTTGTGTCTCCATTCAGATGCACGCAGTATATGTCTTTTTATGGGCTGGTCTTCTGTCACAACACTAGTCAGGAGACAGACAGAGATGGTTAAAGTATAATGCGTCTTTATTATAAGCAAACTAAAGATGACTTTCCAATAGTATCAAATTAAGTATCAAACATAAACAAATAGAGGAGCATACAATAAAGGTTAACAGTCCTTATCTGAATTCCTTGCAGGATAAAGTTCATGAATTCAAAGGATCCAAACAGTGAGGGAAGCCAACACAGGTAAAGCTGTGCCCTCCCGAGAATCGGAGAAAAAATCTTGTCGAGCACCTCGATCGGTCCCGATGTTCGGCACGGATTATCTGGTAATGTGAGACATTCACAGATCGAATCTTGCTCCTCCCGATCTGCTCTCACACAAATCGGGGCCGCCCCGATCATATCAAACATGTTTGATATCCAGGATTTTAAATCGGGATGAGCACGGCTATGATTACGTTATCGGGATGAGCACGGCTATGATGCCTAAAGTCAAATCTGATAGATATAAAACAGTAAAAGCATATAACAGTTAACTAACATTTGTAAACATTTTTTATTTTATTTTGTATTTTATTGTTTTTTTTATTATTATAAACTACAACAAAACATATACAACTATAACAAGACATTCAAATAAACAAAATGAATAATAATAATAATAATAATAAATTGTAAACATTAGTTGCTGAAATGCCGATCTGTTGCGTAAGATCACGTGAGGCGCTCCCTCTGTCATGATAATCTTAATAATATCTTGTAGTGTGTGATGCGCCACAATTTACAAATCTTGTAGTGTGTGCATGTTTAGGATTTCAGGGAAGATAATCTGCAAAGATTCTCCTTATGTGTGCGCTGCAACCAGATTTCATAATCGGTTAGGATTTTAAAAATCCTGTAGTGTGAGGCCGGCTTAAGCCAGAGGAAAAGCATGTAACCTCGAGACAAGCCAACGATGTAGTGAAGTGAGTGACTACTTATAGTGTGCAGGTTAGTGGATGCAGGTGTTCGGAATTAATAATCAGGTGACTGTCAGCGGGTGTAGGAGGCTGGTGTGACTGGCAAAGTGGGTGTGGTTGGTGTCTCTGTGACAGCAAGACAGGTATTTTTTTTCCACTGCTAAAAAATATGTCAATGATGGAAAATACTCTGTTAACACGACCTCTGAGTGCTTTTGAAAACTTTTTTCGAAAACCGAACTCCATTATCTGAACGGATTGTGTCAGATAACAGATGTACAAAATGTGTAAAGCAGTGGTTTCTCATGACCAGAGTTGAGAACCTCTGTTTTAACCCACCATCAAGTGTTTGTAATAACATTATATTGTTGTAATGTTATTTGTTGCCTTTTATACCAATCTAATCACTACACCTGCTTAGTATTACTTCTGTAAACATCCTTTATTGTTAAGAAAATACCACATATCTAATAAAAATCATATCATATGCAATCATAATCATTTATGTATTAGCTTTAAGTTTTTATGTGTAGAAACTTTTTTTGTGCATTAGTACAAATGGAGAGAGAAAGTGAAAGTAAAGTGAAGTTCATTGTAGGAGACAGTGTGGGTTATGAACACAATATGACTGATGGATCTGAGTGAATGATCTTCTCAGAGGCTTGATGCAATCACTGGAAGCTGCTAATGCTCATCAGATCATATAAATCAGTTCAAAACATCATAAATTATTGATTTACTTTGCACTTCTGACATAATTTAAGAAATTACTATCACTGTTATCATAAACAGTGATCAAATGAGCTTTGTCCACAGCTGGGGTGCCTACTCACACCACCCCAAAACTAGTAAAGTGCACTGATAATTTTAAATGTACTTTTTATTCACTGATTAACTTTTATTCATTACTTTGATTTTTACATTCACTTAGTAATAAGATGAATGCTCAGATTTAGAGTAGACTCAGTAGCCTGAAGATCCTCTATGTTTCTTCACTGGATAACTAATTGAAAGAAATATCTCATGTTAGTTTCTTGATAAAACAACTAGTGTGAAGCATAGGAGCTATTTACTTAAATAAGCAATTATAAAAAGCTAACCAGAAAGATGTTAAAATACCAAAAACATTTATAAAGATGAGTGAGAGAGTAGCAAGCACTGAATTTGTTAAATATGGCCTTAAATACTCACAGCAGCAATATGTCAAATCTCAGCATATATATATTTCTGCTCTTTGTAAAGTTGGCTTCCTTTCATACATGTCCAGATGACAATCCAATCACAGATAACATTCACCTAAAATGGGCCACAAAAAATATATATTTACGCAATTGTAAAAATTGTAATCTAATTATTCACACAACATGGTGGTTGATTAATCACATATTAATCACGCATTAAATCTGGCTGACAAAGTACACCTAAAAGAGATTTTTAGTCTTTATAAATGATTCATTTTAGTATTAAATGAGAAAAGCATCAAATAGACTTTACAAAGAGCCGCTTTAGAAAAAAAAAAAGTTTCTTTTTTTCATTTTCTTTATTTCATTTTAAATTTATGGGTGGATTTTAGATTTTTTATTTATATGGAAATATGAAATTATTTTTTTCATGAGGTTTACTCTAAATAAGAAACTACAGCTGCCAGTAGGTGTTCGTAAATTCAGAAATGAGTAAATGACTCTCTTTAGGAATAGGTCATTGAATCATTGGTCCCCTGATTCTTTTGAGGCATGCCCTGTGTCCCAATGTTTATCCTATACATCCTGAACAGTAAGTGAGATTAAAATAAGTGTATACGAAAGCACATTATGTTGAAAAGAGTATGCCAAAAGTCCCTAGATGGTTTACTATTTCAGGTCGATTTTTGAAGCGTGGATTCGTATTGCCCACAATCCACTGTGCTTTGGCGAAGGATTCAGGGTTCAGAACTACAAACACAAATAAAAAGCGTAAGCAACGGTAAGTAAAAGTAGAGAGGTTTCGATAAAGATGTTTGAGTTACTATTAATCAATATTGGTAAAAAAAAAAATATTAAATGTTATCTGTTATATTTCAACTGCAACAACAGTGTGAACTTTTATGAACATCCATTAACTTTTAAACGCATCATTATGCAAAAAATATGAGTAGAGTTCTCTGCATAAAGACCCACGGCTAGCAGATCAATGTACTACTTATTTTCTCTCCAATATGGTAGAAAGTTAAATTAAACGAAATGTTGAGGATGTTAACTGTGACAAGATAATTGACATGCCAGATTACAAGGTGACAGGGTGCATGTAACAGAACAGTTTGTTAAAAATGCAATAGTATATACTTTAATGGCATAGTATAAGTAGGCACATTGAGACGCATCACCGGATTCATTCAGAAACTGTGCTGCTTAGAGATGCACAACAGTTCTTTTGTGGCTTTAATAAGTAATATTTGCACTGGCAAATTTAAGCAACCAAAAACAATATTCTGTCCAAAACATTAACACAACATTAAATTCTTATTTATTGAATTACTGTAGAAATCACATTTGCACTCATGCTATTTGGGACAAAAACAGCACACCTCATGAAATGGAAAATGACTTATGTAGGGGGAATGGAAGATTATTTTAACACAGTATTTTTTTCCATAACTAATTAATTAAATTGACATGCTAAATCGAAACACACACACACACTGTGTGCCAGTTACAGATGAACTTACCAGACCTAGAAGTGCCAAGCCTGCCCCTATATTCAGAAGTGTTGGTACAATGTTGAATTTTCCTGCCTGTATTAAAAATGAAATAAGGTCACACTTTATTTTAAAGTTCAATTCTTGTTATTAACAAACCATTAACTACAACTTTTTCTTCAACAAACTCCTAATTTGCTGCTTATTAATAGTTATTAAGATAGTTAAGTTTAGGTATTGGGTAGGATTAGGTACAGTGGGGCATATAAGTATTTGATACACTGCCGAAGTTTTCCCACTTACAAAAAATGGAGAGCATACAAAAAATTTCATGCAATAAAATGGAAATTAATTATTTAAAAATCATACAGTGTGATTTTCTGGATTTTCTTTTTTTTGATTCTGTCTCTCACAGTTGAGGTGTACCTACGATGAAAATTACAGATCTCTCCATTCTTTTTAAGTGGGAAAACTTGAAAAATCGGCAGTGTATCAAATACTTATTTGCCCCACTGTATGTGGAATATGCAAAATGTGCTTTATATGTATTAATAAACAGCCAATATGTTAATAGGCATGCTAATAAGCAACTAGTTAATCGTGAGAATTGTTCCCTATCCGAAAGTGTTATTGCAAATGCTTAGCATAAACAACTACATTATAACATTAAAAAGGTCAGAGTGTCTCACCTGACCAAACACCATGACATCAAAACGAATACCATATCCCTTGATAAGTGTCCTGATCTCTGTGCCATCACTGTTCTTGTAATATTTAGCAAATCTGTGGAGATTTCACCAAACAACAACTGTTTAATGCAACCTCACTACCTTTTGACTAACTGTAAACATCTCATACCTGAAGTTGTATCCCTGAGAGATGTTATTTTGTGGGTTTTTGTTGTGTAGTCTGCGGAAAGTGTATTGTCAAGGTTACAGTCCCACTGGATATGAACTCCCATCACTCCACCCTGAGCAGAAAGAAAAGGGTCCATTTTTATTCTTGAAACAGCAATGTCAGATAAACATACATCATAAGCAAGCCTCTTACATGGACTGCCATGGTCTGAAAATCCTCATCAGCCTCTCTAACAATGTCTTTCAGTCTGAAGATTGGGCAGTCAGGGTCTGTCTTACGGCTGAACACACACACTGCCAAGTAAGAGCTATTTATATCTGGTAGGATGTTCCTTCTGTAAGGACAAAATAAGCACAGTTCATTTAGTTAATATACTCACTCATGCTGTTTTATATTGCAGCCATTTAATAGAAAAAAATGCATTTGAAAAGCTTACTTGTTGAAATTAAATTTAGGATAACAAATATTATTCTTTATGAACACAGTGAAGTTTTCAGCTGCTGCCAGAAGTGGTGGACTGAGACATTAAGAAGAAAAAAACAATTTTACCAACATTAGACAGTCCCAAATCCAAGAAAAAAAAGTCTAAAATACTACAACTTATGCCACACACACGTTTGTTTTTGTTATTGTGGGGACTTTCCATAGACTTCTATAGTTTTTATACTGACCAAACAATATTGTCTATCCCCTAACCCAACCCTAACCCTACACCTAACCCTTACATAAAACATGTATGCATTGTTACATTTTCAGATATACATCATTTACCATTTTTAATAATTTTTTTTACATGTCAGAAATTTCAGGTTTTACTATCCTTGTGGGGATATATAAACACACACACACACTTTTTTATAAAATAGAAATTAGAATTGTACTTACTTTGGGGGATCAACAATCTTCTCTAAAGGACACCAGGACAACACCTCACAAGTCTTAACTGTTTTATTGTAATTGACACATCTGCCTGTACGAATACCTGAAAAAAAAGTATAAAATGCACGTAAAATGGTATGCTTGCTGTCTAAACAGATGGGGTTGCAAATTCAGTCAGTGTATTCTTGCATTTAAAGGTATAGTTCACCCAAAAAAGAAAATTCTCTCATTAATTACTCATTAATTACCTTCATGTTGTTTTTAACCCCCTCAAGACCTTTGTTCATCTTCGAACACAAATAAAGATATTTTTGATAAAATCAAAGAGCTTTCTGACCCTGCATAGACAGCAACGCAACTGAAATGTTCCCAGACCCAAAAATGTAATAAGTACATTGTTAAAATAGTCCATGTTGTTGGCACCGATTTCTTTGTGGGCAGCGTGCCAACATAACAGATGATTACACTAGGGGTACCCCAAATTTGAAGGACTTTTCCTCCATCTCACCCCCCATCTCTCTCCCATTTCGTTTCCTGTCAGCACCTGTCAGCATCTGTCATATCATAATAATGGCAAAAGTAAATCTGACATCAGTGGTTCAACCATAATTTTACAAAGCTACATGAACACTTTTTGTGCACAAACAAAAATAAATAAATAAAACTTTATTCAACAGTTCTCCTCATCCTGTCCTCTGCCATTATGGAGAGTACCACGACACATGCACATGCATTCCTCTGCTCACAAACAAGGCACAGCAGCACACGCGTGCACTGTTTACATGCAGAGGAATGCACATGCATGCGTTGTGGTACTCTCCATAATGGCAGAGGACTGTCCTGGGAGAGAAGAAATCATTGAATAAAGTCGTTAATATATTTTTTTTTTTTTTTTTTGCGCACAAAAAGTATTCTCATAGCTTCGGAAAGCAATGTCTTTCCCAGGTTTTTTTGTTTTGTTTTTGTTTTCTTAATTTGTGTTCTTATGGATTTGGAACAGCATGAGTGTGAGTAATTAATGACCGGATTTTAATTTTTGGATGAACTAAACCTTTACTGATCCATACCATTTCCATGAGCATCACTGAAGCCTCTCTGGCAATGCTTGTTAGCAGTGCACTTGGATTCTGATGTTGGATTCTATGTTACACAAGTGAGAATAAGATTAAGATACATATGATATAGAACATTTGAGCAAAAAAAGCATTTTTCCCTCAGTTTGAGCCCCTTTTATAATTAGTAGCAGTAGTAGTAGTAATAGTAGTAGTCGTTGTTATAGCTTATTTTGTCAGTATTATTTAAAATTAAATCATTTAACAATTAGAAAAAAATCAATCAACTATTTTATTTTATTTTATCCCTTTTTATTTATTTTAAGTGAAAAAAAGAACAGTGCATATTCCATAAAGACTCACCTCTGCACATTTGGACTGTGTTTGGTTTGGGGTGATGATCATGCTAGTCAGCACAAAGAATGATCCATAGTCCTTGAAACATGCAAAAGCATGTGATTTCAAGTAACACCTCAAAATATCTACACTTCCTCATAAGTGGATAATGCCCAGAGGCATGAACATTTCATTTCCTAAAACACACTTACATTACATTGTTTACATTATTTGATATTAAAATGCTAAGTCTCCTAAAAATCAGGAGAAACTCGGGAAAATCAGCACAACTAAGCTCTCACATTATGTTATTTACTGTAGTGTGCAACAAAATTCAAGCAAAATTCATGTTTTTTGTACTAGTCAAAACCACATGATATATCCATATTTTTTTTCCATGAGAGTGGACATGGCCATTTGTAAATTTTATGGGTCTGGCTTCCGGTCCCATCTGCGTCCAGCTATTTTTAACTGTACAAAACAGCTTGTTTTGCTGCTTGATATTGCAAACTGGTGTGTCTTACCATATTATTTTAATGTGTTATCTTAATTATGAACACTGGTTTGTAGTGCCATTTACTGCACGTTGTTATTCTTCTTGTTATTTCCTGACAGCGGCTAATGATCCAGAAGTCTCACACATTCTCAGAAAATGGCTTCGTCCACATTGAAAAAAAGGTGGATACTCATGTTTCTTTTGAAATGTTAAATGCTAAACATTAATAATAATTAAAATTTGTCTCCAGAGAACAACTTAAAATTATATACAAGCAAAAATGTCAGGTGACAAAAAAAACTGATTAAACAAGTATAAAAACATTTTTAGAAATATTTTCTAACATTCAGCATAAGAGGAAAAATCATAGCTTATATAGGTGGCCTTGGAATATTAACTATGACAATTCAGTGAGTCTGAATGACCTTGGAGTTAGGAAGGTTAATATTTGTGTAAAGGTTAATATTTCATATTCCATTATAAAATGGAAAATATCTAGTGTAAATTAATTTGAAATAATGCACATGGACCTTGCATAAACAGAATGAACACAGAAGTGTGTGCAGGTGCAAATAATGCTGAAAAAATTCTTTATAACCCTAGGTAGTGGGACCAATGAAGGTTTAGTGGGCATTTAATCTCCTCTTCGTCAAATTGACAGACTACCTGAGGTGGGATAACGTAGTCAGCCACATCCCAGATCCATTCGCCCAATTAAGTGGTGTTTGTTAAAGCAATACCTTTCACTTTGGTAGAGACAGAGCTGAGGACATTGTCTGTGTCTTGGTAGCCTTTCTTAAAAACACACACATACCTGTGCCCAAAAAAGACCGTTTATAAGAATAAAAATTTATTATATAAAGACTGGATTTTAAAATGTGCTCTTCATTTGTTTATTATACAAACAACTTACCCAGTGACATAGGCGATGACTAAAGCTTGAGTAAACCGATTCAGCATTCCTGCCTTCTTGCTCCTTATCACCAATATTTTTGATGTGGAGTATTCAAAACAACATGAACATGAACTCACAGAATCATAGCAACCTCTTAGACTCATTATGATCGACTGAAATAAACAGTTCTTCCACTCTGCTGTTTTATTTCTCTTTCTGTTCACTCACAGTCACAAGTTCAGTAGGTTTAACTTTCCACAACACCACTTCCTGCTGGAGTGTAATTTCACTTTCTGACATGAAACTTTCATGTACTCCTGAAGACAAATTTTAAAGGAATAAAAAACACAGAAAGAAAAAAAACTTGTAACTCTAGGTTAGTGGCAAGGTCAGAAATGTTAAAGTCAATGAGCCTCATTTATGGAAATTTGTGTAAATATGAGTAAATTGTTTGTGTAAATATGAGTAATCTGCACGTAAAACAGACCTTCCCGAAAACTCTCCTCTGGATTCACAAATGATTTGATACTGGCACTTGAATACGCTTTGGTGGCACAGTGTTTTTCCATCTGAGATTTGGAATATCCATGGCGGCAAGGTATTACCAGTATCTAATTTTACTAAATATAAAAAACAGTAACCAGTAATATTGACTTCTCCATTGCAGTCGTTGTACAAGTAGGATGGTTGGTCGTTATTTTTCCTGCCCATCCTCTATTTACAGCCAGGTGACGAGTGCTGCGTTTTACAGTTATCAACTCAGCTACGAAACAAACAAACAAACCAAAAAATACACAAATAAATAAATAAATCAATCAATCAATCAATTAAAAAGAGGGCAAGTACATCAAAATTCAGTGTCAACAAGAAGACAGAACGGTTTACGCTCTATTTACACGTGGTAGGGAGCGGGTGTACATTTCTTTCCTTCCCAATAACATTTTGAAAATACTAACATTTTCATGAATTAGAAAGTTTATGTCAGAATGGCTTTTCGATTTACACAAAAATGAATTCTGCTCATGTTTCATGAATGAGGCTCAATGGACCTAGAAAAAAGAAGAAAAAAAAATATTCCTTCCATTCAGCCATTAAAGGCCAGACTCAGCAAAGGAGGGACAAAACTCCAGAAAATGGACAAGAAAAGACCCATTCCCATTTCAGAAGAGAGTCAAATTTATTCTCTGGAAAATGCAGAATTGCTGGAAATGCAGAAATTTTTATATTCTACTTACTATTGTTTCTATTTGCTTTCCACACAGGAACATTGGAGGAGTTGATGTATTTGATGCCCTGATAAGGTATTACACAGTGCTGCGAAAAACCAGAAAGTGGTATCACACTATTGTCTGTCACTTTTTGATATACCAAAGCACATCACACAGTCCAAGCATGCTTCTAAAAGGAAATGCTGAGTGTGCCACAAGAAAACACCTGTCATGTGTCCTGCATGTGATGTGCCTCGCTGGATTGTGCCACAACAACTGGCATAGTGAGAATACTTTCTAGTGCAGGGGTTCCCTCTTTCCTGCAAAGTTCAGCTCAAACCTTGATCAAACTCACCTGCCTGTAACTTGTTAGTAATCCTGAAGGCCTCAATTTGGTTGTTCAGGTGTGTTTAATTAGGGTTGGAGCTAAACTCTGCAGGAAAATGGATCTTAAGGGCCAGAGTTGAGAACCCCAGTTCTAGTGCTTGGCACTGATTAGTTGTAAAGAGTTGTCTAGTTATGTACAGTCATATGAATACCTTTTATTGAAGTAATAGTAATTGTTTCAATAGTAAATTTATACATCTTTGTGTATTTATTTTATGTCCATGTAAAAACAATTTATACACCGTTTTAAAGTCATTTATAGCCTGTACACAAATGTTTTGAATTAAGGACAAACATGACTAATCAGCCCTCTTCTGAAAACTTTCCTGTGTCTTCTCGACAAACTTCAAAAAACAGTCATGGATCACCTTACAGGCAATTTTAGATCATGAATGGTTTAAAGGGGTCATCGGATGCTAAGTTCACTTTTTCATGTTGTTTGAACATTAATGTGTGTTGGCAGTGTATGTACAAATCTACCCTATAATGATAAAAATCCATGCAGTGGTTTTTAATTAATCTGTAAAAATAATATCCCCTTTTTCAAATCGAGTCGTTCTCAGATGCCTGTCGGTGTGGCGTCACACCGACAGATGCCGCTTCCACAATAGTTGACTGACATGAGTTCTTACCTTGGACCAGCTGTCACAGTCTTTCCATGTTTTGATGCCAGAGCAGGGATTTAAGTTAGACTAGAATATCTCCGATTGAGCGATTGAGGTGTTGTGTTGCTGTAATGAACATAGTGGTTGTCATTTACTCCTGACATCTGAGCCGCTGAACATGCAGTATTACATTTGTTTGTGAAGGGAATGTGCCTCCCGATCTACATATATCCGTCTATGTTCGCATGAATCATTCATGATCCAGCTTCATTTACAGCAGAAGTGAGTATAAGCGTTTTTCATGAATCTTTGCCATCGCCTTTCCTTATAACGTAGTAGTTAGGAAGTTTAGCGGCTAAAGTGGCTAATGTAAACAAGACCATCTTTCCACAGAGAGAAGAGAGGGGTGGGGCGAGCAGAGCTCATTTGCATTTAAAGGAACAACCCCTTAAAATGAGATGATTTCTGCAGAGCTGATTTTGGCAAGGTAAAAAGGGTGTTGTTTTACAAAACCATTGAGAATTCTTAATCAAAGTATATTAGAGACTTTTCATTAAGACCCTAAAGAATCATATCAACTTGTGGAAAATGGGCATCCGATGACCCCTTTAAATAAACCTGTCACAGATGAAGCAGGAGATAACAGGTACATGTAACAATGGGTGAATTTTATTGGCAGGTATGAAGCTGATAAACACACAGTGAGAATTAAGGTAAATATGACGAGCATATGAGAGTTCATTAAGTTTTAAAGGTGCAATAGGTGATTGTCTTTAGAAACATTTTTTGTTAAGCTGGTTGAAAGTCTCCACATTCCAATAGCAATCAGTAAGTTAAGTGGTCTAATTGTATTTCTATGTTTATATATATTCTGTGGAAGGCGTAGGACCAAGAAATGTTCGTCCAATCAAAACGTTCAGTTCGAGTGTTTTAGGCAGACTGACAACAGTACATGTGCATAACCTGTATCTGTACGTTCTGGAAAGGTGAAGAGATGACTCGCTCTACTTACATCTATCTCTTTTTATTTTATTTATTTCCTTTCTGGTTGTGACCTGAGTTCCATGCATGCTTGGGTACATATTTCCTTGCTCGATCCCCATGCATGTGGAAGAGTGTGACGATGTGTGAGGCATTTGATTAAACTCGGGGGAAATACGCAATCTTCTCATCTCCCATGCATTATTAGCACCACACAGTTTTCCTATCTGGGCTGCTGAACATTTCATCTCAGTGTTACAATGTACATTACCAGTGCAGAAAACAAACATCGGTTTTGTATCGGTTTTAGTTTCAGCCACAGTGCCTTTACAGAGTTTAATATACAATGTGATAGTGTCTGTAAGTCCATCTGCATTTAAACGAATAGGACAATCCACATATTGCTTAAGTGTAGGCAAATATTCAAATAAATTGTAAAAATTAAAATCTCCAAGCATTAAACCGGGTTGGTCTGAAGAGCGAGTGACTGCATCATTGTAGCTCTTCTCGTTCTCTCCCGTCAGGTTAGTCTCTGCTCTGCCTGAGCGCGTTCATGTGTTTTGGAGGAGGTGCGGCTTTGCAAAGTGATCATGCAGGGAGGATGGGAATCTGGCTTTCAAAGCTAGCTTGATATCACTAGCCTTTCAAAAATCACCTGCCATACCTTTAATCACTACACCCTCATGTTGCTCTACTCCTGTAAGACCTTCGTTCATCTTCAGGAATATAAATTAAGATATTTTTGATGATTAAGATATTTTTAATTTCTGTCCCTTTACAATCAGCCATGCAACTTACACATTCAATGTCCAGAATGGTACAAAAGGTAGAAAAGACATCAAGTAATCCATGTCATTAAGTAGTCCAGTTTTATGTGAGTCTTAAATGTCAAATGATTTATATATATGTAACAGGTATGGAAAGCAAAATGTTCCTTTCTTAAATAGAATTACACAAAAAACGTTCACAAAGTATACCTGATATGCCTCTATCTGTACGGGTGCATCTTCCCCTTTAAATTTCTAAGGCAGCGTTAATCTTAATTTCCTGTCTTTGCGCCTCCTCTTCCCTTTCCGCACCATCTCCACATGGGAGAGGTTGGTTTTTGCTAAGCTCTTATTAATCTAATGTCATCTTTACTTTAAAAATCACTTTAAAATATATTTTTCCTATTTAAATCATATTTCTAACTTTATTTTTCATGTATGTTTTGTTATTTTCATGTTTTCATTTTAATCGAGGCTGATTGATTTTGATGTGTCGCTGATGCATTTGAAGCATGTGCTTAATGCGTTTCCCCTTAACAGAAAAGAAGGGCGAAAAAACACACTGTTTAAAGACCATTTCATGTGTTATCAGATTAAAGAAGAATTGAACCGTCAGCCCGTCTGGTTACTACGTTGAAAGAAAAAAACAAAACAACGCAGACAACACCGGTTACATATATATATATATATATATATATATATATATACATACACTACCATTCAAAAGCTGGGGTCAGTATTTCTGAAATACCACCACCACCAGAATTAACTCTCCTCTTTACTATAAAACACGATCATTGCGGCATAACACACATTCTTTGCAACCCGTTTAACCGACACATCAATTTATGTTAGGTTAGAATAGCTTGAACAGCAATACATAATAACACTACGGTGAAAAAACTAACTAGGATCAATCATCTAGCCCTCTAAATATAAAAATGTATTTCATCATAGCTCTAGCTTACTCAGTAGAGCTGCATTCTTTGTTGCGCAAGAAGTTTGACTGTAAAAAGTGCCAATCAAACTGTGACCTTGTAAAATGGACTTTAATTAAACTGTTTTTTTATTAGCCTAATATTGATTTGTAGCCTATTTATTCTGTTCCATGTTACTGAACAACCACCATCGTCATTGGCTTGTTAGATGTCAATGGGGACTTGCTCTTTATTAAAGTGACTTCAATTTACCAGATAATCTGAGATTTTCCAAGAAACTGCTGAGGAGCTCATCTGTCAGCTGGCTTTGAATTTAGAAGTAACCCACGACTGTCACAGAACTTTAGAATTCAGCACTTGACTTCTAATGATAATGAAATGTCATTTTAGTTTTGCATGATGGAAATAACGAAGTTCTATGTTTTAAAAAGTTGAAGTTTCCATTTTTCTCTTGGTCTGAAAGGTCGAGCCTGATCTGATGAGTTTCAAATATGAACAGTTGTGCAATAGCTGCATTATTACACCTTATTAGACATCATAAACTCACACTTCACATGGAATATGTCATCTGCTTTAATCTTCTTTTCTACTGTCATCACATACTGAACTGCCTGAGTTTGATTGGGACTATAGGTCTCCAAGTATGGAGAACAGCCTAATACAGCAAATGAGTCATGAGGAAAACCAGTCTTAAATACCCTTGAATTAAAAAAAAAAACTATTCACACCAGAACTTACACATTTTTGGTTCCCTCGTTGGACTTTTAATACATTAAGGTGACACAGAGGGGTATAGAGAATGTAACCTGGTACAATAATAATGCAATCTGTGCACAACTTTATATTGAATGAGAGGAAAGTTAGAGCTGAAGGAACATGACCTAATTCCTTACAGAGCCTTGGTCCAAGTGTCTTCTGAAAGATCTATACCCAGGTCTTTCTCCCAGGACATCTTCAAATGTTGTGTAGGAGGAACCCTTGAGTTATTAAAATATTTATCAAATCTAGAAACAAGACCCTTTAAGTTGAGATCAAATGTCATACAAATATAAAGATGTGTAGGGGATTGATAAGTTTTAAAATTGGTACATCACTTTTAACATAATTCCAAACCTGTAGATATCTGAAGAAATGAGACGGGGGTAATCCAATAAATCACTCTGTTTTCTAAACCTCTTGTCACTTTGAGGAAAACAACAATTTCTACCCAGAATGAGTTTGCAAATGATGTTTCAGGTCGCTTTGATATGTGAAACTCTTCTCACACTGAAGACACTTGTAAGGTCTCTCTCCTGTGTGTATTCTCATTTGAACCTTTAGGTTTCCTTTAACTGTGCAACTCTTTCCACACTGAGGGCAGGTGAAAGGCTTTTCTCCAGTGTGAACTCTCATGTGAGCCCTAAGGTTTGCTTTGTTTGTTAAGTATTAATTATAGAAAAATGATGTGCAATGCAGTGCATTTTTTCTTTAACAGCACTGGTTCAGTATAACAAAACAGGGTCAGGTGATGAAAACCTGTGAGTCAGTATGCTGTCTTGTTCGAGACGAGATCACTTATTAATTATATGAAATAAAAGTTGTATTTACAGTAAAAAAAAAAAGGGAGAGTGACTCTCTCAAAACGGATTCCCTGTGGTTTTCCCTTACCTTAAAGGCCACATAAGTAAAAAATGGCTCATCTTACCCCACTTTCCCCCTACTGTGTCGTATTTTCTACTTACATGTTAATCACTGTCTCTATTTTACCTATATCAGGATATATTATTTTGCATATTTGTTGAAATGACTAAATGTCAGTATTTGACGTCAAATTGATGTTGGCTTGATGGATTTTGGTTACTTTACAACACAACACAAAAAAATATCAAAATATCTGTGTCAGCTGATGTCTCTATTTGACATTAAATTAACACTGACATTAGACACTGAAATGACATTTGATTTTGCTTGCCCGACATCACAACCAAAACTTAACCAAATATCAATGTCTTATGACATTGTGGGTCTGCTGGGACATGGGAATAGATGTATAAAGTAATTAATGTATGTCGAAAAATATGCATTATATAAATAGGAAATAAAAGTATGAAAACTCATTTATTGGTTTGTTTGACTGTTTTTGTCTGTCACCTCTAAAATTCAATATCAAACATGTCTGTTTTGCCTTTTAAGACAGTGTCACATTTTATATGTGCTACAGACTCTTTTGTTGGTAGTTACTTTCAGCATGCAGTTAGACAGCATATCTGAAATGTGTATTTCAACAAGAATAAAACCCACAATGCCTCTGACATATGTTTTATTAATTATACGTGTTTTCTTTAAAGAAATATCTATGCTCTTTGGGGATGTATTATTATTATTATTATTATTATTCAACAGAACAACAAATACAAAGACAAAGACAGAATAAGAACAAAAGACAACGAGGTTTACATACATTAATCCAAAGCATACTGTTTTAGCTTATAAGAATCACACCATGAAAGAGTCTTACATGCAATTAAATTATTAGATGTTCTTAAACAGTTTACACATGAAAATCTTTCCTAAAAACTAAAAGGGAGGAGCTTTCTTTGAAAATTTGCATTTATGAATGTAAAACTGAACAAGAAATACAATAAATTAATAATATATTTAGAGTGAGAAGGGTCTGGATTCATAGAGTAACCAAATAACACAATTTGGGGGTTATACATTAGTTTCAATATAAATATTTTTTTTACAAAATTGGATAAGTCAACCCAGAACACTTTACAATAAGCACAGACCCTTTAAGCGGAGATTGTAGATGCAGCAATGTGTGAATAGGAGTTTTATTTTGATCTGGTGACGTGACGTTACAAGGCTGCGCCGCGCTCCTGCGTCTGTGTTTCAGCTGAAGAAAGGTTTGTTTTTAATTATCTACTCTTGTGTTTTTAATCGGTACAATGCATTCAGTACACTGTACTGTAACAGAAACGGTGCGTGCTATTTTGCTTCCTACATCGTGAATCAGTTCAGAAACACGAATTCATTCACTGGCACTTACTGATGGAGAACCGGAGCTTTTCGAAACTCCGAGTCAATTGAATCAATTGCTTCGCAAAATGATTCACTGTTTCCAAACGCTCTAATCGCCGCACACTGAGACACCTGCGGCTGCTCAAAACTGTGTAAATGCAACGAGAACAAACAAAGACAAACATGGTGAAAGTGCAATTTATTACATGTGTAGCCAGGCCACTAGGAGGCGACGTTGTACCTGCGGTGATAGGCAGGATTTCCTTTAAATGCCTACTTCCGACTAGTAGCAGAGCGCCTTTCAATTGTTTGGCATGCCGATGGTTGCTTGTCGCTGGGAGAACGATTTTTGGTAGGTTTTCTTTTCTTGTGGCATGTTATCCCACATATTTGAATGTAGTGTTAAAATGTAATTGCTTTTCAGTTGATTTTTAGACGTGTGCCTTAGACGTTTCTGTATTCTAAGCTGAACGACTTGTGGATACTGAATGAACACCACTATATAGTGCACGTGAGTGTTAACATTGTTAACAATTGTTGAAGGGAATTATTTTATGGTGAAACGACTTGTAATATATTTAATGTATATTTTTAACTGTGGTTGTTTCTAGTTGTTAGGAGATACCTTGAGTTTCTTATACTCGTTATTTTGGGCTGGATGAGGGTAAATGCTGAATGAGCGGCACAATATATTGCACGCGAGGGTTGACGATCTATGGTACGTCATTTTGTTGTGAAAAATCAAGTGTATCTTTGTTCGCACTAATTTGCTACCCTTTTATATAAGTGTTAAGAGCCTTTCCTTCTTTTAGGAAGTGTGTGGGGATTATAGCCCTTCAACGGTGTATATGTGCGATCAGCTAAACGTTGTAAAGGTATCTACATTTAACTTTTATTGTGTCGCTAGGATAGCTAGCACTTTAATATTGATGGTAATTTATATATGGTTTTTATTTGAAATTGTACTGTTTGTGGTTTTTCCTGTTATTGTTAATTGCCCTGTTTAAAAAAGAGGGTTGAATTGTATAATCCGGGTTGACAAATTGTGTCTCGTTGTTTAATGTTGTTTTCTTTTTTTTCTTTTTTTTTTTTAGAGTTTCTCAGTCCAGCTCAACTGATCATTGTTTTCCCACCTTCATTTATAATTTTTTCTTTGTATTTTGTTTTGTGAAGTATTCTTTGGTTTTGTGAATTATTATATTTTGAGTGTTGCCCATGACTTGTGTTTTTTTTGTATTTTTACTTGACAATTCTGTTGTGCTCTTGTGAAGCGTTGACCTATAGTTTTGCTCAGTGTGATTACCGAAGAGGGGTATATTCACTTCCATATGCACAAGTGTGGGGTGTTAAGAGTGTCTACATTTTCTCTTTTACGTACGAGTCAGTGTGCTGTGTAAGCCGATTGTAATTTCTTTTGGGTTTATTGTATCCTTTTTTTCTTTTTTGTGATTGTAGTGTTTGGTATGATTTTTGGAAGTGTCACCCTCTAGGCTTGTGTATTTTCAGCTCATATGAGCATCGCTTGTCAGCTTGTGAGCAAACTTAGATACGAACGATCTACTGTATTTAATAAAGTGAATTGTGATTTATAGTAATTCTGCCTGGAGTACATTCATTTAATTGGGTAGCCGTGCGGGACCCCTTTATTTGTGACCTTGGGATCTCCTACCCAGAGAAAATTGGAGTGGCGTAGTCATAGATGGGGCGATTAAATTTATCTTTGTTGGAACTATCATACATGTTATATACTAATCATTAATCATTTTTGTTCTTTTATTTATTGATTTATTCTAAAAAGAGATTTTTTTGTGTTTTAACTAATCTGGTGATTCAAGGACACTGACTATTACTTTAACTGACTTCCTTAATAGTGCACGATGCCTGACTGAGGTAATTTAAATTAATTGAAGAAGCAGCGTCACTGCAACAAAACGATTAACAATGTCACAAGGACATATCTTTCTGGTGCAGAAAAAAAGAAAACGGAAGAAATCAGAGGAAGAGAAAAAACAGCAAGATAAAGGTAGGTTAAAAAAAAAATGAGTATAAACCAAACGAGGCTAAATTGCAAGCTAATGTTAGCTGGCTAGTTAATTAAGCAAACGAGAGTTAATGTTTTATTTAACATCCGCAAATTTAAGATTTGCAATATTAATATATTATAATACAACATATTACTTAGCTGGATTAAGATTCAGGTTTTTGCATTCTGTGTAAAAATAACTTTCCTAGATTATATTTTTGTAATAAAAATAAGCTTCTGTTTCATAAACTTGGTGCTAATAATAAAAAATAAGCTTCTGTTTTATAACTTTGGTACTGATAACAGTTTAACATTACTTACATTGGCCTACGTTTGGGGTCTGTGTTATTATATCATTATGTCTTAATGTTTTAGGTGTACAGATGGCTTGCTGCGGTGCTGTGTCATATAGGTTGATGTTAAAATAACTGTTGTTATTGTACTGATCCTACAGTTCCTTCTACATCTCTTTCAACCTCAGTGGAGGTGGCTGGTAAGTTAGTAGCACTGTGTGTTTGCTCAGTTTACTGTAGAATATACTGTGATTAATATTTCTAAACATAATTTTTAATTAAATTTCCATATAGGTCATTCTAGTTCTGTGGCCATTGGGATCGATGTCACATCTACTCCCTCAGCTACTTCCAGCCTACACCATGGATCAGCAGCTCCTCCAGTTGACCCAGCTGAGTGGTCATCTATCCTGTCTGACTCTGAAAGGACTGATCTTAAGTAGAGGACCATTGCCTATGAAGGAAAACTTCACGTTCCCTAAAAAGTGGAATATTGAGGTGGAATGTAAAGTTGAGTTAGTTTGTCTTTTCATATAAAAATACCCTGTTTGTATTTAACTAATTTGTAGTTCTTTGGTATTTAGCTTTATATTTTATTATTTATTATATTATTAATTTTATTTGTAGTTGATTGTATTGCACTTTTTACATGTTGCAAAATTTTCTGACCAAAAGTAATTAAAGTGGTTAACGTTAGCCTTATATTTTATTTATTTTATTTGTAGTTGATTGTATTGCACTTTTTACATGTTGCAAAAAAATAAATTCAAGTGGTTAAAGTGTTTACAGTAAGAGCATTGTCTACTAGTTTATTTTGCTACTTTTCAGTACACCACATTAAGCATGCCAACTGGTACTGCAAGACTTTGAATGTTAAAGTGCAAATTAACACCTGACTACTCCTGTGGGTTTGCTACTGTTACAATTAAAGATCATAGCAAGGGTAAAAACACTGGTATGATGTAAGCAACACAGCTACAAAAAAAATAAAATTTATATTGGGTGTGTTAGATTTATAATGTGCGAATAATAAAGGATTGACAATAATTAGTCATATTGGTGGCACAGAGGGGCCCCCAAATAAAATTCTGCTTAGGGCCCCCTGAAGGCTTGGGCCGGCCCTGGCTTTACCGCAGTGGCAAACACAACTGTACACTTCTGAACTCCGCGTGGAAAGCTCTCTGTTACATTAGAACACACTCATAATAACATAACACTTAATACTTCACTACAGTGATTATTTGATGACAGCTTCATTTCATAGCTGTCCTACAATAATATGTCTGTTAATGTTAAGGGTATATTTTCACAGGATTTCTTTGTAAAAAAAAAACAAAAAAACAAGTTAATATGTTGGGAAGAAAAAAGAGAGAAAGTTATAATTTAATGAGAGATGTCTGTTGCTAATTCAGATAAAATGAACGAGTGAGCTATGCTTCTCTGAGCTTTTGTTCTCTGCATTCAAAAAAATGTTCTGTGAACATGGGTGAAACCATAATTACTGTTGTCAATCTTATTATTGTTATTGTTATTAAGAAGAAAATAAATATAAAACGTATATGTAAAATAATAAAAAAAACAAAAAACGTAACATAACGTAGGTGTTAAATACGTACATTGAGAAAAGAATGCATACATTTTATGCTCTTTTTGCAGTTTCCAGTAAAAATATAAAATCAAATCACACAGATATTTAATTTAATTAATCTGAGTGACAAGTGATTTATTTTTATTCACAATCATCATTCTTCATAGACTATTGGGTGACTTCAACTTTGCCTGAGGTGGAACTCGACAAAGCATTGTTCACCTCAGCGGTTTGCCCTGTGAAATACATAATATGACAATTTTCTACAAAATATGAACATTAGTCTTTCAAAAAGCATACAGAAATGTGAAGACGGTGTTTAATTTTCCCCCTCCTTTTCTTCCATTTTTCCTTCATCCACTTCTTTTTCCTTCTCTACGCCCTGTAACAGACTATTGTTCCCCAGCTTGACATATCAAGCCATCCATAGCCAAAAGTCATGTCCAGAGGGGACATTTGCCAAAATCTTGGTTAAGGTATTTAATTGACAAATTTTCTTGGCAAAGGCGGCAAATTACAGCTTAATACTCTCCTTAATAAATTGTGTTATTACAAATGAATGAATTAATAATATTTTCAGTTCCATTCTATGAAGTTAGTTTTATTGTGTCATTCATGTTTAATTAATTAGTTATGTTTAAAGAAAATCAATGTAGTAACTAGACATTTTTTCTTCAGGAAAACAACCCAAAAGCAGGCAGAATAATCTGCTTTCTTCAGAAATATGTGACTGGCTGTAAAATGTTGATGTTGAGTGAACAGAGCGGCTCCTCTACAGCTGATGTCCGATATTGATTCATCTGATCCTCAGTCGGGCCCGTCTGACCTCAAACCAGCGACTCTTCAGGAGCAAACTGATCAGTTAGAGGAAGATCATTTTAAAAAGATTTGTTAAAATATGTTGTCAGAGTGAATCACAGGCACAAGAGCTCAGAGCACTGTAAACACAACTATGTGATCAACACCACAATGAAGTCAAAGTGATCGACTTCGGCTGCGGTGAAGTTGTCAAACCAGCGACTCTTTAAGAGCAAACTGATCCTCAGCTGGGCCCGTCCAGCGTCAAGCCAATCCGACTGATCCTGAGTCAGCTGAAGGTGGGTCTAAAGTCATATTTCTGTCCTGTTTTATTTATGTATTTACCGATTCCTTTACAGCATGTTTGTTCTTTTTGATGTCAAAAAATTGTGAACTCTTGGGATCTGGCCTCAGTGTTTGACTTCTAATATCTGGTGGCAATTAACTCTTCTATTTCTGTTTTTGCATTTTTAGAAAAACAAATCAAAGTGAAAAAGAAAAAGAAAGCCTTCTGTTCATTCTTCAGAAGAACGTGGCAGACTATGAAACCAAAAAGCACAGCAAAGTGGCTCCACATCCTCCAGAGCCCCACACAGATTCAGCTGATCTTCAGCCCGGTCTGTGACTCCTCAGGAGCAAACATTTCATTTAATTTCATTTAAAAAAAAAAAAGAAGAATAAAAATAAAAACATTAAAGGGTAGTTCACCGAAAGAAAAAAAAAATTGTAATTGTTGTCATTTCTCACCCTCATGTTGTTTCGAACCTTTCTTTTGAAGACTGTTGGTAACAAAAGCTGTTTTGGTTTCCAGTTAATTTCATCGTATGAACAAAAAATACTGAGATGTTTCTCCAGTGATCTTCTTTGATGTTTCATAGTTTTCATTTGGCCGTTGCAGCCTAAATGCTTATGTGTAATAAATATTTTGAATCAAACTAAATATTTATTTCTAAAGCTCCAATTTGTAAAGTCTACTTAATACTTTCTCATTTAACACAAAAAATAACTTTAAATAATCTTTTGTGGGTATTTTCAGTCAAATTTATTTTGTGATTAATTAGATTAATTGAAACATCATAATTAATTCATTTACAAAATTTAATTGACTGACAGCACTAGTTCAAATTTGTCTTCAGAGAAATGCTGAGTGAATCACAGGCACGAGGACTGAAGTATCAAGCGGTGCTCGGAGCGAAACACTGTCTGGACAAATATGTGATCAACACCACCACGATCAGGTCAAACTGATCGACTTCATCTGCGGTGAAATCACCAAAAGCGGCGGCTATAAGGGTGTATTTATAGGTGAGTTTGCTTTTTGTGTTGCCATTTCAATTAATGAGATGTGATTTAATACTAGTGAACAACAGATTTGTGTCAATTGGTCAAGTTACTGGTGACTTTTGTAACCTGAATATCTCTTGCTTTTTAATGAACAGGATACGCCTGCCCTCCTGAATACTTTGTGGACTTTGAATATGAGGCCGAGACAACAACAGTCTGGTCTCTGGGCATCGTGATGTACAGGACGGTGTGTGGACGTCAACCCTTCACAGATCAACATGACGGCCTGAGTTTTGACTCCAGAGTGTCCACAGGTGTATGTTTGCACACTACTGTATCTATATACTTATATTTATAATTACAAATAATTAAATATGTATTTTATATTTCTGCATTTAATTTGAATTTCAGTTCCGTTCTATTAAGTTTCTCTTGTTGCGCAATTCATGTTGAATTAATTAGTCAATGTAGTAACACCTGCTGACAAATCCAGCATTAGGGATGTTTTCATGCTGGGATCAGTTTGGGATGCTGGTGTGCTGGTGGAGCAGCATTTGTTGTGTTTTGGGTGCTGGTATGATCCCAGCAAGGCCACAACAAAACTTGTGTATGTGTTATAGATCATGTTTCTTAGTTTGTGTTTGTAGTTAAACACCAAGACTATTTACCAAATTAATTTTAATAAATGATTTAAAAACACATTACTGGTAACATGTTTACACAGTAAAATCCCCAGTGTTAAATGAACACTGCTCAGTTTTCACAGTTTTAATAGTAATGCTGAAGCATTAGCTGAATGAAGTGAATGAATGAAGCTGAATAGGTGAAACTACAAAATTGCTGAACTTCCATTTTGTCTCCTGCTCTGTGTGCAGGTAATTGTTTCTTTATTATATAGTGTTTACGAATTCACTGTTTATTCAGTACTGCATTTTCTGTATTAAGTAAATGTTTTGTGCTAACTGTGTTTTATAAAGCACTTAATTCATGGTTTTACTAAGAAATTTCATGATATTTTCATTAACTTCTCATACATGTGTTCTATAAAATGGATGACGTAAGCTATGTAATTTATGTGTCTCATACTCTCCTTTCCTTGATATACAGTCTTTCTATTCTTGTTATTCCTGTTTGATTTAAAAATATCTTATACGATCACAATGCCATAAGTTTAAGAAGAAAAGAAAAAAACAGAAGGAAAAGAATATTGAATTGTTAAAGTCTGTTTAATCGTCATGGAGAAATTACCATATTTCAGATTCCTGTTTTATTTTTGTCTGTTTTGTTTATAATACCACAGTGTTTACTGTTATATCAAGAGCAGCAGAGCGATGGAGAACTGCTGTGGGTGGAAATACAAAATTGCTGAACTTCCATTTTGTCTCCTACTGCTCTGTGTGCAGGCATCAGATAAAGTCTAACGTCATCCAAGTCCAGAGTCTGTGTGCTGATGAAGGGTGGGAGAAACCGGCTCCGATAAAGACAAGAAAAGTCACATAAGGACAATAAACACTCGTGTGCAATAATATATGGTTTATCTGTGTTCTTCAAGCCATCTCGGGTATTTTCATAAGCCATTACTAATCGACATACTTTGAATATGAGTATAGAATTTACTGTCTGCCTCATTCTGTGATAAGAATCCACATCAGATCACACAAGGAAGTTATTTCAAACACTCGACTGATGTTGTGAATTAAAAACAAGTTCAAATGTTTTTTATAACTTTTGTTTTTATAACTTTTGTTGGACAACAGGTTTAGAAAGGCTTATCATTGCATGTCATTAGAATGGAAGATGCTCTGCTTGTGTTGCTTATTCAAAAATAAGCGGGGAAGCGTTTCATCATTTCAGCACATGAAATCGCGGGCACACATACAGCAAATTCTGAGAGAAATAAAACAAGGAAATTATTTAAATGCAGAACCGAAAAACTGCAATTCACCAGTGCGTATTGAACCGTGGATGTCGTACCGAACAGTTCGGTATTATATCGAGTATTGTGACATCCCTACTGTACACAGACATATATAATGTAAACAAAAACTTTTATTTTGGATGTGCCCAGCACTAATCATGATTATAATATTCCGCAATGAAAAGTTCTTTATTCTTCATTTAATTTTATAATTAATTAAGAATTGTACTACTTTAATTTATATTATATATTATTTTACATTCATATTAATAATTACTATAATATTCAAATTGATTCATGAATATATTATTAATATGAAATATTTTAATATCAGATATTCAAATATTATTTAAGATCAGTATTATTATAATTACAACAGTAAAATGACAAAGCTAATATTTAGGGCAATAATGACAATTCTTCACATATTTGTTACATTTTATAATTAATAATTATATTATTTTATAGCTTATTTTAAATTATTATATATAATTATTATAATATTCAGATTGATTAAATAATAATAATTATAGAAGAACAAATGAATTATAACAAGAAGAATTGAAATTCGATTTCCTCAATTCGTTCAGCCTGTTTTTCATGAAATAATGCACATATTGTATCATAGCCAGTAAATTTAATGGCCGGTAAATTTTCTCAAGTCTCCGGGCATTGGCAGGTGTGGAAAAATATTAGTTTGAAGCCATGTGTGTAAATGTTCAGCAGTAATAAATAGTTTTGGTAATATATTTTTGTATGTTTTTAAGATTTGGAATAGATTTCAGTATGGTATTACTTTAGAAATATAGCAAATGTCTGTCTTATTCAATCTTGTATTATGTCAGCTTTGAACTTACCAGTTTTGAAAAGAGCAAGTAAACTGTAATATCACCTGTATGATGTTTGATGGTTTTTGCATCTGAGAGAGGAGAGAATTCATGTAATTTGAAAGAAGTAAAAACTGAATGCATATTGTCTCAAAGCAATGAAAAATGATCCTCAGTTTAGCGTAGCTGCTAATAGGTCAACTGCGTATAAATTCAGCACACAAGAATTTTGACAATATTGATTCCAGAGAGCATGTCATTAAAGCCCTGGTTTATGTGTATCAGTTTGAAAAAAAAAATTAGTAGCTGTGTAATTGTGCAAACAATTGTTTAAAAAAAAAAAGAAAGAAAGAGAAAAAATCTCACCAGTTTTTTTGGGCTCTGCAGCATCTTTTGCTCCAGGCTAAGCAGTTGTGGAAGGTTTTGCAGAGGCAGCGAGCCTTCCTCAATATCCAAAAGCTGCCCCTGGTCCTCCCGCAGCTGCAGCAATCTGAGGATGGTGGATTGTTGGTCCAGCACCGTCTCTAATTTAGTTAAAACCTCCCTCAGCAGGGCTATGATAAAGACATTTACAATACTTTACAATGACACTACACACTACAAAACTGTACAACTCCATCAGTCTTATTAATAACCAATAAACATGTAGTAAGATGACAGTGGAAATCACTGTTGGACCAACCTGGTTCTGATGATTGCTGGGGGTTAATTCGGAACGTCTGACAACCCTGCAGTGCTATAAAAGAATACTGTTTTAAGTGAATAGAGGAAAAAGTCCTACAAATTAAATACTTACAAAAGAAAATCAAACTGAAAGCAAAAGAATTCACTCACATGGCAGCTTTGCAGCATCTCTGTATACGTCCCTTGTGGTGCTGGTGGTGCTGCTGTTGGCAAAATGGTGGTGGGAACAGGGGGGAAAGTGTTGTTTGGCATGACTGCAGGGAGGTTTACAGTGGGAGCAGGTGGAAGAAGTTCACGAGTCCAGTAAATAACCTCCAGGCGGGCCAATCCCAACACTCTTCCTATTTTAACAAAAAATGAAATTCATCAAAATGAAATGAAAAATTTTAAATTGCTGAATTCTTGCTACATTCTACAAAATTTCCAGAAAATAGGTATTTTTAATACAGCCTGAAAGCATCAAGGAATAGCACCAGTGACGTGATAAACAAATATCCGTACATTTTCCACCTTGGTGGTTTCTGTCCAGACATTTCTGCGTCTGACTGGAGGTCTGACCAGGTCTCTGCCTCTTTAACCTTCCTCCTTCCCTCTTCATATCTGTCTGTAAAGTACAGTTTCATTTCATTTTTTCGACATTTCTTCAGGATCACTCAATTAGACAAAAATGTAGTATTTCACATAGGAAACACATTGCTGAGCCTAACAATGGTCTGTTATACTGCTGAGTGGACAAAATATTTTAATAATGAACCACAGAGTGCTGTGATCACACATGAATTACCTTATTCTGGAAGTGGACTTCCAGAGTTTTAGTATGGTATATGTTATGGTATATGTTATTTGCTGTAGCAGACCACCCAAGACGCAGATGAGTTTGTTTCTTCATGGGAATAGATTTGAAAAAATGTAGCTTTGTATCACTTGTTTACCAGTGGATCTTTTGCAGTGAAAGAGCTGATAAAATCATCACAATAATCCTCAAATCCATCAGTAAAACATTTTTAACTTAAAAGCGTTGCTGAAATATGAGTCCATAATTCATAATAATGCTTCCTCCAGTGAAAAGTACGGAGAGAAATCTGCACAAATCAAGCAAAAACAGTCCAAAACTGTAAAATTTATGACTTACAAATGTGCAGCTTTTGTCTTCTCAAGGTGTTAACTGATGGACTGGAGTAGTGTGGATTTCTTGTGGATTATTGTGATGTTTTTATCAGCTGTTTGGACTCTGAAACCTCTTAAGTCTACGAGTGCACTAGAGATAAGCTCCATCTGATGAGAAGACAAGCGGCAGAGCAAAGGCCCTGATGCAATCCATAAATCCAGAAGTCTACGTACTACCCCAAGACAGACAAGTTGCATGTAATTATGTGGAAAACATGACACTATGCTTATACCTACATCGGTTAATGGTGACTTTGTCACGAGATGGTCTTCATCGGACATCATTTCAAAAGAATGATCCGTCTGAAGTGGGCTATTGACTTCTGGAAATGTCATCCTGTGTTTAAGATAAACACCTGTTTGGACACAGTAACCAGTATGACCTTTTGCTCCTTTAATGAAAGCTTTTGCTGACGAATCACAGATGACAGAGGTGACCTTCAAGAAGCACTGTTTCCCTTTGATAACAAATGCTTTGCTTAGTTCTTGCAACTCACTGACAACATCTTTCAAGTATGCAGCCAGACAACTTGGCTTTGAGACACAACAAAACAAAGCAATGACAACTGGCTTTTTCACAACACCCTGTAGCAAGTCAAGGATCGGCCAGAACTGTACTGAGGAACTGTTAAACAGAGGTAGACCATCTACATGCAGCTGCAATTTAAATTCATGTCTGTCTGGAATGTGAAACCAGATGCGTTTCATGCTTTTTGCAAAAGCTTTCAAAATGCCAACGTAGTGGTAAGTACCACCAGCAACAACTTGGATGCTGTAGGAGGTAGTGGTATTTAGAAGAGTTCTGGCATCCTTTGGTAGGAAAGGATGATGAACCCTCAAGATGGCCAGAAGTGCAGTCAAAGCTACTAAAGACACCCTGAAATGAACTGCCCAGTCTCACAAAGACATTTTCTATGTCATCATCACTCTGTGAGTCATCTTCACTGTCACAAATTTGTGATGTCTGACCCTCATCACCCTGATTCTGGTCTTCCTCTGATATATTCATAGTGTCATTCTCTGCAGCTCCAGTGATCTGCATTTCATCAGGAAAGAAAGCACGGAAAGAACTCACCCTTTTCCCTGCTTGTTTTCTAAGACTACGTCTATCCATGTTTGTACCTTTTTCTTTCTCCAACCTAAGGAAAAAGACAAGTGAGAACTCAACATTAATCAACACTGACATTAACTAAATAATGCACAAATATAATAAAAAAAAAAAACCACTTAATTATACAGTGTGTATTGTAAAGAGTGCAACCAGTGTTTTTAAAAGGTACATGCAAGTTCTGGCCCCTGTTTGATTTGTTCTAGTACAGGGGTTTTCAAACTTTTAGATGCCACATCCCCCATATATTATTATTATTATTATTATTATTATTATTTACTTGTTTGCTTTTTTGTATTAATGTACATTTACATATCTTAAAATGATAAAAAAAAAAAAAAAATACTTATTTTAATCTTATTATTTTTAGAATTGTAATGTTTTTTTTCTCTAAACATTTTTTATTGAGCCCCCTACCACTGGGGGTTTGAAAACCCTGTTCTAGTATACAGTAAAAACCATTTAAGATCACTATACTCAAATCTTTTGTGGAAACTGATTACATCAAAATATTTACATTTAATCATAACAGACACTTTTATCCACAGCAAGTTACAAATGAGGACAACAGAAGCAATTCAGCCAACAAAAGAGAAACAAGATGTAAGTGCTATGATATTCAAATCAGCTAATTATAATTTTTTTGTAAATAACTATTATAAATTACAATTAAGTAAATTTTAAAATTTTTATTTTTACTGTACTGCAAAATCATTTTCAACACATTGATTTCTGTTACTCTATACTTATGTTATGCAATACGTATTGAATAAAAATACTATTTATATTCTCAACAATAATATAATGTTCTCAGTGAAAAATACATAACAGCCGCAACAAGGAAACTGACAATGTTCCCGAACACGGTCGCATCTCCGTGAGTCTCCATCGTTCGAACCACATATTAGGCTCGTTTGAGATGCGCCTCGCCTCAAGAAGGGTCTGCAGACATGCACCTGCACTTCCGGAAGTGACGTCACTTGCAGTTGATTTTATTTTTACTTTATTATAGTTATTCATTTATTTTTTTAATTGAATCTCTCAACATTTTACAACAGTAGCCAGGTGGTGAAGACAAGATTACTTAATTACAGTGTCACTCACAATCACCACCTGCACATGTCTCTGCGACATCACTTGCAATCCACACAAATCGTTGGTGTTGCCAGTGGAGACAAGAAGTTGTGTTGGTTAAACGATTAAAACTAATTTAGCATAACATACAGGGTCCTGCAAGTTACCTGTAGGAGATGAAAAAAAACCCCCGCAAATCCGTGGCCACAATATTCAAGCAAAAACACTAACTAGCATAAACCAGCCTGGAATCCATGCTGCTTTATGCTGGATTTTTCAGCAGGGACTAGTAATGTCAAATTTTGAGTTGTTTATTGGTATATTTAAAATAAATTAAAAATAATATGTTGTTGTTGTTAATAATAATAATAATAATAATAACACCAATAACAAAATATAATTTTATCTACATTTTTAAATTATAACATTTAATCTCAATAAAAAGTTACTATTGCAATAATCATATTGTACTGTAAATAAAAGGTCAGTACATAATAATAATGATAATAATAATAATAATAATAATAATAATGACTTTATTTTATAGTGCAACAGGATTATTATAATAGTAACTTATAATAAAAAAATAATATAATTAATATTTTATTTTTATTAAATACTTTTTTATTTTTCAGTATGATTGGATTGCTACAATCATAACATTTCTTTATCGTTATAAAACAATAAAATAAATAAATAACCAATTATTTTGGTTATTATTATTTATTATTATTATAGTGTCATTTTATTTTACAGCGCAATATAATTAATGCAATTATTAAAATTATATGCAAGTATTTAATAATCAAATAAAATTCCTATTTTTAGGTATTATTATCATTTAAATTATAACAAGTATAAGAAATATAGAAATATGTTATGATTGTAATAGACATATTAACAAACTTCAATTATATAATATATTGTAAATGTATTAAATTAACTTATTATTGCAATAATATTTTTGCAATATTTACTCAATAAAAGATGATTTTTATTTTATTATTAGAAGATGATAATAACAAAGATGTTATATTTGCAATAATATAAATAAATAAAAACATAATATAAATTAAAAGCTCAATATGAATTAATAATTATAATAATTATATTATTATATATAATTATAATTACAATTATTATAATAATAATAATTGAATTAAAATACCGACTTTTTATTTTACTGCAATTGTACCATTTTAATGAATTTACTGACATTTAAATAATAATAAATCAATATTGTTATTATCATTGTTGTTGTTAAATACTCAGATAGTTTTTGTTGATTTGTTTATTGGTATATTTAAAATAAAGAAAAAGTATTTTGTTAATTATAATAATAATAATAATAATATTAATACCAATAACAAAATATAATGTTACTTATTATTATAACATTTAAACTCAATTAAAAAAATCACTATTGCAATAATCGTACTGTACTGTAAATAAAAGGTCAGTACATAATAATAATTTATTTTAGTGCAACAGGATTATTGCAATAGTACCTGTTTTAATTTAAATAATAAAAATGACGGGTAGGAAGATGGCGTCATAGAGTGAACACGTATTTTGGCGCGCTCCCGTGACATTAGTTCTATTATTCGGTTAATATATATTTTCACTCAGTGAAATCGCTCTATGTCATTAGAGGGTTACTGTGCCATGTCTTTAGATCATTATTTTTCAAAAGGATCTGACAGAAAGCCCAAAGCTAAGAAGATTGCGCCAAAAAGTTCGACTATCAGCGGCGTCAAGAAGGATGTTGATATGGATGAAGCAAGCGTGATAAGTCGCGAGGAGGAAAGTTCCAACTCTAACTTTGCTCAAGCTTTGGACAAATTAACCGAGAACATTACGAAGGTAATAGATGAGAAAGTGAATACTGTCCTAGTCGCGATAAACGACCAAACGGTTCAGTTCCAGGCACTGGTTCAGCGAGTGGACCAGGCGGAGGAACGGATCACCGGTGTGGAAAATTCAACGGAATCCCTGCAGGCTATGGTGGCTGATCTTCAGAAAAAAGTGAGCGAAATGTCAGCGCATATCGACGATCTAGAGAATCGCGGGCGCAGGTGCAATTTGCGTTTGCCCTGCTGTATCCTGCAACTTTGAGGTTCACCATCAATGGGACAGTGAAGCGCTTTGCCTCACCAAATGACGTGACTGCCTTCATTGACAGCCTGGGCTAGTGTGGCAAACTTTCGTGGATCGTTATGTGGGACATGAACAAAATAGAGCTCACTGAGTGAAGATTTATTCTGTTGCTGAGAGCGTTGTGAGGTTTGTGTTTAAGGATGTGAGAGGTGTTTGGAGGAGGAGGCCGTTGCCTGCTGAAGAAAAGAGTAAGAATGGTTCTTCCTGCATGTTTAGCAGGTTTGTTCCCTTATATAGGTTTTTGTGTTTTGGTATTTTATTTAATTTTTGTTTAAAGCTCAGAAACATCTTTTGTGATTATCTGTATTATGTATGCAGTTATTGTCTGCACATTATTTAATGTCTAGTGTGCTCAGGATTTGGACTTGGAATATTCGAGGCATCCATAATCCTATAAAAAGAAGAAAGATACTTACTTTTTTGAAAAAAGGAAATATCGAAACTGCTCTTTTACAAGAGACTCATTTGAGTGATGTAGAACATCTAAAATTACAGCAGGGTTTTTTCGGGCAGGTATATTTTTCATCTTTTACATCTAGAAGTAGAGGTGTTGCTATTCTCAATAAATGTAATTTACTATTCAAAGTTTTAAACTGTATTAAAGATAGGGATGGTCGCTATGTTATTATTGAAGGCGTGTGGCAAGGTAAAACTATTCGTATACTAAACATGTACTATCCTCCAGCTCATCCATCTGACTTTGTTACTAAAGTGTTTTTGGATTTGATTGCCAGGTCCACTGATTTAAAAATTATGGGGGGAGATTTTAATTGTGTAATGAATCCACTTGTAGAAAGGTATCCACATAGCTCTGCATCCGCAAGATCTCTTGAGAATATATGTAAAGATTTAGGTTTTGTAGATGTCTGGAGAACTCTTCATCCTACTGACAAAGAATATACATTGTTTTCTACTTCCTATCATTGTCAGTCAAGATTAGATTACTTTTTTATGCCAAAAACAGAAGTACATTTAGTACTATCTTGTAATATACAAAGTATTTTATTGTCAGTGCTTTATTGTTACTTTAAGTTTATGCAAGGGGGCTAATTATTTCATATAGTTCCTCTAAAAAACGTCAAAGAATGGCAAACCAAAGGGCTTTGGAGGCTCAGTTATTGGTTAAAGAAAAAATGTATAATAGATATCCTTCGGCAGACTTATTGAAAGAATTACAGGCAGTTAGAGCAGCTTTAGATTGTCTTCTCACTGTGGATGCAGAGAAAAAATGAAGATACTCAAAACAAAGATTTTATGAGCATGGAGACAAGCCTGGGAGATTTCTAGCATATATTACCAAACAACGTGTAGCATCTCAGTATATTGCTACTATTGTTGACTCAGATGTTAACAGTTTCCATGATAAGAATATTAATAATATATTTAGAGATGTTTATATTAATCTATATTCTTCTGAGAAAACGGGTGACCACCTCAAACAAATGGTTGACTTTTTTTCTGAGATTAATCTTCCATCAATTTCAGGTGCACAAAAAGAATCTCTCAATGGCCCTATTACTAGACAGGAGGTTATTAATGCCATTAATGCTCTAAAGAATTGTAAATCACTGGGACCAAGATGGGTTTTGCAGAGAGTTATTTAAGGAGTTTCAAGAGTTGCTAGCAGACCCATTGCTTAATATGTTTAACTATTAATTTGTGGCTAAAGAATTACCAAAGACCCTTGGAGAAGCTTATATATCGCTTATATTAAAGAAAGCTAAAAGTCCTGATATATGTGCTTCTTACAGGCCAATTGCATTACTGAATGTGGACCGGAAGCTGCTTTCTAAAATTTTAGCAACACATCTTGAGAAAATTCTGCCTACGATAATTGGGACTGATCAAACTGGATTTATACAGGGTAGGAATTCATCTGATAATGTTAGACGCCTTTTAAATGTTATTTACGCCTTTAAAGCGAAATCTATAGATGGCCTAGTTCTGTCTTTGGATGCGGAGAAGGCGTTTGATCGTATCGAATGGTCCTATCTTTTCTTTGTTTTGGAAAAATTTAGCCTAAGTAAAAAATTGTGCAGTGGATCAAAGTGCTGTATACAAACCCATGCTCTGCTGTGTTGACTAATGGCTTTAGATCTGATTTTTTTTCCTATGCATAGAGGCACCAGGCAGGGTTGCCCCCTGTCACCACTTTTATTTGCGATGGCTATGGAGCCTCTAGCTGAAGCTATTAGATCAACAACAATTATTTCAGGTTTACAGATAGAACAAATACATCATAAGATTTTTTTTATGAGAAGTCAGTTCCTGCTCTAATTGAGTTGATTAACTGGTTCAGTACATTTTCTGGTTACAAAATTAATTTAACCAAATCTGAAGCTTTGCCCTTAGGTGCTCTTATCTCCAAACCTAACATTGTGCCCTGTTTTCCTTTTAAGTGGTCACCTCTAGGTTTCATCTATTTAGGTATTTCTATCTCTTCATCTTTGAAGCAGATGTATGAATTTAATTTTGTTGCTTTATTTGAGAAAATACGGCAGGATTTAGAACGTTGGAATTCCTTGCCAGTATCTTGGCTAGATCGGATAGCACTCGTGAAGATGATTGTGTTACCCAAACTATTATATCCCATTCAAATGGTTCCGATACTGTTCTCAAATAGAGCATTAAAAGGACTGAATAGCTGGCTGACTTCCTTTATATGGAGTAAACACAAGCCTAGGTTAAAAACTTTATCTGCCAAGTTCCATGGGAGGGTTGGATTTTCCAGATATTAAGATGTATCAGTTCTCACCTGAGATATATTGCAGAGTGGGTTAGAAATGATTCTTCCTCTACTTGGTTAGATATTGAATCTTCCTTTTCAAAATTTCCTTTAAGAGCTCTTCTTTTTGTTAAGAGCTTTCAAAAAATAAAAGAGATATATGATAATCCAATTATAGTTAATACTCTGAAAGCATGGAGATCAGTCTGTAGGCTTGAAGGTAGATCTAAATTGGCTTCTTTATTTACCCCAATATTAAACAATCCTGATTTTATCCCAGGAATTTTGGATGATGGTTTTAAACGTTGGTGTGATTTGGGACTTATTAGGCTTGGGGATATGTTTTTAGACAATAAATTAATGTCTTTTGTGGAGTTAACCCAGAAGTACTAGCTGTTCAGACATTTTTTTAATTTTCTCCAATTGAGGCATTATATTACTAATAACACAACACTTGTTGGGAATGGTGAGATGTCTGCTATTGAGAGGTTATTATTTGTATCATCAGGAAAGATGTCTCTGGGTAGATTTTATGGTTCTATGTGTTCAATCTCTTCTGCTGATACACAGAGAATGAAAACTAAATGGGAAGAAGAGTTAGCTATTGATATTGATGATGAAACATGGGCTGATATTTGGTCTTATGCTAGGAAAATATCTGTTTGTACACGTACAAAAGAAATACAATTTAAAATCATACATAGACTCCATATTTCTCCTAACCGCAGGCATTTTTTTAACCTCTCTACATCGCCAATGTGCTTAAAATGTAAAATTGAAGTTGGTACTTTAACACATTGTCTGTGGTCATGTAACAGACTGCAAAGGTATTGGTTTTTGGTGCTGGGGGAAATGGAAAATATCTTTAATATACAGTTGGATTGTGACCCAGTCTCATTGTTGTTGGGTATTCCTAATGGACGCATTGCTTCATCTGCTAATAAGAAATTGTATAATATTTTGGCCTTTGCTGCCAGGAAAAATATTTGACTTAATTGGATAAGTGATAAATCTCCATCACTTAAAGGTTGGCATAAGATAATTTTTGAGTTAATTCCCCTGAAGCGTTTTACCTATGTATTACATAAAAAAACAGGCCAGTTTTATAAAGTCTGGACCCCATATCTTGACTATTTGGATCCTCATCTTCGTCCTATTTTATAACTATTTTTTATACTAACTATTTTTTTAACATTTGTTTTATATGAGGTAATCCTGTGTTATTTAATGTCTGAGCTATTTGTTTTTGTTTTTTGTTTTTTTTTTGTTTTGTTTTTGTTGCTGTTTTGATGATGTCTTGTTATTTTTGTATTATAATGAAAATGCAATAAATATAATTATAAAATAATAATAATAATAATAATAATAATAAAAATAATTCATTATTTTGGTTATTATTAAATTCGCAATTTTTATTTTTATAGTGTGATGGGATTACTGCAGAAAAATTATAATTTTATACTAACATTTTATATTTTACAGTGCAATATGATAACTGCAGTATTTAATAATAAAATAAAATTCATATTCATATTTGGCAATTATTATTATTTAAATTATAACAAATATAAGACATGTTATCAATAATATTCAATAATAATAATAATAATAATCATTACAAAATACTAATAATATAAAATATGATCTATATTTTATTTAAATGACAACCAACAATTAAACAAACAAATAAATATAATAAATAATACATATGAAACTCAATATTATTGCAATAATATTATTACAATGTTTAATATATCTTCAATAAAAAGTCAGTATTTATTAATAATTATAATAAAACAAAATATGAATTTTATTTTATAATTAAAAGTTAATATAAATTATGTTGTAATTGCAATATTTACATCAATATCAATTATTATTATTATTTGTAATTTGTTTTTGCAATTTGTATTAATAAACAAAATATTATATTTACTTTATTGTAAAAATACAAATTACACAAATAAATAAAAACTTTTACTATTGCTGTAATCATTTTGCACTGTAAAATAAAATGTCAGTATTTAATAATAATAATATCAATAATAAAACATATAATATTTTTTATTTTAATTATAATAAAAGAGCAAAGAAATATATTACAATTGTAATAATCCAACAATACCGTAAAATATAAATGGAGTATTTATTATTAATAATATAATGTTATCAAATCCATTAAAAACAAACAAAAAAAACAAAAACAAAAAAAAAAAAACAAAAAAAAAAAAAAACAAACAATTGCTGTAAAGTAAAACATTTAGTATTTTAATCCTATTATTATAATTATGATTATGATTATTATTATTATTATTTACTGAATTTTACAAAATTATTACAATATATTTATATTACAATATTATTATTGCAATTATAACATTTTATTATCATCTTGTAATTTTATTAATTCATATTTTGGCTTGTACTGAATAAAAAAAATAATTTTATTGCATTTTTGTTGAATAAATATTGTAATAATATTTTTGTATTTAAAAATATATATATATAATGAATATATTATATTATTGGTATTTGTGTTGTTATGATTGCAATCATAATATATATTTGTTGTTGTAACGGAGACTCCAGTGAAGCGTGATAGATCCAAGTGCAAGCTTTTATTGAACACAACGTAGTCAGACAGGCAAGGTCAATCTCCAAACAAACAGTAATATCCAGGGCAAAAACAATAGCGAAATCCAGAAAACAGGCAGAACATCAAAATACCAGGTGAGCAGTCCAAAAGTAACCAAGAAACAAGGCAATGAAACAAGGAAAAAACTATGGCAAGAAACAGAACAAAACAATGGCAAAAACAAGGCAAAACTATGGCAAGAAACAAAACCGTAGCATGAACAAAACAAGGCAATGAAACAAGGGAAAACGCTTAGTAGAGTCCGCACAGCAAAACAATACTTCGCCAGGCCTGTTTGGTTTAGGCCTCCTTAAATGGCCACCAAACAGGAAGTTACCAGTGAAGCAGCAGAGGGAGCAGCAACAGGCAGTCAATGGGTGAGGGCTCCCTCTGCTGGCGTGGCGTTACAGTTGTATTTCTTACATTATTTGTTATAATTTACATTATAATAATACCCAAAATAATAATTTTATTTTATTCTAAAATTCTGACTTTTTATTTTCTTTTATAGTGCAACAGGATTATTGTTATATTCAGGTTTTTTATGCAGTGTTTTTTTTTTTTTTTTTTTTTACTTACTTGGTATAAAATTAATATTTATAAATGTTATTATTATTATTAATATTATTAAATACATTATTTTATGCATGCATACATATTGTTTATTTAATTAATATAATCATAATCTTATTTTTATTGATTTGTTACAATTTAAATAAATTTAATTTCATATTTTGGTTGCTATTATTTATTTAATTATAATTAACAATTTAAATTATAAAAAGTGTTGATACAAATATGTCAGCTGAAGTAATATTTGGATTATATCTAAGGAAATACTTGTTTAAATCAATTCAATATACAAATAATAAAAATAATAAATCAAAATAAAAAAGATTTTTGTAAATATACTGTGGTTAAAACACATGGACTTTTCCTGACAAAATGCAAATTAAAAAAGATTATAATAAACTTCATAGAAAACACATTAACTTAAAAACTCTGAAAATATTTGAAAATATATTCTGACAGCTTCTTTTTATTTAAAGAGATCCCATAATTGAATACAGCTTTACTGTAGTTACAATAATATATTTTATGAAATGCTGTGATTATTGTCATATTTTATAATGTCAGAAGTTCATTTCAGTCTTGTGAGGAATCGATTATATTCATGATACAAACATCAATTAAAATCTGATCTCAACTTGATTTATTATTGTTTTATTATTTCTGCACAAAAACAAGAGAAATGAATGACATGATCTTCATCAAGATTGTGACATTTTGACATTTTTAACACTAATAAAACGAATGAGTGATGAGACACGACAATAAAACCACAAATCTAGACTCACACACACTGATCTTACTGTCTATATGAGGATTTCTGACACACATTTATTCTGACTGTTATTTGAGTGACAGAAGTTGAGCTGCAGTATTAATGTCATGAAGAGACTCAATAACATCTCACTCTCACTGATTCATCAGCAGCTCAAAGCATTATGGGTACAATCTCTCATCAGTCTATTCTCATTCATCAACACAGTGAAACTGATGATCCAAGATAAACACAAAACCCAGGATAGAGCGGCTGAGTGAATGTGGTCTGTTCTGTGTGGATGAGACTCATTGTGTTTCTGCAGACGCTGTAGAAGGACAGAGTTCCTGCACTCTCATCCACATACACTCCTACTCTATAGATATCAGACACTCCTCGTCTACGACTGATGATGGGCTTCACAGGGGGATCAGTCTCTATGTCATTGTGTATGAATGAGTATCTGGAGCGAGAGCAGCTCAAACTCCAGGACTGATCATTATATCCAAACATACACTCATTATTCCCTCTCTTCCTGCTGATGCTCTTATATGACACTGATATAAACACACCATCTCCACTGCACTCAATCTCCCAGTAACAGCGTCCACACACACTCTCTCTACACAACACCTGAAGACACTCATCAAATCTGTCTGGATGATCAGGATACGACTGTTTCTCAAACACATGTGTCACCTTTCTGTTCTCCTCAGACAGACTGAGTTGTTTGTTTGCTGTGTTTGGATCCAGTGTGAGAAAACAGGCATCTGAACACAAGAACAGACACATTTATAACACAACAACAATCACTACAGCTGTGTGTGTGTGTGTGTGTTATATATGTGTATGTGTGTGTGTGTGTGTGTGTGTGTGTGTTTGTAGACGTACATTTCTTCAGTCCTGCTGTAATCCTGGATTCTCCTCCATGATCCACACTAGAAAACACACACACACATTCAGACAGTCAACTAACTGTTGCACCTGTTGATGGCGCCGGTGAGATCGGCTGCCATCGCAACTGCTCCGACCTCCTTTTCTTTTTTTGTTTTTTAAGTTAGTTTTCAGCGCTTTAAAACCGGCAAAATTACCACCATTGGGTACATTGAATATGATAGAGACATTCTTGTTTCTATTGGTATACAATGTACTCACAATTCGACGTTTTTAACTTCGGATCCGAGCTGGCCGAGTGAGATCCTGAGGGAGAACAAAGGACGCGACGCGAAGCGGCGGCCCCGTGGGAAACGAGCTGGCGTCAGGAACAGGCTGAGAGTCCGTGCACACCGCACTCCTCTGCCTAGCATCCTGCTCGCCAATGTCCAGTCACTGGAAAACAAACTCGATGACTTCAGGGCCAGGGCAAAGTTCCAGAGAGACATTCGGGACTGCAATCTCCTTTGCTTCACCGAGACATGGCTGAACCCAGCGGTGCCGGACCATGCCATCCAGCCGGCCCAATCGGTGCCCGCTTTACAGGACGTACTTGATGACGCTGACTGGGACATGTTCCGGAACAGCTCCGATGACGTCAACGTGTTTACGGAAGCGGTTGTGGGATTCATTGGGAAACTAGCGGATGATACCGCACAGAAAATGACTATCAGAACGTTTCCCAACCAGAAGCCGTGGGTAGATAAAACCATCCGCGACGCTCTGAGATCTCGCACCGCCGCCTACAACTTGCGGGACTTGTGTCGGGGGACATGGACCCGTATAAGGCAGCGTCATATAACGTGCGGAAGGCGGTGAAAGAGGCGAAGCAGCGCTACGGGAGGAAACTAGAGTCACAACTCCAACAGAGTGACTCTAGGAGCCTGTGGCAGGGACTAAGGACAATAACGGACTATAAAGCACCAACATCTGGTATGATGAACGTGGACGTGACTCTGGCAGACGAGCTAAACACTTTCTACGCTCGTTTCGAGGCTGCAGCCAAAGACGCTAACGATGCTAATGCTAGCGGCGCTAACGGCTGCAGACAGGAAGACACTGCCAGCACTGGAAATACGTTCATCATTTCCGAGCATGACGTGAGGAGAGCCTTCAAGAGAGTGAACACTAGGAAAGCAGCAGGACCAGGCGGCATCTCAGGTCGTATTCTTAGGGCCTGCGCAGACCAGCTAGCACCTGTGTTCACAGAGATATTCAACCTCTCTTTATCTCAGTCGGTGATCCCCACATGCTTCAAAGAATCCATCATTGTTCCTGTCCCAAAGAAACCTCATCCTGCTTCCCTTAATGACTATCGCCCTGTAGCCCTCACCTCAGTAGTGATGAAGTGCTTTAAACGGTTGGTCAAAGACTTCATCATTTCTTCTCTATCAGACACACTTGACCCACTACAGTTTGCTTATCGTCCAAACCGCTCTACAGATGATGCCATCTCTCATCTCCTCCATACATCACTCACTCACCTGGACACTAGAGGGGGGAATTATGTTAAAATGCTCTTTATCGATTACAGCTCAGCATTTAATACCATAATTCCCTCCACACTCACCACCAAGCTGGAGCATCTGGGTCTCAGCTCATCTCTGTGTCAGTGGATCTGTAACTTCCTAACTGGCAGACCACAGGCAGTAAGGATGGGCAGACACCTTTCAACCTCCCTCACTCTCAGCACTGGAGCCCCCCAGGGTTGTGTTCTGAGCCCCCTGCTGTACTCTTTGTACACATATGACTGTGTGGCCACTACTAGCTCCACCACCATCATTAAGTTTGCTGACGACACCGTCGTGGTGGGCCTGATCTCTGATAACAACGAGACGGCCTACCTGAAGGAAATTAGGAATCTGGAGAGCTGGTGCCAGAGGAACAACCTCCTTCTAAACGTCAGCAAAACAAAGGAGCTGATAGTGGACTTTAGCACTAAGCAAGAGAGGAACTACCAGACCCCCATAATCAACGAGAGCCCAGTGGAGAGAGTGAATAGCTTCAAATACCTCGGTGTTCACATCACGCAGGACCTGTCATGGTTCTGTCACATCAACACCATGGTGAAAAAGGCCCTACAGCGTTTTACCATCTCAGACGCTTGAGAGACTTCAGACTGCCCTCCAAGGTGCTCAGGAACTTTTACTCCTGCACCATAGAGAGCATCCTGACGGGAAATATCTTAACCTGGTTCGGGAACAGCACCATGCAGGACAGACGAGCCCTACAGAGGGTGGTGCGATCAGCTGAGCGCACCATCCGCACAGAGCTCCCTGACCTGCACTCGATCTACAGTAGACGGTGCTGGACCAAGGCCAGGAAGATTGTGAAGGACCTCAGCCATCCCAACAATGGACTGTTCTCTCTGATGAGGTCAGGAAAGCGATTCTGCTCCCTGAAGGCCAACACAGAGAGACTGAGGAGGAGCTTCTTCCCGCAGGCGATACGGTCTCTCAATCAGTAAACTCAGTACATCACACAGTACTGATCTTGCACTGATATAAATTATATTATTATATTATCTACTGTATTTATTTTTATATTCTTTATTACTTAATGTGTCAATTTGTTGGGGCAGTCGTGCAATACATTTCACTTCATGTCGTACCGTGTATGTATGTGAATGTGACGAATACAATTTGAATTTGAAAACACACACACACATTCAGACAGTCAACTAACTGTTGCTATGCAGTTGCTAAGGTACTGGAGGTGGTTGCTAGACCGTTGCTATGCAGTTGCTAAGGTACTGGAGGTGGTTGCTAGACTGTTGCTATGCAGTTGCTAAGGTGTTCTGGGTGGTTTCTAGAGTGTTGCTATGCAGTTGCTAAGGTACTGAGGGTGGTTCCTAAGCTGTTGCTATGATACTTGCTGTGTGGTTGCTAAGGTGTTACTATAGGGTTGCTAGGCGCTGTGAGCTGTTACTGATTATTTGGTCGCGCCGCTACTTTGTACTTTAACTATGAAGAACCTGGACGAGAGCAAAACGCAATTATCGTCAAAAGAGACGCCGTTATTGGTTTCGAGGCAGTAACATACTAACTTTACAGGTAAAACAAACTAATAGACGACTGTTTGTGTTCACTGTACAACAACACACATGATAATGTTGCAGGATTGTTTTTCACACAATGTTAAACATTCCTGAAACTTCTGTCATCACAACTACAATATGAGAATAATATACAGTCGTGGTCAGAATTGTTGGTGTCCTCGGTAAATATGATCAAAAAGGCTGTGAAAATAAATCTGCATAGTTTATTCATTTGATCTTTGGTACAAACTCCTCCTCATCATGCATTAGGACGATACAGACACACGTCCTCTTCCAGACACATTTGTAACATCTTTAGTTGATTAGAACTTCATTATTGTTGATTTTCAGTGCTTGAGCTCTTTTCTTACAGACACTTAATCATAAAAATGATTAAGGGAATTTGGTCTTTGTATTACCTCACATTTACACTCCTGGATAATTTCATGTTCTTTGTCACGCTGGTGTGCTAAAAAAAATGGAAATATGAATGGAAATATACTTCAGAAATATTTTACTCAATTTCTAAGGGTAATTGTGGCCATTGTATATTAGGGAGAAATATTTATTTTTTATTAGATATTAGATATTTTAAGATATTATATTATTAAATTAAAGATCAAATGGATAAAAAAAAAAAATGCAGATTTATTTTCACAGACTTTTTTGATCATATTTAATAAGGGTACCAACAATTCTGACCATGTCTGTATATATAAAATAAAATAAAATAAATCAATTACACTTGCACAATTAGATTTGTAGAAAGCACATACTTTGTCAAAATGAATCTAACATGCAAAATAATAAACCTGAAAAGGGATAGAAAAGATTAAGCAAACATAAAATTTGTAAAGTTGTAATTACTGTACTCAGTTTGTGAAAATGTTAAATACAGTTAGAAAATATCAAACATTTGTTAAATACAGTTTTATTGTCTCATATTTATTGTTTTATTTTAATGTGTTTTTGTGAAGCCATAATTGTGTTATAATATTGTTTTGATTTGTTTGCTATTTGCAATACTTACTAATATTTCTCATAGTGTGATTTTTGGTGAATTATATACAAAAAAACAGAGCAAGTCTGATTCTCAAGCATCACTGTAATTATTAACTAATATATGGAGGCCACAACAATTAACAAACAAAATCATATAGGCTACAAAAATATATTGTGTCCATTTTTGAAATTATAGATAATCACAAATGAGAACTAGGAAATGTTCCCGGTCTGTGGTCAGATTAAACCTTGTTGTAGCCTTTATATTATACTTCATTCATTATTTTCTAGTAACCTTGCACTTTTCCACTAAACTCTGTTCTTTCAAACTGCTGCACATTGATTTGATACAGAATCGATACAGAAACAGCTGTATTTTATTCTAAGGACCAATTCTCTATTAATTGGTTGCTTATTATTATGCATATAATGTCAGGGCTGAGGGTGCAGGGATGAGAGCGAGGACTCAAATTGCAGGACAGAAGGGCTTTATTAATGAAATAAAACAAAAACAAACAAAACTACTCCAAAGGGGAAAACACACTGGCTATGCAGGACAAGGCTTGACAAGAAAATAGCAGAACACAGCAAGGTATATACAACAATGAACTCGTGCCAGACTGACAACACAGGGAGAATAAATGGGAAGCAAATGAGGAGGGTAACGAGAGAACACAGTTGGGGCAAATGAACCAATAAAGACATAAGGTGGGCGGGGTTAGACATGAGAGCACATGGCACACAGAAACAAAACAAAAGCCATGTGCTCACACAAAACAAAAACAAGCACATGGCCAGCAAAACCAAATCACTAGCCTTGTGCAGAACAGGACACAAACACGCAGCTAATGAGGACACTCACTAGCCACGTGTTCACACTAAACACGACAGACAAGAAAAGCACGCGGCCAGACACGAACTGCGTGCCAAACAAAACAAAACACACACGGCCCGAGAGAACTCGAGACCGCACGCTCCCACAGCACGACAGAACATGAAGCGCGAGTGTCTGAACCCCGACACGAAACGGAAACTTGAACAAGACATGAGTGCCGGGATCCGAACACTGCGCTCCAACATGAAACAATGCACGCAGATAAAGAGAGCGCGTGGCTTGAGGACACTCGAAGACCACACTCACAAGGAAACAAGACAAGAAGGGAGTGCCAGGGCTCTGTCACAAAAACCCATGAATAAACTAGACAAAATGACAGAACCCTGACATATAACACACATATAGGCTGTTTATTAGTATTTCTAAAGCACATATTAATGTCTTATTCTGTATGACTATATATTTTGGATCACTTTAATCCACTTCATACTTAATAACAGTTGGAGTTTGACTAATCTTGTCTCATTTGAACATTCTGTCAATGTAAGGTTACGTTTACACATCAACAATGTAGTCAAAAACTGAACATTTTTTCACTGTGCTGGTCAGAAGTGAGGCAGCTTTGGCCCAGTAATGGTTGCCAGATTTGGCTAGGTTTGTGATCAGTGGATCTGGCCCGATTATGGTTGAGAAACGGCACATTTAGCCACATTCAGCCCTACTATGAGCCATATGTGTCAGTCCCAAAAAATGTAATAAGTTCAGGTTTTACTGCTTGTGTGAATATTTGCTCCCCAGAATGCCTAAACCTGCACACACACACACACACACACACACACACACACACACGTTTGTTTTTGTGAATTGTGCTGACTTTCCATAGACTTCTATAGTTTTTATACTGACTAAACAATATTGTCTGTCCCCTATCCCAACCCTAACCCTAAACCTACCCCTTACAGAAAACATTTGCTTCGTTACATCATTTACTATTTTTAGTAATTGTTTAACATTGTGGGGACTGCAATGTTTCAGGTTTTACTGTCCTCGTGGGGACATTTGGTCCCCACAATGTAGCAAAGTCTCTCTCACACACACACAATTAATTAATTAGGCAAAATTTTTAGTTACAAAATTGCTACATTTTTTTAAAAAACAAAATGCTTTAGAGAGGTCAAGCCTTTTCCCTGTCAGTGTTACTTCATTGCAGTTTATTTCTATTTTTCTTTCTTTTGTCAGATTCATCCGATTGTTGTAAGTGATCAATCTAGCAGTCATTCTGTGTCTTTGATTTGAACTGTTCAACACAATGATTAGTCAATAACCATTGGTTAAAAATCAGTACATTTCAATTTGTACAGATATATGTATTATCTGACTCATAATCAGTGATGCTTTTTCTTTTTCTCTCCTTTGTTTTTGTGTCAGTAGCTGCTGCATCATGAAGACTCCACAGCACTGAGCGTCTTTGGCTTTGTGAGTTTATTTTTTCAGCTGATTGTCAAACAAATTCTCAATATTTGCATTTAGGTTCATTAAATATATGCCATGTAGCAGTTTTTATTTGTGATTTATAATGACTGCAGTGTTTTGGATACAGCAACTGACAAGTTTATAAAGAGATGACACGGTGGAAGAAGAGAGCTGGCCCTACAACAGAGTTTCCTCCTAAAGTTTGCTCCAAATGTTGTTAACATTTACCATTGACATCACTGACATCTGACTAACCATGTGTCAATATGCGTCTCTTTCATTTATTCTGTCCCTCTTTTAGGATAAACTTGAGGTCCTGAGAGTTATTAAGAGTTTCTGTAGGGTTTATATGCATTTGTTGATGTCACTTTTTACAATGGTAACTTCAAATAAATTCTCATTTCTTATATTTATATGGTGTCATTCTTACTGTGTGTGTGTGTGTGTGTGTGTGTGTGTGTGTGATATTTGTTGTTCATATTATTTAAATAAATACAGGCCTGTATTTCATATATATTTCCATCTGGAATCCAGACTCAGGCCAGTTCCAGCTAATTGTATAATCTATGCTGGCGTGACTGTGGCCCGATGCCGGCAGTGTCGGCTCAGTTTCAGCACGTCATTCATTCATTCATTCCCGTGATTCACAAGAGTCCAGCAACTGCAACTGGCCCAAGTTATTTCTTCCAGCCTGCTGGATTTGGGCCGTTATTAGTCCAGATCATTTTGGCTACCTGGGTAGTTCGCGCTGTCAACTACACACACGCATGACGTCACCGTCACCAAAGATTCCCATATTGGGTGTTTACACAGAAACAACAACGATGGCATTTTCAAAAACTTGCGTTTTCAGTCCCCAATGTAAAAGAACAGGTGAAACACACAAAAAGTTTCCTGTTTTTGTCTGAAAACATTGTTAATGAGATTTTTCCCAGTTTTAAGTGTACTTTTTATGAAAACCATAAATCTGATCAGTTAGAAAATATAATAGCATACTAAATCACAACAGTCCGAGGATCTGAGCTGTATTTGGTGGATAAACTGTATCTTGAAAACTCCAGAAGATGATTTTAAAAGTTTTAAAAGAAGAAGTCAACCTAGTTACCAAGTCAACCTAATTACGATTTTGACTTTCAATGATTTTGAAAAGATTATCAAGAAAAATCAACATGTTAAACATGCTTTAAAACACACCAGCAATGCTAACACCTGTTAAAGGTGAGCCATTATGCCTCATTTTCCAAAATGTAATATAAGGCCACATTCACACAGCAGCAGAATACAGTTGTCAGTCTTGTATTTGAGATTAATGGGTGTGACAATTTACATATTCTATAACCAAACTCACACCTGTACATTTTCAGGACTCACAGATCACATTGTCAGAACACACGCGCTGTGAACAGAACAGGACTGAACAACTGTCTCGTCATTCAGTGTGATAGAGAGGCTCTGCCGCACAGAAACTGAGTGACTGAGAAATGAGCTGTATGTCATCTGTGCTTGACATTAACTTTTTTGCTCACCAGCCACTGTGGCTAGTGGTTTTCCAAAATTAGCTTTTTCATTGGCCACACATTTTTTTTTGTTTGTTTGTGGGGAAATTATATTTTATAATGACTAAAGTTACTGCATACTAAAATGTATTTAATTTGATTTCCAGATCTCTTATTTTCAAAGTCTTCTCAATGTCTCAATGCATTTACACATTTAATGAAGCTAAAATGTAGCATGAAAGCATTTACATTGTAAAATTGCCACAGTATAAATAATGTTGTTTAAAATAATTTTTTTACATATAAAAATATGAAATGTTGGGAAAACAAAATACAAAGATAAGCTACTTGTAAATATGAAAGTAAACCACCAATAGGTGGCAGCAAGTGACTGTTTTAATGAATGAGTCACTGAGTCATGCCTTCAAACACAGGCTGATTCATTCAAGAATGAAGCAAGTGCCCGTCTTCATGAACGGATCACTGAATCATTGACTCAAATTATCAGTGGTTGATGAAGTACACAAGTCAAGTATTTGAGTAAAAGTACAGATACGTATAATAAAATATTACTCCAGTAAACATAAAAGTGCTCCTCTTTCAATTTTACTCAGGTGAAAGTACAAAAGTACCTGATTTTTTATGTACTTAAGTAAAAAAGTACTGATAGATTTATTGTGCAATTTTATATAGGCTACTTATTTGAATTTTATAATAGCACATATTTTTTTAATAATCCTTCTGCTCAAAGTACATGGGATTTTCCCAAAATAACCACTATATGGAGCAAAAATATATTTTTGTTGTTGATATGGACTATGTTGATGAGAGTGATGTAGTAATATTCAATGTGAAGCTTCACTGCAATATCCCTGAGAGAAAACAGATTTGACCATCTCATTTTCACCAATAAGAAAAAAAAGTGTTCTAAAGCTTCTTGTTTTACATAACATCACAGTTATATAATGACATGAGAATAAGGCCTGAAGTTAGCAAGAACATTTTAAGGAAAATATAATTATATTTTCATAATGATTTTTTTCCTTTCAAACATTGTCTGTGTAAAAACACCCCTGGCCAAAAGCCCCCAGAGGGCATCACTTCCCCCTTTGATAATTACTGTAGTTACCATGTTCTGAACATCACATCCTTTCTTTTTCCCTCGGATGTAATCTATCTAGGTTGTTGATTAAAAATATTTGGACTTTATATCTAAAAATTACCTCAACTTAGCACCAGCTAGCTTGTTAGCTAGACAGTTAGCATGAGCTAACAACATTTACTTATTTTCAGTATGGTTATGAATAAACATTCATATCGGTCTATTCTAGTTGATTCAAACAATATGAAAACGTATACTGTTGCTAAACAATATAAAAACAGACGTTACGTAGAGTTACATGTGTAGCATTTTAGTAAAACTGCTAACGTTACAGCAGCGGGGAATATGAACGTACATGAGTTATTTTATTTAATCTGTTATTTAAATTTTTCATTTTTGACCTAAAACAGAGACACTGATGTTGATGTGTCTGAATTCAAGCATTTCAGAAACATTTCACCCTTTACAGCAGATGTAATTCACAAACAACAGACAGCTTTGACCTAAATATGATTTTCAGTTACAATAATTAATCCTAAAATTCGACATTAGTAACTTACTTTTCGCAGCATCAATCGCGCACACAAGATCTCCCGATTCTTACTTGTGAATTCAGTTGACTGGAGACTCGCTCTAAACTAGTGTTTCTCAAAGGGGGCGGTTTGGACAGCATCGGGGGGCGCTGGAAGCAATATTTTTGAAAGGGGGGCGTTGAACTGTTCCTGGGGGGCATTTGGTCAAGACGAGTTTACACCAAAGATGTATGAGCTGAAACTTTCAAAAGAAAATGGTCTGCCACATCCTAACACTGTCTCTACACTGGATACATTAAAAAAAACGCACTTTCTATATATATTTCTCAACTTGTCAGCATCCGTTTATTGTAGCGCTCGCGCTCAGTTGTTACTGAAGGACTGATTATCCACCTTATTTTTCAATGCGGAAGTAAGCCGTTTTCTGTTAATGTGTTAGACGTCCGGTTCACAATCTGCCATAGGGAAATAACGTGAAGAATATCGAAGTGCAGTAAACGGTAAAACAGTTTGCACTACAAACCAGTGTGTTCATAATTAAGATAACACATTAAAATAATATGGAAAGACACACCAGTTTGCAATAATCAAGCAGCAAAAGGATCTTTCTGTGCAACTAAAAATAGCTGGAAGTGGATGAGACCGGAAGGCAGACACAAAAAAAAATTACAAATGGCTGCACCCACTCTTATGGGAAAAATAAGGTGGAAAACGGGATCTGTGTGCTTTAACACTGTTCGCGGCCAGTGTATTAGTGATGTTGGGTAGGGGGGCGCTGCAGATTATGGGGTGGTAATATTATAATAAAATCTCCTATCTACATCACAGGGGGAGTGAAATCTGACACACTCATTTTTTTCGGAAGCTTGCTGAGAAAGACTAACCTAAACAAAGTTACTGGGTTGGTAGATGCACCAGAGACCCGATTATAGCTCTTAAACACTTAAAAAGTCGTATTTTCATGTCACCTTTAATACATGCTACAATCATGATATCAAAAATAATAAATACATTTGAATTAATTATTATTTTAACTCTTAGGAGGTCTCCCATCCGGGTACTGATCAGGCTCAATCCTGTTTAGCTTCAGTGGGTGACCAGACAAGAGTGATTGCTGCTGGCAGTGCAAACATTATTTTCTAAAAATGATCAATTGTGAATGAAATATATAAATATATAGTGATCCTGCAATTAAACGTATTACTTAAACATCACATAGTAAAGTATGAAAACAACTTGGAAAGCTTTTATTACCAGGTTTGATAGTGAAACACTACTTTATACAGACAGTTAGCTTATTAGCCATTAATGTAAACCTAATTATACGGTTAACTTGTAGGCTTATATCATAGATAGTTATTTAAAATATTATAATTCAGTGCTTTTTTTTATAATCTATATGGTCTAATCAGAGGTGTAGTGATGGTCACTGACATTAATTTCCTGTTAGACAGGATAGAAACAGCATGTGTAAGAAAAGACATCTGTGATGTGGACCTGTTTGAAGTGACTGTTATATGAAAGATTATTTTATATAAGTTATACTGCTGTTTATTTGTTTCTCTGAGAGCTTGTGGGTCAATATGATGTGTTTGTGTGTCTTCTAAGCTCTGTGCAGCTGTTTTTACAGTTCAGACTTGGTGATTATGAACATGATCAGACAAGAAGTTTTAACTTTTTTTTTTGTATTTTAACTGTCTGTTCCTGTTTTGTGGCCAGTTAGGGATTTAAAATATTGTTTTTTGTTAATGTGTTTTGTCTGAACAGTTTATTTTAGATTTCACTCCTCAGACTAGTGATCTTTAATTTTTTTTAGATTGTTGCATCCTCTAGGAACTTCTAGACTCATATAGATATACAAAGACAATGAAAAGTTAAACAATAAAACCTAAAAACTCCTTCTGCTTGACATACTTGAGTTTGCAGTTTGGATTCTTCAGTTTTTCAAGCAGCTTGACTCCTGAATCTCCTGGGTGATTGTAGCTCAGATCCAGCTCTCTCAGGTGTGAGGGGTTTGAACTCAGAGCTGAAGACACATAATGACAGCCTTTCTCTGTCACCATACAGCCAGACAACCTACAAAAACATACAACAACAGTCCACATCACATTAGTGTTTGTTGTTCCTTTTATATTGAACTGATTATTCCATAAAACCAGCTGGTCAAAAAAAGATCATGTTGTGCTCATTTAGCATTATCAGGAAGAAACAAATATTCCCCCAAAACACTGAACATTATGTAGCCAGATTGAAGGCTTGTCAGGTTTGCTAACACCTTGGTGCCAGTTATCACAGCACACCTTCAGGGGTCTAGTGGAGTCTAGTGGATGCCTCGATGGGCAGTAAAAAAAAAAATAATAATAATAAAAAAAACAAGGAAGGTGGTCATAATGTTATGCCTGTTCAGTGCATACATACATACATACATACATACATACATACAAACAAACATATATGTGTGCGTGTGTTTGCCGTCACACATGAATTACACTAAATTGATCCTGCCTTTCATTTACATCTGGAAGAGAATTTCATCTGCATTGCATTTTATCTACACTACACACATGCTGTGCTGTACATGATAAAGGAAACAAAAATGTGAGAAGGCTGAATCCATGCTTGACAAGCTCCTCTCATCATCTCCACAGGTCTCTTCCTTTGTGGCTGGTGATGTTGTTCTGGACCATCAATGTTCTCAAACTTCAATTATGAATAATGTTTGGACATTTACATGTAAAGAAGTTGTCTGAGGAAGACTACAAATCTAAGCACAATATTTCTAAATAATTGTATTGACAAACTCTTTTAAAGACTCTTCTAAAGACTTTAGATCTGTTCCATAGCTTCTAGATTTTCTTACGTAGTCTATTAGGGTAACTCTGATTTCATCTGAAATTCGTCTTTATCTTCTATCTCTCTTTCCACTTCGCTCTACAATTCTTCTCTGTCCATGTATTCTTACAGTTTCAATGTCCTCCTCTCCACTCATCTCTTCTCCCTCTCCTTCTCCTCTTTTTCATATCCACCTCTCTGCTCATCTCTGTCTACCTTAGTGTTTCTCAACGGGGGCGTTATGGACAGCATCAGTGTGCGCTGGAATCAATATTTTTGAAAGGGGAGCGTTGAGCTGTTCCTGGGGGGCGTCTGGTCAAGACAAGTTTACACCAAAGATGTATGAGCTGAAACTTTCAAAAGAAAATGGTCTGCCACATCCCAACGCTGTCTTTACTTGATATGTAAAAACGCACTTTCTATATCTATTGTTCAACTTGTCGGTAGCGTCGGCGTGTGGAATCCTGCAGGCAGAAATAAAACGCAGCATCCGTTTATTGTAGCGCTCGCGCTCAGTTGTTATTGAACGACAGATTATAACGGGATCTATGTGCTTTAACACACGTCGCGCTGTTTGTAGTGGTGTTCGCTGCTAGTTTACACCAAATCTCCCGCTCCTAGACTTGACGGTGTATCATTTCCTTACCAACAAATTCAGTACTTTAGTGTTTGCTTGACTTTCTGTAGCGTAGCTGCTGCGTCAAAACAATAGCAAGCATTTATACACGATAAAGCAAGAGATGTTTTTTCATGTTTAGAAAATTTATTAATACTTTTTGTTTGCTGATTGGCTGCGGTTGGTTTGAATACCAAATTTCTAAAGAGTTTATTCAAAGCTCACAAGTATAGCCTAATTTATATCCACGTGGCTTTTTTGCTTCTAATGATAATGATACTTCATGATAAATCAAAAATGTGATGAACGTCATCTGCCATTCAGTGACATTAAAAAAATGTATGAGCTGTTTTGGGGGTTAAGATACATGCTTTCAAAGCAGGCCTATATATTATAAATAAAATATAGACTATAAAAAGGTCAATATGACTTGTTAATGGGTTCATAAAAAAGGTTGCATTTGTTTGTGTGCTCCTATTATGTAATTTCAAAAGTTGCTAATATTGTTTCTAAATTTCTAAATGATTCCTAAACGACTTGTGCAAAGCAGTTCGAAGAATCAGTCTCTCTAAACCCCTCCTTTCTGTGAGCCCTCACCGCTGTGATTGGTCAGATGGCGCAGTCCTTTATGATTGGTCTACCGCTACAGCGTGTCGGAAAACAAAACGCCCATTGCCATAACGGAAAGACAGCCCTGGAGACTTGTCAATACATAGACAAGATGGCATTGATTTTACCTTACCAATTCGAGCCAGAGTCTGAAGATGAGGCGCTTAAGTGTCTGATCGACAAGTTAGCACGGACTACCGTGTAAAGTGCTCACAATTTGCTTATGTAAGCGAACTGGACACACCTCTATGTTGCAAACGTTAACATTGTATTATGCATTAAGAGGCTTTCACACCGAATGCGGAAAGTGCTGCGCTGGCCGCTGGGTTCAGTGCAGTCCTTCAGAGCACAGCGGCAAAAGTTCAACTCATTATAAACTTTGAGCGCAGCGTGTGCACCTTGGTCAACGCAGAAAAAAAACATCCTCACGTGGCGCAAGCAATTGAAATGAATGGGTTTCGTAGCGCAGCGCTTTCTGCATTCGCTCTGAAAGCTGCTTTATGCGCCATCTTTTATCATTGCTTTAACTAATGAGACAGACAGACAGTTATGCTGCATCAATCACACATTTATAGACTACAGTGGATCCACAGCTGAACAACAGAACTACAGAAGCGTGAGTTAGCCGGTTAGCAAGACATGTGCAGGGTTGTTACACAACATAACATTCAAAACTACATATTTTGAACTATAGCTAGAAAATACATTCTTTGTAGATTGATCTTTTGGAAGTAAATACAAAACAAATTTACTCACAGTTTAGAATACAGCGTCTTCTCGACAGGACAAACCACATGGAAATTTTACTGTGTTTGTGGGCGGGCAAGTTGTTCGTGATGTAGAACGTGGGCGGACATTATGCAAATGTGTTACTTCGTGACGTGCGGCCGTAACAGAAAAATATTTTAATTCCTGACGACTCGTTCAGGCGTTTGTGAGCAGACTCTTTTTTTTTTTTTTGATGGACAATAACTTTATTTATCGTGCACTGTCGGCTTCACAACTTCGCAGATAGTTTATGTTCACATACAGCTCCATGACACACTGCATGAAAGGTCATATTTGAAAAGGCATAATAGGGGCACTTAAAAAAAAAAAAAAAAAAAAAAAAACAGCCTACAGTAAAAATAGTAAATCTACCATTTGAAAAAAAATTATATTTGAATGTATTTTAAAATGTGTTTTCTTCTCGTGCTAATCTACAGTACATTACTACAGTTTTCAGTGTCACATGATCTTTCAGAAATTATGCTGATTGTTGCTTAAGAAACATTTCTTATTATTAATATTATAGCTGGCACAACACACTGACAAAAAAAGCAAGATTTGAAACTGAATTGAAGATAACAAATATATAAATCAGGACAGCACTAAAAGAGTAACTATTTTGAAAATGAGGAGCATAAGTTTCTCATCTTTCCACAACCCCAATTAAAAGTTGGGGCGTTTTGTGAAATGCCCCCAAAAAAATTAAGAGTATGCAATTTGTTCTCTTTAGCCTTTATTTAATTGACTCAAGTACAAAGAAAAAAATCCAATATTTTAACTGGCCAACTTAGTTTTATTTTGTTAATATATAAAAAAAAAAAAATTGAGCCATGATGCAGCTTTGCTTGTGAAGACTGAGAAGCTCCATTTATAGCCAAACATGACACCCTCACCTATTACCAATTCACCTGCTTGCTGTGTTTCAAAGCAGCCTCTGTCCCAACTTGTTTGGAGTGGGATGCATACTTCAAATAAATAAATAAATATTTTATGAATAAATGTTTATATTTACAAAATATATATTAAGCTGGTCAGTGAAAACTTTGGAAATCTTGTTTCCTAAAAATCATAATGACCCCATACATTTGAATTACTGTAAATATAATAACAGTCCTCATTATAAACTAGGGATGCACGGAAATGAAAATTCTTGGCCGAAACCGAAAACCAAAAAAGAGGAAACCAAGGCTGAAAACCGAAAAACCGAAAGAAATTATGCCAATTATTAGTACCATTTGTGGCTATGACTGTGTACTAACCTTACTTAAATCAAGGCATTGCAATTGCATAAATTAATATTAAAGTTTCAAAGAATAAATCGTTGAGGTTGAGCTTGTCATCTGCCTGACATTTGAGAAAGATTTGAGAGAGTGTATTTAAATAGGGCCAGTGCATAAATTAAAATTGTCAAATTAAAAAAATATCTAGCAAAAATACGGCTACAATCTGATAGTCACATATATAGTAGCCTAAGGGGCCGTTCACATATGGCATCTTTTGCACGCTCAAGTTCATTATTTCAAATGTAGATGCGCGGCAGCTGCGCTCATAACGGAAGCAACCCGGTCATGATGATACAAATCTTCGGTGGCCGAATATTCGGTGCATCCCTATTATAAACACAATAATAATCAACTTTAATATTCAGTGAGATATTTTTTATTCTTCTGTGTCGGAAGAAAACAGAGTTTGCGAAGCAAGTTTGGTTGCATTAACAAAGGCACTCGCTCTCTGGTAACCTAGCAACGTAGGGAGTGACAGGAATTGCATTTTTGAGAGAAAAAAGATAAATCGCGTAGGCCTATAACGTTAAGTCGTATTTTATTATTACATCCAGAAAGACACCAGGTCGCAAAATATTTACAATACACTATAAACATAGGCTAGGCTATTTTAGTTCCCCTCACTCCACAAAAATAATTTCAATTTAACAATATTTAGAAAAGAACAAAAATGAAAAATATAAGAAGCGCTCCTCAGTATTCAAGATGTATTTGAATGCTAAAATATTATTTATTATTTAAACCTGGTTTTGTACTTCTCGCATTACAATACCCACATTAAAAAAAAATGTTTGGAATAATATCACGGCAGTACGTTGATAACGATTACGCAGTGTGATTTTTAATTTTTTTCCCCATATGTTTGGCTGATTGTGTGTGCGCGTGCGGCGCCGGCGCAATCACTTGATTTTTTTCCTTCTAACAGGGGAAACGACTCTTTACAGATAATCGAAACTGTAAACGGTTTGCTGTTTGTAAAATAAAGAAAGATAGGATGCCGCTTTCAGCCGTCTTCCTTTTGCGCAGCACAAAAATGTACCAAAACTCTGCATGCTAGCTACTTGTTGCACTTTTTTTGTTTGTTTGTTTGTTTTATTAAGTAAAAATATTTATCGTGTAGGCCTATTCATTCATTATATATAAATATAGCCTGGCTTTATAATGTTTTTCTCCATTCGCAGAGGCGCTGCAGGTGGTGCGACGTGTCCATTTGAATCCTCATGTTCTGTTGTTTGCTGCTTTTTGCGCATGTAAAATTAATCCCGGTAAACAAATGTTGGTATTTTAATGAGTCACAGACACTTATCCTTTCTAAAATAATTAAATTCTAATTTTAAAAAATCTTGTCGATTAACAGTTAATAATCGGTTAACAAGCGTCGGCTGTTGGTTAGACATTTCTGTCTTAATAACTCAGCGGATTATAATCAGAGGAAGGTTAAGTTTAAAATAAAAATGTTTAAATGTAATATTTTCTTCTCCTGGTCCTTATTTTAAATGGGTCATAAAAAATATCAATAAATATCGATATCGATCGATATGAAACACTGATATCGTGATACAGTTTTCAGCCATATCGCCCAGCCCTAGCACACAGCCTACTCAAAATTGCCTCATAACGAGTCATTTCAAAGTGATATTAGATTAATACATGAAAATTCACTCACCAGAGAAAAATAGAATTTTATATTCTCACAAGTTAAATTAAACCACAGGGTTTTAACACTGGGATCTGCTCCGTTTGCACTCGTCCGATTTTCTCTTCACTCTTCTCTCTTTCTCTCCGACGACAACACTTCAGACCAACGCAGCGATTCTGTCAGTTCTGCTTTTCAAGTATACTCAATCACATTTCTCGTTACACTGATGTTAAATGCAGGGAATTTCTGGAGAAACAATCCATGCTGCGGTCTCGTATAATCTCGTCTTTCTCTCTCCGCTTGCACTCAAAGCAGCAGCAGCGCCGGCGCGACCTGTGGGCGGGGCTTATGAATGCGCTGCTACTATTGGCTCTAAGCGACGTCTGTCACTGAAGTGAGAGGAGTGATTTGATGAATCATTTGTCCTTCTGGAACTTTCTCCTTTTTCTTCTCCTCTTTGCTTTCTTCAACTTTTCTTAAATTTCAAATCATTCTTAATCTTTTTACTAGTAACATACTTAGAATTTCCTTGAAAGCAGATGAGGGTCCAAAGACAACACACTCTGTCTTATTAGTATTAAGGTGAAGAAAATTGCTTGGGTAAAAAATAGCCCACACACCACGTGAAATAATAGCATTTGGGCAGTCCAGTGCTGTTTTCCAGATTTGGGCGTCAAATAAGCCTTAGCATTGTCGCATATAAGCCAACCAAATAAACCAAAACTGGCTCTAATGTGGGCCACAGTTGATTTTTATTCTAACCCTGCTCTTCCCCTCATGTGGCCCACATGCTGCATGGAATGGTGGCATTTTTGCAGTGGTCCACAAGCAGGCCACTGCACAGCCATATTTTATTTGGGCATTTGGCCACTTTAGGCTCATGTTAGGCTCACATTAGCCAGTGCTTATGCTGCCATATCTTTGCCAAAACTGGCCCAGATACATTTTAATATACCTGGCCCACATTTGCTGAAACATATGTCGACCACATTTGGTTTATACCCTGATTAGCCTCTGTCGATTGTGTCACATTTTTGCCAAAGTTGGTTGGCACTGTTTACCACATGCACCACTTTAGGGTCACATTCAGATTACACATTGCCGTAAACACATGTGGACCACTTCAGGGTTACATCCATTTTGTCTGGGTCATAAGAAGGCCAGCAATGTCGTATTGTTGCCTTAAGTGCCCCATATACAGATGCTATGTGGGAATGCTCGGCCGGCCCATGACATAGGTGGAATAGACAAATGCTAGGGGCACCGCCGATCCCTAGGGTTGCCAAAATGAGTAAAGTTATTGTTGTTGTTTTTTAACAATACTATGAATTTAAAATATTACAAATAAGCAACTGTCCGACAAAAACATAACTATTTTATTGCTCTCGACGTATAATCAATCTTCCCCCGCATAGCCGCACTTCCACATACATCAGTCACCTGATTGTGACATATGTTCACTTCACTAATATATTATCAGGATGTCAAAAAGACAGAAGCCTTCTTGTGCCCAGGGAAGAAAAAAAAGCAGAGAAGGAGGAAAACCCAGAGAAAGACGGAGGTAATATGATGTAATAAATGATGATCATATAAACTACATAAGGTAAAAGTCTGTGAACAAACTTCATGTTGGCCTAGTCTAAAAGTTTAAAATAGGGTAATAACAATGGAGTACCATAAATATGGGACTTTGTAACATAATCGTGTCATTTTTCGTGTCACATGATAACACGTTTTAATAATATTTTTACACTAGTAGTAGTGTGAAGTATTTGGGGATTTATGGTATTTGGCTAATGGAATTGGCTAATTTAGTAATAATTGTATATAACTGGTCTTTTTACATTTTATGTAAAATTCACTTTAAAGATGTACATTTCTCAGTTTAATTGGAGGTGATAACGTTAGAAAGTGCTATAGTTTAGTAAAACACTGCTGCCATCTACTGGAAGTAGAACATTTTTCAAATTTATCTGAAAGATTAAACGTTAACGTTATTGTATGCTAGAGACGTGTGATAGTTTCACTGGAAACAATTTAAAATAAGGTTAATTTTCAATAACTAACATTAACAAAAATAATAAATACTGTTGCAAATGTATTGTTTATTGTTAGTTCAAGTTAGTTAATACATTCACTGATGTTAACAAATGATATCTTATTGTAAGTGTTAATGTTTCACTTTTTTTTCTCATAAGAAAATGTATTATTGGTGGAATGGGTTGTGAAGGGGCACCAGATAAAATCTTGCCTAGGAAAGCAAATTGGCAAGAGCTGGCCCTGTGAGAATGGTTTTATCTCTTGTTCTGGTATTGCATTGAAAGCAGTGTAAGATGTGAAATGATTTCTTCATGAATTTAAAGTCCAGGAATTCTGACAAAAACAGATGCCATGCAACAAAACAATAAAACTAATCTGGAGAAGAGATCTTCAAAGAGGGCAAACAACACCATCCCTATTGCTCATTTACAACCCCCTTCCTCCCTCTCCTCTCCCCTCCCTGCATTTCACACTTTTCTCCCAAAAGGTTCCACTGAAAGTCACTAAGAATGTCCATATACTACATGTGTTACATTTTATGAATATGTTCAATTTTCCCTTTCATGTTTGGTATCGTTCTAAAGGTCTCTGTGCGATTGGTAAAAGGGTCTCAATTTCACAGCAGTCACTTATATTATGAGGAAGATTGAACACTTTTGTAGAATTGTGTTTTGCTGCTGAGGGGTGTGTCTTCCCCTTAGGGTCGGGTGAGAATCTCCGGCCAGGTGTGACCCTGGGTCACGAGATCTCCTGACAAACCAAAAGGTCTTTTATGTTTTTACAACTGATTGGAAGATTTGTTTGTTTTGGTCTGGGTATATAAGCGAAGTGACAAAACACTACGGGGGGATTCTGTATTCAGAAGAACCCCCACACTGTGTGTGAGAGTCTCTGGAGCTTTGCCTCCAAATCTCTCACATGGTGCTGTGTATCTCTATGCGGTCAGGTATGCATCTCTCACTCTTAGATTTATCTTTGAGTAATTGATGTTATGTATTTATTTTAATTGGAACTGAATTTAATTCTGAACTGGATTCTCATTGTTAAACTATGTAATTGGCATCATACATTTTTACCTGACAAATAAAATGCTATTATTTGATTCATTTTAGACTCGTCTGAAATCATTATTTCCAGTAGATTGTGAGGAGGCTGGTGCTACCGCAAGTTACGACCAGGATAGAGCAAATAGCAGGCTCAGGATTGAATGGAGCAGTAGGCACATCATCTGAGACCCCCTGATTTCTGTCTATCACTGATGTTATCAAGTTGTACCGGCGAAGACTAAAAGTAAACTACACTTTTTTGTGAAGGCAAGCAGTAGGCGGCTGTCAAAAAGGGTATTTAGTCACCTACATACCTCTGACTAAACAATCAGACTGGTGTTTTTGTGATCGTGAGATCGACGTAATCGGCCGGCGTCAGACTCTAAGCGGCACCGGGTCCCCAATAAACGAATAATTGAAAGTATAGCAAGTCCGAAATAATCAGATATCGAAATTAATACTTAATTGATATTTGTGATGAGCCTAAATTAAACACCTAAATTCGAACGATCATATGAAATTGGAGTCAGATTAAACATGGAGCTAGATTAAAAATTAAACTAAAGCCTGATAAATTAAGCGAACTTTGCCGAAGCGCTGTGAAAAAACCGAACATGCATAAACCTTCAACCAGACAACTGGACTCAGCGTTTGGGCCAGTGGATGGATTCTTACAGCAGATTAAACATTTGTTGACAAAATTCAATGGCCATTTATTGTGGTAGCATTTTGTTAATTATTTTATTGAAAACCAGTTACCTCAGTATCTCCAGCTGACAGTTTGGACTCTTCAGTCCTTCAGAAAGAAGCATCACTCCAGAATCCTGCAGGTCATTGTTACTCAGATCCAGTTCTTTCAGGACAGAGTTTGAGGATTTCAAAACTGATGTCAAACTCCCACAAGACTGAGCAGTGAGATTACATATGGACAATCTGAACAAGAACAACACAGCAATTTAACACAGAATTAATCTTAACAGTGTGATTTAAATAATAATAATAATAATAATAATAATAAATCAATCAGTCAAATCAATCAAGTATTTTAAAACTTAAACCTCAATATCTCCAGCTGGGAGTTTGGACTCTTCAGTCCATCAGAAAGAAGCTTCACTCCATGATCCTGCAGGTCATTGTTACTCAGATCCAGCTCTCTCAGGACAGAGTTTGATGACTGTAAAGCTGAAGACAAACTTTCACATGACTGATCAGTGAGACAACACCCACACAGCCTGTAAAGAGAACAAAACAAACAGCCATATGTGAATTTATTAGATCGGTTATACAGCTTATAATCTGGAGTGCATGTTTAAAATACATTAACAAAGCACTTTTAAAGTATTTCAAAACTGTTATAGTTTATTAGCAGTTTATAAACTGTAGTTAATACATTAATAGACTATATACAAATAGTCTATTCATTGTCATTAATTGGCACTGTAATTAACAAGTTTATATGAAATATAATGGTTTGTTGACAACTTATTAACTGCAGATTGTTCTCACTTTATATAAGGTTACAGAAAATCTAAAAATGTCATACATTAAATGCTTTAAATCAGCCTATATTGCACATTAACTGTAATAATATTCAGTTTTTCTTAAAATGGTTACAAATACATTAAGCACACATACATACATTGGGTTTCTATGTTTTATAAGGACCTTTTATAGAATACTGTATAAATTATACTGTATGAACTGTATGTCTTGTCCCCAGAAACTCTGAATACTAATGCAATTAATGACCAATAAAGGTTAGTTAATTAATGACATTTTTCATATACTATGACCTAATCTAAAGTAAATAATGACAAAGAATGAACTCACTGTTTGTATATAGTCTGTTAATGTATTAACAACAGTTTATTAATTACAGTTTGCAAATAAGTAACTTATGAAAATGTCACAACTTCAAAGGCTGAAAAATGTCTCATCTGTGCATTTGAGCTCAACACTGCAGTAAATCATTTATGAATCAAACTGATCCAGTTCAACTCACTGACTCAATGATCCAGTCACAGTGGCTGTCAAGTTATCAACACACTAAATCTGTCCTACATATACAAGGCAAGAATAATATGATCCTCAGCTGAAGATTTTACTGATGAAGTGAAAATAAAGCTATTGTAATAAATAAATCCATACGGAAAGGGAACATGTTTAAATGAACATAAAACAGTTCTTTGAAACAAACTGTTTAAAGAAGTCATCAAGAAAGTTTAGGTATTATTAAAGGTATTCCAGGTTTTTCAGGATGGTTGTGAACACTAATTGTTTTCTCACCAGGTTTTTTGAGTAGGCATTGTCTGTCTTGTGTTCTTGGAAACAAAATGCCACCGATACAATCATACTACAATATAGACAGGGCAAATATCTGCTAGCTATAGTTATGAGACACCAATTTATCCACATATCTGAACATACTGATTCAGTGAAAGTGAATGTCAAACCTCAGTATATTCAGTCGACAGTGTGAACTCTTCAGTCCATCATAAATCAGCTTCACTCCTGAATCTGTCAGGTGATTACTAGTTAGGTCCAGCTCTGTCAGCTCGGAGTTTGATTGTTGTAGAGCAGAAGACACAGTTTCACAGCATGTTTCATCAAAACCACACCTGTCAAATCTGCCAAAACACAATGTTTAGTCAGATAATTTTCTGTTTCTTTTCTGCAGTAACTTATTGTACTCTTAATATTTGTGGAAAATATTTCACATTGTATTTTGAGATTTAATTGTTTAGTGATGTAGAACAAAACATTTAATTGAACATCAGTTAGTAAAATTACTCACAGCGCTTTTCTGCAGCATCTCACAGCTGGGATGAGTCTCTTGTAGTTTGAAGATGATGACATGAAGCTCTTTGGGTTGAACTCATCCAGCACCTTCTCTGACATGAGCAGTACATATGTCAGCACTGTGCACATTGAAGATGAGAGGTTTCTTCCTGGATGTTTATCTGAGCTGAGGTAACTCTGGATTTCCTCATATAATGAATGATCTTTGAGCTCAAGTAAGCAGTAAAATAGGTTGACTGAAGCTTCATCTGATATATTCCTGCTTTGTACTTGATTAATGTATTCAGTTGTTTTTGTGATGCTCTCTGTGGTGTCTTCAGTGTGTGTGATCAGTCCTTTGAGCAGGTTTTGACTGGATTTCAGTGAAATGCCCATCAGAAAGCGCAGGAACAGGTCCAGATGTCCTCTCTGACTCTTCATGGCTTTATCAACAGCCTTCTGCAGTAGCTCCTGCAATGTGATATTTTCTTCTGGCTTGTCAAAGAAAAACTGAAGCTCCCGCATGTTCTTGTTCAGGTAGCAGACGAACACATGCACTGCAGCGAGAAACTCTTGAACACTCAGATGAACGAAGCAGAAGACCTTTGCTCCATGAAATCTATGTTCCCTTTTGAAGATCCCAGCGATCATTCCTGTGAACTCAGTGTCTTTACTCTCATCAATATCACATGCTTTTAGATCTTCCTTATAGAACACAATGTTTTCCTTCTTTAGCTGTTCAAATGCTAGTTTGGCTAACTTCAAAATCATCTCTCTATTTAATTGCAAGTGCTCTGAACATTCTCTTTCTTCTTGTTCATCATACTTCTGGTTCTTCATATTCATCTGTATCAGCAGGAAGTGAATGTACATTTCGGTCAGTGTTATGCTGATGTCCTCTGTATTGTTCTCAATGAGAATATTTTGAAGTACTGTGGCCGTGATCCAGCAGAACACAGGAATGTGGCACATGATGTAGAGACTACGAGACGTCTTAATGTGTGAGATGATTCTGGAGGCCTGAGTCTCATCTGTGATTCTCTTTCTGAAGTACTGGTCCTTCTGTTGGTCAGTGAATCCTTGCATCTCTGTGAACAAACCCACAAAGCGAGGAGGGATCTGATTGGCTGCTGCTGGTCGTGATGTCACCCACACAAGAGCTGATGGAAGCAGCTTGCCTTTGACCAGACTTGTAAACAGCACATCTACAGATGATCTTTTCTCAATAGTGTTCAGAGACCTACTTTTAAAATTCAGAGGCAGACGACTCTCGTCAAGTCCATCAAATATAAACACAAGCTTACATTCCTCATATAGCTTTGATTTCTCCAGGTTCTTCAGTTTAGGATAAAATTCCAGCAGAAGTTCATGAAAACTGAAATCTTCATTTGTCATTAAGTTCATTTCTCTGAATGGGAGCAGGAACACACAGTGTATATCCTGATTGGTGTTTCCTTCTGCCCAGTCCAGGATGAACTTGTGCACAGAGACAGTTTTTCCAATGCCAGCAACTCCCTTGGTCAGCACAATCCTCTCCTCATTGTTTTTCCTCAGTTCAGTAAATATATTGTTGCATTCGATTGGTTTGTCCTGTTTTTTTGTTCTTAAAAGCATCTTCAATCTTCAGAATCTCATGTTCATGATTGACATCTTTCATATCTCCCTCTGTGATGAACAGTTTTGTGTAAACAGCCTTAAGATCTGTTTTATCTTCTGTGTTGCCCTCAAAAATATGTTCTGTTTTCTTCCTCATGTTGGATTTGTGAGTTTCCAAAAATTTGTGCAGCTTCAATACCTCTGTAATAAAAATAATAATAAATAGGATTGAGTAAATGGCATTAAATAATATGACAATATTATTAACTTCTGCAGGCAAACATATTATATTCATACTGCTAGAGCAGCACTGTCCTGCACCGGGATTCAAAGCCAAACCAACATGTCAAAGTAGCTTACTGTAGGAAAGAGAACAATGCTGTCTTCACATGTTATTGGACTGTTCTTAGAGAAAAGCTGTTTTATATAGGCAAACCTCTTCTCACCTTCTCTTTCCTTCTCTATTTTCTGACTTTCCTTTAGTACTTTTAACACTTGAGAAGCAACACTGAGGGTTCCCACTCTTTTTGGTGATCATTTTCCAGGACTTTTCCAGGAAATTTTTATTTTAATCATTGCAGGAATAAAAGGAAAGGAAAACACACTAAAGTAATATATTCCTCTCTCAAGAAGTCTTTAAAAAAATACAGTTTATGGCCATGAATTAACTAAGAAATTAACTATAAAATAAGCTCTTTAATATGAGCTCTTAATTATACATACAGCAATTTTTTTTAATACAAATGATTTTCAGAACCAATTTCAGTCCCACAGCAAAACAAACAAAATATGTTAGGAAGTATTAAATTATTTTATTTACCTATTTGAAAATAAAAAAAAATTAAATCAGTTCATTATTTATGCTAACAATAATATTAAAGAAAATATTTTAAAATGTTGGCATGTGTCCTTCAAATATTTTAAGTTAAGTGTTGCTTTAAAAGGGTCATGTGAAAAATGAGTGGATTCTGACTAACTTAAACACCTCTGATTGGCCACTGCATTTTATTCACGATCTAGTAGGGCTGGACAATAATTCAATCTCAATATATTTCATGATATAATTTTTTTTCAATAACATTGTTATTATTTCTGATATTTCGATATACATTACCAGTGTTACCACATTATTTTATTTGTGGCAGTTGACTTCTTTGAATAAACACAAGCGCTGCACATTTCAAAATAGAAGTGCGACGTGGGTGTTTTAAATAATTTATTTGAAAATAAAATATATATATAATTTTTTTTTAATATTGCTTTTTTTTTTTTTTTTTTATTAATATTGAATTATATCGTACAGACCGAAATTAAGAAATATATTGTGATATAAATTTTGGCGATGTCGTCCAGCCTTACGATCCATAGAAATAATCTACATACATGAGCAGTTTCTGATCTAAATCTGAAGCAAAAACAGATTGGTCTAACTTTATCTTTGTGAAATGATGCTACATAAAATATATCTGCAGGAAACAAAAACAGCACACTGGTTGATTGAGAGCTCAAATTCACTCACTGACAGCAGGTGGTGCTTATGAAACAGCAGTGATACAGTGTTTCCCTGGTTACCACTGTAAACAAAGCAGCACTGCGCTTAGAAATACTACTTTAATATGGATAATACAGTGGAAAGACGAAAAGAAAAAAACATCTAAGCTTTTCTGAAGCTTGTTTCGGGCTTTTTGTTTTCCAAAATTAATAATCAATTTTCCAGGTTTTCCAGGATGTGTGGGAACCCTGAACACTGCTTTAATAAAAGCAACACGTCTTTATTACTTATAAGTATTTTGTCTTACTGCACTGAAGATTTTTTCTTTATTTTTTTTTTTTTAAAACCACAAAATCCTTGGTGTGAAATTAACACTGCTCGGTGAAGTTAATGAGATGATTAAATGAGTCATTATGTGACACTTCAGATTTCACCCTTGACTTTGAAGGTGACAGTTATCATGAAGTGAACTAATTCACTGATATCAGTGTGTTGTGTCATTAATAGGTTTCAATTTTTGCATTACCAACCCTTTTGAAACTACAGTATGAGATCCAGCAGCATTGCAGCTCAGTTATTCAGAAAGACTTGCTGTGCAGAAAACATTTTGAACAACTGTATCATTTAAGCACACAGGCATAAAGAGTCATATAAATGTATGCATTTTAGTCTGTTAGTTCTATAATTCTTCTGAAATGTGAGTTAGATGCTGTTTTGTGTTGATCATTTTTAGATTGAGTCATTTATTTTGGTGGGGAATCATTATGAAATATCTAATTCTTGTGTAGAATCACAGCAGCCATGAATTAACAAACATTCCCTGTTTATATATTTTATTCCAGCAGAGTTAATTCTGTCATACTGGATGCTTTAGTATTTTCTTCATTAGGATCTCATTGTCATGAGAAACTGGAGTGGTGTAGTTGTAGCTCAGGCCTTACTATATACTGTTAACATTTTGGCTGTAAAATGTTACAGCCAACATATACACTTTTATATGTTGTTGATTTACCTTGTTTTTCTTTGTGTTTCTTTTCTGTCTTTGAGGATTTCTGTTGATCTGTGAGGAGAAAGAAACCAGTGTTACCTATAAGCCATACTCAAGTAAAAGTACAGATATCTTACCAGAAAATGACCTAGGTAGAAGTTGAATGCACCGTTTTGAATATTACTTTAGTAAAACTCTTAAAGCATGTGATATTTATTGTACTTAAGTACTGAAAAGTGGACGTACAAGTAAATGCAAAACAGAAAAGAAGCAAATAAATATATATAAAATATTCATACACAGCTTGATTCAAATATTGAAATATTCATACACAAAAACAAGCAGCATTATGTCTGAAATGTATGTCACTTATTGATTTACTGAACATGTATATAATGATTATTAAATGTGTTCTGGTGATATCTGCAGTACAAACAGTACTCTTTGTGTAATATAGACTAAATTAACTATATTACATTATATACATATAAAAAGCATACAGAAGAATTTTTGCCATCTACAATTTATAATGCCTGGTATTTTTTAGTATTTATTATTATTACTTTGTTACATTACACCACCAAAAGAAACAATGCATAAAGAATTAAATAAATACAAGATACAGATAAATATTAAGTGAGATATTATTCCAGAACATCAGAAAGGTGCTAAATCATGTGGGTCCTATTAGAATTACAATGAGGTTGTAACATTATGAGTCTTTACTTAGATGTTAGTATTAGTAATGTGTCTTTTCGTTGTGATGTAAATGTACCATTTCCTGCAGCATTTGAGCCATAAATGGTTACTGGTCAGTATTCATATACATGTTAAAGCATTCCATCTAATAACACAAACATTCACACATCTCTGTTCTTCTGATTCTGTTGGTGACGTATTCAATGAACCCATTAACTGGAATACACAAAACCAGCCGCTGTTCATGCTGGATGTGGCATAAAACAATGAGTAAATGACTAAAATAATGCCCCATTCTATTTCTCACATTCGAACTTCTGCATGTAAACATATTTTTCTCTACAAAAGAGAGGCCTGCTTCTCTTTATGTGCAGCTCATGTCTGATAATAATTGTCTACACACAGATTCATGACCCTAGCTCTGTCTGAGTCTTAATGTTACGTTAAAGTTGCTTCACCTTGTTTGTCTCTGTTTCTCTTCTGTCTCTGAGCATCTGTGTTGATTTGTGTTGCTGAATAAAGAATGATAAAACACAAACGGAAAGCTGATCAGTAGGCTGCAGGGGCGGATCTACCAGGGTGGCACGGGGTGGCAGCTGCCACCCTAAAAAAAAGCTGTGCCACCCCACCTGCCACCCCATGACTGAATAAAATATAAATGTAAGTAGTGTTTTTATGTGCTACTTTTTGTAACGCAAAATAATGGCAAACACGTCTTTCAATTAACTGTGCCCAGTGTAGTCGGTTTCATTAACAAATGACTCTTATGAACCGATTCTTTTTGAGTCAAAAACACAAAGGGTGGACCACTTCACTAACAAATTGTTTTTACATTTGTTCATGAATCAGATAATTACTGCTTCACGGGTAACTCAGAAGTCCTCTGAGAATCTAATCCTGTCCGGATTTGTTTGAAATTCATTGCGTAAATTTTTGATCATCTGACTCTCAGACCGCCCGTTTCACTTTCATCATGGATATAGGCCTTTTTGCCATGTCCGACGAAACAATAACATGAAATCAATAGGAAGATGTCGATCACGGAAACTAATAGAAGAGTTAGGTAAGAATCTAGTCGTATTGCAGTTTTCTCGATTGTTAACATAGAGCTAATATAACTGATTTTAGTTTTTTTTTTTTTTCTCAAAAGTTCATTGCTGTATTATACATCTGTATCTGTAATTTAAATAATGTTGTATACTGTAATACACATTGAGCTGCAAAAATAATTCCTGAATCTCTTCTGTTGCAGTGTTGTTGTAGTGTTATTGATCTCATGAGTGTTCACTGGCAGGAAAGTCATCTCTGTATTTGAATTGTGTGTAAGCATTAAGAACACCTGTAATAACTAGATTGAAAAGTAAAAAAAAAAGACAAATTTATGCTGGCTTGTCTTAAAGTCTTGTGTAAAAACATTAATAGTTTGGTCAGATGTTCTAGATGTTTGCTAAAGGGTTGCTAAGATATTTTGTGTGGTTGCTATGGACTTGCTATGCAGTTGCTGGGGTGCTGATAAAGTATATGATTGATATTGTGTTGTTGGTGATTACAGACATTCACACCACTGTTATTAAAAGAAAATCCAACATTGTTTTCAGTTTCAGTGCTTTGATATTGTATTTCTTTCTAATGTTAGGAAATTCAAAAGTTTTTGTTGCTCTTAAACTTGCACTAAAACATGATTTATACCATCTAAAGTAGTCTATGTAATTTTAATAGAACTGCATGTTTTCTTCAGTGACACAAGCTCAGAAACATTTAGAACCTGTTGAAAATTTTTATGTTGTGTATTGACTTGTTGCCAGTAATTAAATAAAAGTAATTATTTTTTTCATTTTAAACAGTATAGATGATCACCTAATGGTAATACAATATTTGTGAACACAACTGTATATGACAGATTACAAATCCCCCAAAACTTTGCATGGGGGCTTGCTTTGGTGTTGCCATCACTCATAGACCCCATGCCACCCCTTTGCCACCCTAAAAATTATTTTCTAGATCCCCCCCTGGTAGGCTGGTTACTGAAGCGTATGATCACACTGGATGATTAGTGCAGCTTTTGGCACTGAGACAAAGACAGTAAGTGAGCGATTCTTAGTGTTTTCATCCACATAATGTTTAGGATATTTAATCTTTTAGACATTTAAAATGCACATAATCACTATAAATCACTTATAATAATAATAAGAAGAAGAATAAACACTGATGTACAGTATATTGAAACAGCAGTAACCTAATAATAGGCTTAACCTTTCACACATTTTTTTTTTTTTCACATCGAAAGCTTGCATGTTGCCAACATATAAAATTCACTCTATTCTTCCTGTTTACCAGCCACTCACTGCATGTCTTTCAGAAGAAATAGAAGCGTGCTGTAAATCCGACAGGTTACTACGATACTGAGTGAATGCTCTTGGCACATAGTATTTGTTTCTTCAAGTACTTTCACGTCAAATTAAAATGCTAAATCCCAGCCTCCACCCATGCAGAAGGACCAGTACTTGCATAGAAACCTATACCATAGTAGCCAGAAAGAAATGCAAATTTTAAAGAAGAACGTCAGACGTACTTAGACGTACTTTTGCATCTGAACTCTTCATATACATATATATTTAAACATTTGCAGCATATAAACAACTTAAAAAGTCTTGAATAATATATTCTGATTTATACAGTAAACTTTGTGCAGAATCTAGAATTAACCCAACATATGCTTTTACTGTTGTACCGTTTACTTTTGCACCTGTTTCAGTATTTAGATCAACTCTGACTTCAGTCTGAGCACAGCTGATTATCTTGACTGGAAGAGAGATGAAAATATTTAGCACTGTTGTTTTTACATTTAATGTTTGACATAATATTTTTTTCTGTATTACCTTTGGTGTGTTTGTTCTCTAACTGTTCAGCAAGATGGTTCTGGTTCATCTTTTTCAGAATATCCAGTGTGATCTTCACAGCTCTTTCTGCTCCAAAACGATCCAGCATCTGATCTACTGTGTCAGTCGCATCTGCTTTCTCCAGTACAGAAACTGGAATAGGTCCATCTTCTCTTAAGTAGCTCTTAAATCTCTTCAATTTTTCTTCTTCCAGATCATCCAGTGTGTCATTAAGCTTTCGTTTAACAGATGCCATCGTTCTTCACTGACTGCTGTTGAACATGAGGAAAATGTTTTACAATAGGTTCACTCTTACTGGACACCCACTAAATAAGGCCTGAAACTGTATTTTTTAATGCTGAAGGTTCAAAAAATGATAACCACCAACCTCAGGAGATCATTTTTAATCGAAGTATTTATAACACTATTTCCTCTAGACCAGATGAAACGTCACCATTTGGATGATCATTAATTTCCTTCTGTTAAATCCATATGACAGAGATTTTATTAATTTGACTAAAAACCTCTATGCTTAAGAAGAAGAAGATTTATTTATATAATATAGCGCATTTCTTATGTCTGTAGCTTATGTACATATCACATTTCAACTTAGCAGGGAAAACATGAATACAATTAAGTGACTCTGGCTTTACATAAAATCATCCTTCATAAGGTGAAGAACATTACGTCAAAATGTAATCTTGATATCTTTAATATTGACTGAGTAAGGCAATGTCAATGGATGAAATCAAACTTTGATGTTTGTCATCTCAAAATTAGATTGAGACTTTAGCCAGGATTTCACAGAGAGGGTCACATATGCATCTGAAAGACTGTATTTTTAAGGTTTTCTCTTAGTTTAGCAAAGGAAAACCAGTCTCCTCTTGGCTTATATCAAAATCCTCTGACATTTTTCTTTACAAATTCTTGTAAAGGAGCACAAGTGTGTGCAGCACGAATCCAATAGTGTGCAATGCTGCGAATCGAAAGGCTCTGCCATTATTATTGAATTCAATTAGTTCCAGTTATGCACGTTTGATTGCGGGAAAGTAAGCAAGACATGACAGTTGCAGTATCATGATTATGGTTAAATAAGATAAAATATCCAATATATACAAGGGTCATTCCAGCTGGAATCATCAAATGGTCCCCACCTGACCCCCTCAGATTTGTCTGAAAAAAATGTATGTGATGGGTAATATGCCCAATAGATCATATACAAAATTTCAGATCTCTACTGTGCATACTTTTTTTTACAAAAAATCTGTAAAAAAAAAAGTTTGTTTTTCCCCCCGTTTTGGCATCACTGTCTGAGTGACCATGTTCAGACTAAAATATCTCCAGAACTATTTGTGCCAGGTCCATCAAATTTTCTGGGCTAAGAGTCTTAGTCCAGAACTGCATGAATTACAACTCACAGCATTGTTACTGAATTTACACCTGAATGCTGGCCCTCTACTTTTCTTTGAAACTATTACTTTAAGGGTTTTCAGATGTCCATAGAAACCTCAATTTTTTTAATGTATAAGCATCAAACTTGGTAAACGGTCTGATATGTACCATGTCTTTCACATCCTTTGACATCAGACAATAGAGTCTTATGGATGTTGAGATATTAAGGTCCAAAAATTGAAAAAAACTCATTTACACCAATGTTCAGATCAATATTTCCCATGAATGACACCAGGTGTGAACATGAAACCTTTTTTTTTTGAAAGAGCATGTTCTTATTGATAAAATATAAAAAAATTGGGATGGGGTTTTGCCTCATTTTTCTGTAATAATTTTTTAAAAAAATCATTGTTGTGTGACATTCACAACTACTGTAGTACCAGCTATTTTGAACTCATATGCCTAAATTAATGCTATAATGCAGCATTCCATTGTGCTTGGGACTCGGGGAAATCCGACCTCCACCTCGGGAAAGTGCAATGGAACGGCCACTTAAGTTGGGGTTCCGAAACACACACTCGGGCCAGTTCAGTGCAGACCGAGTCGGTTGGAATTATCCATAGGCATCCATATTTTTGCCAACTGTTACAATGGAACGCATTTACGACGGACATCGGGAGAACTAATTTGGCTTCACAGACTACCAACATTCAATGGAATGCAACATAAGTACCTAATCTTGATGTTCCACCCAATCCAGTGAATAATACATCCATTTTCATTGAGAAAGCAGGGTAATATTGATTAGAAAAAATAATATTCAGGTGGTATGAGATCTAGCATCAATCAATCAATCAGGAACACCAGGATTCCATGTCAACTTTGAGGTTGACCCAGTTAAACAAGGCCTTCACATCATAGATATGGCCCCAGGACAATATGTTACTTGTGTGTATGACCGACAATGGTGGGTTGGTATTATCAGAGACGTCTCTGACACAGAGCAAGACATTCAAGTGCTTTTTTTGCATCCCCATGGCCCAGCTAGAGGCTACTTTGGGCCAAAAAGGGAAGATGTCTGTTGGGTGCCTCTCCAGCACATCATAATGAAAATTGATGTGCCAGTTACTTCCACTGGACGATGCTATGTCATAAAAGAAAATGAAACTGTGGATTCAGACACTTTCATGAACAACTTTCAGTAACTGTTATGTCACACATTTATTTGTGTTGGTGGTATACATTATTAAAGTGACTCATGTCTGGAAGTACATTTTTTGTATTTTGTATTTTTTGTATAAGTGGAACATTAATAAATTCTGTTGAAATGCCGATACCAAGTTGAATAGCAAAAGTGAACAATAGGATCAGTGACGAAACTTAAAAAAATTTTAAAATGAGTTTTAAAAAAATCACTACAGAAAAATGAGGCAAAACCCCATCCTAATTTTTTTTATATTTTATCAATAACAATATGCTCTTTCAAAAAAAACAAGTTTTATGTTCACACCTAGTGTCATTCATGGGAAATATTGCTCTGAACATTGGTGTAAATGAGTTTTGTTCCATTTTTGGACCTTAATATCTCAACATCCATCAGACTCTATTGTCTGATATCAAAGGATGTGAAAGACACGGTACATATCAGACCATTTACCAAGTTTGATGCTTATACATTGAAAATTGAGGTTTCTATGGACATCTAAAAACCCTTAAAGTAATAGTTTAAAAAAAAGTAGAGGGCCAGCATTCAGGTGTAAATTCAGTAACAATGCTGTGAGTTGTAATTCATGCAGTTCTGGACTAAGACTCTTAGCCCAGAAAATTTCATGGACCTGGCACAACTAGTTCTGGAGATATTTCAGTCTGAACATGGTCACTCAGACAGTGATGCCAAAACGGGGTAAAAAACAAACTTTTTTACAGATTTTTTGTGAAAAAAGTATGCACAGTAGAGATCTGAAATTTTGTATATGATCTTTTGGGCATATTACCCATCACATGGATTTTTTTTCAGACAAATCTGAGGAGGTCAGGTGGGGAACTTTTCCAAAATTTGATGATTCCAGCTGGAATGACCCACAAATTACTTTTATTTTCGAATTAAATATTATAACACATTTACTGCTTTTTACTACGATAATGTAAGCACAACTTGTGTAGATTTATGGAGTAAAAGTGCTTGACTGCTTGTATACTTTTACCACCTAATCAAGCTCAGCATGCTTTAATTTTGTGTCACTAGACGTTTGCGTCATAAGGTTAAATTAAGTCTTTGGTCTGCGCTCTGGAAGTGATTTTTTTTTTTTTTTTTTTTTTAATAAAACTAAAACTTAAACTGAAAATAGACTATATAAAAACGCAATAGAAATGTGCTCACAAAATAAAAACTAAACTAAAACTAACAAAATTATTATTAAAACTAATGAAAACTAAACTAAATTTTATTGCAAATTTCAAAACTATATTAAAATCAAACGAATTTTAAAAAAAGCAAAACTATAATAACCTTGCCTATCTAAAACACTACAAGTGTGTCCCATATGACACAGTAATGAAGAGTTCTACACACACTTGTGCTCAAGTGCAAAGACTGCAAGTGTGGGTATTTGGACAAGCCCTGAGAATCTGTAAGCACTTCCTGTTTCATGTTAGTTATAAAGTTAGGAGATTTTATCTGTTTTTACCTGCTGCTATGCTGTATTGTTGAGATGAGTTTGTTCTGTCTTTGCAAGAAAAACTCTCAGCTTTCAAGATTAAACTTTATTGGTCCATTCAACAAAGCCGAGATGCAGCTGTACCAGTTAAGTGAAGTTGATGCTTTAAAAACCACACACACACTGTGATTGTAATCCATACAACCCCACTGGATAAAGCAATGTCTTTTGAAGTGAAAATACTCATAATTTACACTTTTGAAAAATGATTAACCATTTCTTCTGACCAACTGTCATACAGGCATGAATTTTTCTTAAATATCTTTATGTTTATCTGAGGAAACGAAGTTCAAAAGATAGACATATTCTGAATATTATGTACTTTTATCCACCGTATTTTTCAATTCAGAAGTAAACTGTGTTAGACAGTGCTCACACTGCTCAGCTAAATAAAATTACCCTAGTAAAATGTAATAGATTTAATACGCTAAGGATAGTTCATGTTTATTCATATATTTACTAACATATCGCTGAAGACTTACTGATATAAAACTTATTATTAATTATTAAGCCTAAAATATGTTTTAATGTCACTGTTGATGAGGACTGTATGATCTTTAATTATTTTGCATTTAAAGACTGATATTATTTAAAGTGTACTTGCAGTAGTTCCACTTTAGCATAATCAAACATAAGTACATCTTTGGTTGGACTTCAGCACTACTTCTGCACAATTAAAGAGCAGTAAGTAAAAAAATTAGTTGTTCCAATTTAGCAGATTTTAAATATACTAGTTTAGTATACTAAAATTACAACTGCAGAGTATTTTTATTTTGTACATAAGATGTAAATTTTTAAATATTTTAAATACGTTGTAGTATATTTATTTTTCACTAGGGTATCTCTAATATTTAAACAGTTGTTAATAAGAACATCTTTTGTGTAGAATATTTGCAGTAATGTAACACCCTTGAAGGTTTATACCATCTGAAAGCAAGACACATGATTGCAGTTGAGTGCATATTGTAGGATATCAGAGCGAATCAGACAATTTAAGATTAGATCAGAACAGTATGAATGTGTGACGCATGTTTCTATGTTAGAAAAGTTTGTGTGTCTTAGATTTGTCTTAAATCTTATTTATATTGAAAATAGAAGTATCGTGTGTTTTGTGCTTACAAGTTCATGTCTTAAACTGCCTTAAATACATGTCTTAAATCTTGTTACTATGCTAATAAATAGTGTTTTACTATACTTTGTATATTAATATCAATAGCAGAGCTGATGTTGTACAACCTGTTCAATGAATTGCTGGTAGATTCAGTGATCAGCTATAAAACAGTGATTTAGTCAAAATTTATGATTAATTCCTGTTGAACTAAATTGACCTGTTTACCTTACAATATGCTAACAGTGGGTACTAACTGACATATTGCTGGAGACAGTGAATGTAGTGTGGACTGAGACACTGAAAAGTGCACCAGATTGACTTTTACAAACATTTAACTTGTACAAACAATGTAAATATGTACAAAAACCTCTTACTTGGAGTTCAGATTTTATTCATTTAATACTGTGGGGATTTTTCCCCCATGGTATTGAAAATGGTACTGAATATGAATATTTTTTAAGTTATAGTACTGAATTCAGCAGGTCCAGTATGGTGACAACACTGGACTCAGGATAACCATAAGCTCTGCTTTGTGTTCCTGTGTTTGAGATCATTTCTAGCAGTCAAATGATCCATGAATATTTCTATTACTGCTTTTGACATTTCTATTTATTTGTAGGGGAAGAGAAATGATCTGCTGTAATAATTAACTGGTGACTCTGAAACCACTGCAGAAATAAGTTTGTCTTCAGAAACAGTTAAACCAGGACCTTTTCAGGAAAACAACTGAGACCAGTTTGACCAGTTTGTGCTGAAACTCTGTTTACAGCTGCTTTATGTTTCTGATGTCTGTCTTTCAGCACATTCAGTTTTAACATTTTAAATCATTATTATAATACAAAGCTATTATACTTTTCCAATCTCACAGATAAACATTCAAAAGTGAACAAACTATTTTTGTAAACACTTTATTTTTGCAAAGTAAGTTTCCTAAATTTCTGAGTTATTTGCATTTCTGTAACTCCATTTTGTTTAACAATTACAGTAACATCAAGTAAAACCATGTAAATGAAGTAGAAATGCTGCTCTTAATTTTTATTGAAAGAGTCTGAGTTCATCATAAAGACACAGTATTAGATGAAAAATTAGAGGAAATGACACTGCTAGACTCTGGCTCTAACTATACAGGTCCTTTTCAAAAAATTTGCATATTGTGATAAAGTTCATTATTTTCTGTAATGTACTGATAAACATTAGACTTTCATATATTTTAGATTCATTACACACAACTGAAGTAGTTTCAAGCCTTTTATTGTTTTAATATTGATGATTTTGGCATACAGCTCATGAAAACCCAAAATTCCTATCTCAAAAAATTAGCATATCATGAAAAGGTTCTCTAAACGAGCTATTAACCTAATCATCTGAATCAACTAATTAACTCTAAACACCTGCAAAAGATTCCTGAGGCTTTTAAAAACTCCCAGCCTGGCTCATTACTCAAAACCGCAATCATGGGTAAGACTGCCGACCTGACTGCTGTCCATAAGGCCATCATTGACACCCTCAAGCAAGAGGGTAAGACACAGAAAGAAATTTCTGAACGAATAGGCTGTTCCCAGAGTGCTGTATCAAGGCACCTCAGTGGGAAGTCTGTGGGAAGGAAAAAGTGTGGCAGAAAACGCTGCACAACGAGAAGAGGTGACCGGACCCTGAGGAAGATTGTGGAGAAGGACCGATTCCAGACCTCGGGGGACCTGCGGAAGCAGTGGACTGAGTCTGGAGTAGAAACATCCAGAGCCACCGTGTACAGGCGTGTGCAGAAAATGGGCTACAGGTGCCGCATTCCCCAGGTCAAGCCACTTTTGAACCAGAAACGGCTGCAGAAGCGCCTGACCTGGGCTACAGAGAAGCAGCACTGGACTGTTGCTCAGTGGTCCAAAGTACTTTTTTCGGATGAAAGCAAATTTTGCATGTCGTTCGGAAATCAAGGTGCCAGAGTCTGGAGGAAGACTGGGGAGAGGGAAATGCCAAAATGCCTGAAGTCCAGTGTCAAGTACCCACAGTCAGTGATGGTCTGGGGTGCCATGTCAGCTGCGGTCAATGCAGCTAGCTATCAGGAGATTTTGGAGCACTTCATGCTTCCATCTGCTGAAAAGCTTTATGGAGATGAAGATTTCATTTTTCAGCACGACCTGGCACCTGCTCACAGTGCCAAAACCACTGGTAAATGGTTTACTGACCATGGTATTACTGTGCTCAATTGGCCTGCCAACTCTCCTGACCTGAACCCCATAGAGAATCTGTGGGATATTGTGAAGAGAAAGTTGAGAGACGCAAGACCCAACACTCTGGATGAGCTTAAGGCCGCTATCGAAGCATCCTGGGCCTCCATAACACCTCAGCAGTGCCACAGGCTGATTGCCTCCATGCCACGCCGCATTGAAGCAGTCATTTCTGCAAAAGGATTCCCGACCAAGTATTGAGTGCATAACTGAACATAATTATTTGAAGGTTGACTTTTTTATCAATAAAAGGCTTGAAACTACTTCAGTTGTGTGTAATGAATCTAAAATATATGAAAGTCTAATGTTTATCAGTACATTACAGAAAATAATGAACTTTATCACAATATGCTAATTTTTTTAAAAGGACCTGTATATCAGTAAACACTGCTGAGGTATCAGTCAGGTCACCAAGAATGAGGAGACTGGAGCTTTTTTCACAAAATGTATTGAATGTTAGCCTAAAATAACAAAACATAACATTAATATAAAATAAATAGGCACATATTCAGGAATGAGTCGGTCACTTCCTAGTCAAGAATACTAACATTCAGTATCATCTCTAAATAACAGTTAAAGCTCTAAATATGCAGAGGATGAGCAATTGAAGATTATGTGACTATTGGTCTAATCACACAAAATTACTTAGTAGTAACAGATATTACTAATTTAACAGACAAGGTAATTTGCCATATAACATAATCAAGGGGGAATAATACTGGTTAATCTGTATGAAGCATCAAAGTTGACAAATTACCGATCAGTTACAATGTAAACCGTAATACGTAACTTCGTATTTGCATAATCTATCGTAATTTAGCGCATCATAATTTAACATCCTCTCATGAGATCACACGTGTATCATTACATGTCTGTGCTCGCCCATACAAACGTGCAAAGTCAAATAATACACTTAAAACATGGTTTAAAATATATAGAAATAGAAGAAAACTTACTTTCGGGTCATGTACTAACACTCTGAACAGCAAAACTACCAACGAACATCCAAATTACAGGTTGGAACAAACTTCTATACGCAGCTCATCTACTTGCACATCTCCGTCATCTTAAATTTCCGGTGTTATGGATCAACTGGGGATCATGTTCTCTGGCGACATGCCCGTGCACGCAAATCGTTTTACCTGAGATTCCAGCAGGTGTTGAACGGCCACAGATTCGTCACATGGAATTTCCACATTATTTGTGAATGTTTGTATCATTATTGGACTCTGTTGTTTTCCCTTTCGCTATTCCAATGTATCAGACGCCGTTTAAGGGAAGTTTAATGCGTTTTCATGTAGCGTCTCACAGACCACACCCGGATTGTTTTGTTTTGGCTGCATTCGTGGATTGAATGGATTTTTAAAAAAAATAATAATTATCAATAAGGTATTTACTTTGTAAAACGCCTGTATGTGCAGTAATTAAAAAAAAAAAAAACCTTATTTGTGTATTATTTAAGTAGGAATATTGCTGTTGTTAAAGGGACGTCAAGCACTTTATTAACTTTATTTATTTCTTTTCTTGTTTAAATATTGATAAAGAATAAGTGATAAACAAGCCATAGTTTTGCATTGTCTATAATTTCGAATTAGTGACACAGGCTGCGGTGAATTATTTGTGCTTATTTAAGTTCAACAAATTATTTAATGTTTAAAGGGGTCATCCGATGCTAAGTTCACTTTTTCATGCTGTTTGAACATTAATGTGTGTTGGCAGTGTATGTACAAATCTACCCTATAATGATAAAAATCCATGCAGTGGTTTAATCTGTAAAAACAATATCCCCTTTTTCAAATCGAGCCGTTCTCAGATGCCTGTCGGTGTTGTTTTACAAAACCATTGAGAAATTTTTAATCAAAGTATATTAGAGACTTTTCATTAAGACCCTAAACAGTCATATCAACTTGTGGAAAATGGGCATTGGATGACCCCTTTAACAAACATATATACGTAGGTGTCAAAGCAAAATCACAAAAAGCACTTTTAACAATACATATACTGTAGCTTCAAAGCAGCATTACATAAAATGCATGTTTCTGTTACTAGGAAGAGAAATCTGCTATGTCAGAAATGACACATGTCAGTGTAATGTCCATATGTGACCGTGGACCACAAAAGGGTTACATAAGGGTCAGTTTTTTGAAATTGAGATTTATATATCAGCAAAAAGCTGAATAAGCTTTCTATTGCTGTATGGTTTGTTAAAATAGTTATTTGGCTGAGATACAACTACTTTAAAATCTGTAATCTGAGGGTGCAACCCTTACAAAAACAACCTACAGGAATCCTGCAGGATTTTCATTTTTTCTGCAGGATACCTGCTGGTATCCTGTAGGAATTATGAAATTATGCAGGACAAATTGACAGTATGTGCAGGCAATTCCTATAAGTTTTAGAAACATGCAGGAAGATCCAGCACTCTTTACAGGAATCCCGCAGGATTCTCATTTTTTTCTGCAGGATACTTGCTGGTATCCTGTAGGAATTATGAAATCCTGCAGGACACATGAAAATATATGTAGGAAATTCCTACAGATTTTAGAATGGACCCTTCAGTGCAACAGAAACATCCAGCACACTTGCACAAGTGAAAAATCCTGCAGGATTTTGTAATTCATGCAGGACTACAGAAAAAAAAAAAATCCAAAAAGGAATGTAGTTTTCTTGTAGAAGTTATTATTTCCTGTAATATGAAAGAAAAAAGAAAGAAAAGAAAAGAAAAAGAAAGAACTACAGAATTTGGATTCTACAGCATAGGCTATATAAAGACTGGAGAACAAAGGTAGTTGCTGTAATTGTACTGTATTTTTATTTAGATTGAAGTACTGTAAATTTCATGGAATTTTTTTTGATATAACAACATTGCCTGTTTATTTAACAGTTATTTAACAGTTTATTGCTGTTGTCAGCAATAAAAACAATGGGTCCTAACAAACAATCAATAAAACAAACAAACAAACAAATAAATAAATAAATAACATTAAGAATAAATTATAGGCAATTATAAGACAAAAATATCAATTATCTAATTATGCATTTATGCAAACATCTAAGAAGTTTTAATATTCAAGATATATGAATCTGTACATTGTGCACCTTTTTTCTATACAGTACATTCATTATAATGCCAATCCAGCTATCTAGCTTTTTAATCCAACTCCCATCTGTTTGGCTGGATGCAAAAAAAACTATCTGCAAGACCTGGTAGGGCCTTGAGGTAGACACAGGTTGAATGTATGTCTGTGCATTTGATGAGCTCAACTGAGTCTATACCTCTTTCTTTTAAAATGTTTGTTGCTGTTATCCCTGATTTTCTGTCTTTGCTGATGTTGTTACTTCTTGTTTTCATTACATCAATGAAGGCATGTTCTTCTCCTTGCCCACTACCTACATCTATAAATGACCGTATTAATGCTACAGACCCATGTTTGATTTGAACTGCATGGTTGATTCTTTTAGTTAGAGATTTTGTTCCTTTTGCATGAATTCGCTTGCCATTAACCACAGCCCTAGAATAAAAACTGAAAGCTTTATCTGCACTGAAACCTGACTCTTCAAGGAGATAAGACTCTCTTGGGGTCGGCTGTCGTACATGCGGGCATCCAAGAAACCTCACACTAGGCCAACTGATACACTTTGTCACAGTCTTGCTGCCTCCAAACATTTTTTCAACAAAACTTTTGCTTTGTTGTGTTTGTTCATCCTTAAATACAGCAGCTATGAGTCGTGGAACATGCTGGTAAAGGTTAAACATGTTAACAATTTCTTCTGCTACAGCTTGTGTGCCATGAAAGAGTTTCTGTAGGTGTCCATTCTGAGTCTCATATAAGAACGCACTGTTCATATAAGAACTGACTCCATAAAGGACCCCAATTTTTCACAGATGCTGCTGCATGCACAAGTATGTGGACATTGTAAGACACATGGCACTTGGCATACAGAGACTCAAAACGACCCACAAATGCTTTTAGAAGGGCATCAGCTGTGTCAATGTCTTGGGGAGAAATTGAATCTAGAAGGAGAATGTATGTAGCCTGTACTAGAAGTAGTAAATGATCAAAATATTTCTGGGGCAAAATGCCAAACAAACAGGGAAGGCTGTAAAATAGGAGGAAGTGTCTGTATTCGGAAGCTTTCCAATATTTACGCAAAGAAATTGAACGGGGCGGTCTTGTTACACTTGCAGGTGGTTGAATGGCAAGCAACCTTCTTTCAATTTGCTCGATATTTCTCCCGATGTACCAAGGTTCTGTATAGTATTTGGAGTCAAACCATAGGGTAGTCAGTTGGCGGCAAACACCTAGTAATATGCCATGCATGTAATCATATCCAAACCCAGCAACCATGTTAAAAAACGTCAGCAACATCAGAGGAGATGGGCCTTTCACTCCATGTACGCATGTTCCAGAATCAACAGCCTGCTGAGCATCTTTAGTGTGTTTTTCATGTGTCCTCAGCTCTGGCTCCACTGACTGCAAAGGATACACCCTTGTAAACCCATTACCCTTTTCTACAACCTCTCCCTTTTGATAGCACGAGTTACAACCATGCTCTCCATTAAATTGCCTGACATTCTGTACAGCACAACGAGCCACAGAGTCACAAATACAAAGCAAACTGTAAACACGGACTACTGATTTTTCTCCCTTCCACTGACAAGACAACCCTTGGTTTTCAAGACTTCGCAGCTCATTAACAAATGACTGTAGAAATGAGTTCATTTCTGGCATTCTAGGCCCAAACCACAATCCACCAAGAATGACATGCTTTGCCCTCAGATTTGGGGGGAGCTCATTGATCGTGACTTGAAGTGGCCAGATGTGAAATGGAGAAGACTTGAAAATTGGAACGCCATCAACATTCCATGACACTGAAATATTTGGCAGTTTTGGGTCATTTAGTGCACCAATCGATTTGTACGTAGCGCCATCAAATATGTCTTCAACATTTTGTGAGTTGCACTTGGTTCTTGACTATTTGTAATCCAAAGACTGACAAAAATCTGCATCCTGAAATTTACCCCGCAATTGATCTGAAATCGATAGCTTGATAAAGACAGATTTGATCAAGTTTTCAGCGTCCCCTGGGGTACCATCACATAAAGCACAATGGGTGGGGATTTCATTACCAAAGAAATATTGGCAGGACGGGCATATATACTGGACTTCAAAAGTGTCACAGTGAAAGGATTTCATGAACTTGTATAAACTATCTGGAACGCCATTGGTGGAATCAGGACAGTGAAGATTGATAAGATCTAACAAGTCACTCAAAGCCGCTTTGGATGTTGTATGTCTGAGGCTGTAGGCAAGTATGCACAGTAGGGATTCTTCATTGGTGATTTTGGCATTTGGATATATTTTTTCCTTACTGGCACACAGCTCCTCTCTTTCTTCTGTGCTTCCCTCACAAACTGCATTGTGGTTACTGAGCATCTAGAAAGTAGATATTGCACTAATTACATGCTGACACATAAAGAAAGCGTGCTTCAAAAGAAGCATGAGACTAGATAATCTAGATAAATATTCTGCACTGTATTCAAACTGTATTCTCACATGAATCTCTGGAAAGTTCTCATAAGATGTGCTGAAAACATCATCCTCCTCATCAGCAGAAAAGCTTTCCTGTAAAAAACAAAATCTATATGTGAGTACATGCACATATTTACAAATGTATGCATAAAAAACAGCATGGTTTTTAAAAAGATCAGTAATTCATTCTCACATCAGCGTCTGTAAAGTTCCCATCAGCATCACTGACAACCTCATTGTCATCATCAGTAGAAAAGTTTCGCTATGAGACATATACATGCATTTGGACCTCTAGTTTAATGCACAAACTTTTTTTAATGTTTATACCTACTAGCTAAAAAAGGAACAAAGAATTGCCAAACTTATTCATCTGTGCATGATGGTAAAGAAGCACCATTTTAAAAAGACAGAAATGTAAGAAGACACAAAACAAAACAACTGTATCCTCACATGAGCATCAGGAGAGTTCCTGTTAGATTTGCTGAAACTGTCACCACTATCATCATTGGAAATGTTTTCCTGTAATCATGAAATTATAAACATAAAGGGGCATGTTAGACATGCCTTCTTGACATTCATGTATGAATTTGTAACTGAAAATGTTTTTTAGGCAAATATGAAAACATGAATTACTTTAACTATATCTGGAATAAGCCATGTCTTGTATGGTCTTCTTTTTTTTGCACCTGAAGTAGAAGAAAGAGCAGATTTTTTGCTTATTTGATGTAAGCTGATATGTAATTGTACAATAAGAAACAAATAGCCTAAATTAGAATTAACTGCATATTATTCTGAATTCAGCAACCTGTTGTATTCTGCGTCCATCGCCTTTTTGTGGCAGCTGGAACTGGTGCCTCTTCATTTAAGTACACTTTGTACTCCATTTGTATCCTTTAAAAAATAAACGTGAGTGTTATTTGTAAACATAATATATTTTCTGCAATAATATAGCTTGATCCAAACTGTAATATCAAAACATTTTATAAAAATAATAACATCTGTGTATTTGACAGTAGGAACATTAAATTAAGCACTTTTTTAAAGAAAATAAATGGTTTGGTCGTGGAAGACTCTTTGTTTTAAGGAATCTGTGTTTTACAGATTCAAGTTTTTTTTTTTTTTTTTATTAAACAATATGTTAGATACACAAAATTACATACAAAGGCAAGAAAGGCTATACATCTTATGAGGACACAGAGGATGAATAAAGAAAGTACAGTTTTCATTGCTTTCAAATTAACAGAATTTTGTAAAGTTTCCATATACTTGTCTAAGGCAACTCTGAATTTCCTGCTTCTTTTAAGTGAGAAGTCACTTACAAAATAAAACTGGACAAACATTATAAATTCTGATCAAAACAACAGCAACTACTATTAGCAGAAAATGACATGAAGGGTCAATGCTAGTTTCCAGAATACTACGATTAAGATTATACTTCAACAACTCAAGTAGAATATTCGGACTCGTGTGACAGACATATCTCATTGCCCCACTTTTACCTCTAACATTTATAGAGTGACTAGAATAATAGAGTGACTTTCCTGGAGAAAACAAAAATCTACTTCGTGCCTCTTAGAAAACAAAAATAAAAGCCTTCCTTTTATAACTTTTCAAACCCCTGGCATTTAAAGAAAATAGAAACAAAGACATGAAAATGAAACAAGAGACTAATGCCTGAAAAACTAGCTTAAGATATATACTGGAACATAATAGACTTCACTAGAATAACACAAAAAAAGATAGTACGACTGTCTCTGCAAAACAAGGAATATAATGAGTATAAGGGCTTGAGCTTTTATCCGCTCTTTTTCACATTTGTTTTCCTTTTGGTCATTCAGATTATATATCTTCTTCAAAACGAGCATTCAGTCTCATTGACAGCAAAGGATGGATTCAGAAGTAAATATTCCATATTTATGACCAATGTAAACCCCAAAAAAGTAAAAAAAAAAAAAAAAAAGTAACAAATCTAGCACGTGAAATAACTTTAAATCTTAGTGCTCCAGATTATATTTATCTGAATACAACACAGTCTACAGTCTGTCCATCCTGTCTGAAATGAGGTGAAAAAAAAAAACGCGAAATAGTTCGTGCTCATCCGTTTCGTGGGAATCAAAAAAAGTCATTTGGTGCGCGGAAATTTCGACGCATTCAGACTACGGATCTTTAGCAGAGATTCTTTTACCATCAATGTAAGCGAAGGGGCCTCTGAAACCCGCTCTCTTCCCCTCCTTCCTCGCCTGCTCGACAAGAGGCCAGAGTTGGTTCCGGGCGTCTTTGGTGCTCTGCGTCAGGTCTTCGAAAATCCTGATGTTCCTCTCTTTGAGGACGGCGGCGGTTCTGGCATCTCTCCAGATCTGATCTCGGACGTTGCGTGAAAGAAACTGCACGATGATTCTTCGGCTCGAGCGAGCTCCTTCAGAGCGCGGACCCAGTCTATGAGCCACATCAAGCATGTAGATGAGCTGATCTGATATCACAGGAGAAACTTTACTGAACAGATCGATGAGAATCTTCCGGACATCTTCTCCTCGCTGCTCCTGAACACCGGACACTCGAAGATTCCACCTCCTCTTGTAAGAATCCAGTTCGTCACATTTGTCCCGCAGCACACGGTTCTCCTTTTCCAGAGACTCCACCTTGATCTGCAACGAGTTCACCTTGTCTGTCACCTCTTCTACTTGATTGTTCATGAATTCCAGCGCCTTAATCACACTGTTTAACGAACTGGTATTATTTTTTACTGTTGTCTCGAGGGATTGCATGCGAGTCAGAAATTCGGCCTGCATTTTTTCAACTCGCTCCAAAACGTCCAGCAGGTGTACATTGGAGACCGACTGATAGTCCGACCCAACTCTGTCGACCATTTTTGATTTTTTGGAAGGCGGTTTAGGAGTTTCAGGCAGGGGGATTTTCGATGTATTAGCTGCGTCACTCCCCTTAAACGCCGCATCCAGAGATTTCCTCGCATATGAATGCATGGCTTCTCGAACACGCTTATCTTCGTGCATCGGGCTCGTTGAGAACGTTACAAAGACGAAAGAACGGAAAAAAACTACTCAGACCAGTAACTAAGTTATTGTTATATTCCCTTGTACATGTCAAGTTACTTAGGCATATGAACTACAAAAAAAAGTGCAGAGCTTCAGCACATTGATGTTACTCGGTCGCCATCTTGCCTCGGACTTTACAGATTTAAGTCTTTCACACATAAAAAGACGCTCGGTTTTCGCCACCTACTGGCGTAACAGTGTAATTTACAACAGCACCGCTAAATGAATCTTTTTAGAGAAAAGATTCGATTCACTGAGATGACGCGCTTCTTTGACGTCCTACACGATTCATTTTTGAATGCAATTGTCACCAACCGTCTTCTGAGGGTAAAGTCCTGCTTTTATTAAATTATTTTATCGCTATAATGCTCTAAATGACCGTTCTGTTTTAAATCACTGCACTGCTGTGTCTTTGTAACACTAAAATAAATGAAAATGTTTTTTTTTTTCTTTTTTTCGCTGTCGAGGATACGTTATAACAAGACTGGTACATAGGCCTACAGCTTATATCAAAACTGATTTTAAGAATTAACTATATAAAATCACCTTTTTGTGCACTGTTAACAAAAACATTTTTCTGTTTTGTATTTTCACTGCTTATAATTGATATCAGTGTACTTTTTTTGTTACCTCAGAAATAATTTTAATCAGCACCAGAGACTTTGCAGAGCGCTGGCAGGTGTATAAGGTAACACTGTTGTCATGGATACAGTCAGCTGTAGGCAACAGATGATGAGACTATATGGAGTTTTGTGGATATATGGATCTCTTGTCTCTCTCTCTCTGTATACAGTTGTGCTCATAAGTGTACATACCCCTTGCAGGCTGAGCAAATATGTTAAGAATTTCAACAAACTTGCATGCTATTCTTTATTTAGTACTGACCTGAATAAGCTATTTCACAATGTTTAGATATACTCTACAAGAAGAAAAAATAACTGAATGACCCCGTTCAAACCCAGGGGGTGAAAACTTTTTGCATTTGAAGATCAGGATAAATTTTACTTATTTTGTCTTCTGGGAAACATGTACCTATGCTCCGTAGCCTCTAAAGGGCAGTACTAAATGAAAAAAAATATGATATTTATGCAAAATAAGAAAAATTTACACATCTCCATTCTGTTCAAAAGTTTTCACCCCCGGGCTCTTGATGCGTTGTGTTTCCTTCTAAAGCATCAGCGAGTGTTTAAACCTTCTGTAATAGTTGCATGAGTCCTTCAGTTGTCCTCAGTGTGAAAAGATGGATCTCAAAATCATACAGTCAATGTTGGAAAGGGTTCAAATACACAAAAATGTTGAAAACAAAAGAATTTATGTTTTTCTTTTTTCTGAGGAACAGCATACAGTTTAACTGTTCAGGACAACCAAGGGAGTCATGAACAACTATCACAAAACAGAAAAACAGTCATGGATAATTCTGGAAATGACACACAGTATTAAGATTTCAGGGTATGTAGACTTTTGAACGGGGACTTTTGAATTCATTTTTATAAACTATTATTACTACTTCTTTTGTAGTATATATAAACATTTGTTATGTTAAATAACTTATTCAAGTCAGTACTAAATAAAGAATAACATGCAAGTTTCATGATCTCTCTTATTTTGTTAAAATTATTAACATATATATAAATATATATATATATATATATATATATATATATTTATTTATTTATTTATTTAACCAATTAATCTAATCTATCTATCTTAGAAAATGACGAAAACATGGGTTCTGGTAGAATGGAGGGAGGAGCCACCCACCTACGACATTGTCCCTAAAAAGGACATACTAAAAAAAAAGTTTGAACCTGGGGATGTTGTGGATGTGGCCTACGAGGACAAAAGTTCACCAGCCACAATTATAGACATTGATGGTAAAAAGTACAGCAAACAAGATTCAGTCATGATAGAAGATATGTATTTCCTTGAGTATTTTGTCCCTTTAGAAAACAAAGAAACCCTCAGGAGGAGGATGTTTAGGCTGGAGGGGAAAAGAAGAACACAGGCATGTGTGCCAAATACAGAAAAAAGAGTGGCAAAGAAAAAGAAAATTTACACTCCAACTCAGTCCCCATCATCTGATTCAGAGCCTCCAATGAAACATCAGGTAACAGGTTCAATGCTACTTTTCATTATGCTTTTTTTTTTTTTTTTTTTTTTAAATCACAATGACATTAAGGTGCCAATATTGTGTTCATCTTTAGGTCATTAACAGAAAGAATATTATGTTAATGCAAGAGATAAACAGCATGGACAGTCAAGCTGGAGGGTCAAGCCGGGAAACTCAGCTGGAGCAAGAAATTCTTCGACTACAGAAAGAAAATGAAAATCTGCGTGCCTTGAATATATCTTTGCAGCAAAGTATTTGTTTTTTATATCTGTATTTCTCTGTCTATCCATCTATTTAGCAATGTATCTGTCAGTGTGGTTGTCTGTTAGTAGGCTAATCACTTTTAATTGAACTGAATTGAATTGTTATTATTATTATTATTTTTTTTTTAAGAAATTCTACCAATGCTTGAATCCATGGCCCTGAACATTACACTCAGAACAGATACTGTCAGCAATTAAAAATCCCAAGAGAATTTGAGCCACAAAAATCCCCCTGAAAAGGTGAATAATAATATATTTGTTTGTTCATATATGTGGCCCTGGACCACAAAACCAGTGTTTAGTAGCACCGGTATATTTGTAGCAATAGCCAAAAATACGTTGTATGGGTCAAAATTATAGATTATTAAATTATTATTTTCTTTTATGCCAAAAAATCATAAGAATATTAAGTAAAGATCATGTTCCAAGAAGATATTTTGTCAATTTTCTAGTGTAAATATATCAAAACAGTTTTTGATTAGTAATGTGCATTGCTAAGAACTTAATTTAGACAACTTTGAAGGCGATATTCTCAGTATTTTGATTTTTTGGCACCCTCAGATTTCAGATTTTCAAATAGTTTAGTGTATCTCTTAACAAACCATACATCAATGAAAAGTTTATTTATTCAGCATTCAGATGATCGCTTATGACTGGTTTTGTGGTCCAGGGTCACATATATTTATATACAGTGCTGTGCATAAGTCATAGAAGGCATGTTAACTTCATGTACAATTTACTTGGAACTAAATCCAAATTTGGTCAACCCTTTGCCTTTAAAACAGCTGGTACACTAAAGCAAAAGATGCAATTTTTTAAATGCAGAACACATTTGCACTAACACATTTGCACAGTAATGTATATATAGTCATTGTTACATGCTTTTAATTTTGGTGTCTTTAACTTTTTATTATTTGCTAGTTGCTATTTTTTATTTCTTTTGTTTTGCAGACACAGGGGCTAGGAATTAGTCCTACTGTGCTAGCAAGTTGTGGACGGGGTGGCACATCATGCTCTGCCATGGTTAAAGATCTGGCAGTAGCAGTGTTTGGACAAGAGACGTTGGCCACTCATGGGCTGTCTGGAAGGGCTGGTAATGCAAATAAAGGCACTACGGCAAAGCCAGCTCTTGACCAAGACAAAGTAATGCTCATCTTGGGTGAGTTAAGTGTCTTTTTTGTCCTTTTTTTTCTTTGCACAAATATGTTACATTTCAAATAACGTAATGATTTCAAAATTGTAATCATTGATAAGTGAAATTGCATTTACAGACACAGTACAGAAAAAATTCCCAGATGTTCCAATAAAGTTCATCAGGGCAGCACTCAGAGAAAAATTAAATGATGAACACAAGTTACGAGTAAGGTAATGATTTGTTACACAGACACAGACACACACACATTGGGTTTTCACAAGGTTTTATACTGTACAAACTACAAGCTTGTTTCCTCATTGGGACCAAAAAAAAAAGATATTACTTTACGTGTGGGGATATAACATATGGGGAATACTAGGACTACACACACACACACACACACACCATTTTTTAAAACATTAATGCATTTGTTTTTGTTTTTTTTTTCAGGAAAATGGAGTAGATGTCTGGCTTCAGCAAAATTTGGCTGTGAATTGGACTCCGTTCCACTCTTTCTTTTTTATTAAAATCTTTGACAATTTCAATAAATTAAACAATTTGTGAAAATACATTGTTTCGTTGTGAAGTTATTTCTCCTGCATGTATCTTGCAGAAGACAACTGGCAACTAGCAACAACCTACATAACTTGATATCTGTCCTGCATACTAAACCTGCAGGAACTGCATGTTTTAAATAGACCTGTACGAATGTAATTTTTGGAGAACATAATTCCTGCATATAATTGTTTCCTTCATAGAATTCCTGCAGGTATTCCTTCAGGAAAATGAGCTAAAAATCCTGTAGGAAATCTGCATAATATTCGTGCAGGATTCCTGCAGGTTTTTTTGTAAGGGAGAGTTGCATTCCTAGGGGTGCCCCCTTGTGGATTGAGGGTGAATTGCCTGTATTCATTGTAAGGCCTCATGCACCGAACCGAGATGCCCGTACCGTGACGGTTCGGTACGAATACAAGTATTGTTACACCCCTAATATATATATATATTATACTATAATATATATACTCTAAATCTAACAACATCATTTACAAAAATATTGTCAGTTATACTTCATCTGCCTGTTGGTGTCCAAGTCAATGATTCCTACCACATTTCTTCTACAGCCATACAATAACAATGTATGTGTGAGAGCCAATGGCATTTCACAATTAAACTGATGTAATGCCTCTTTGGGTGGCAATTTTTGAATGTGTAAGAGATTTGAGCATTACATTGAATGGAGATTGTGATCAGTTTTGGGTCTGTTTCTTAAAGGAATCGTTTGGCCTTGGAAGACTCTATAAATTATTATGACTGTACTTTTATCTGTCTGTTATGTGTTTTAAATCGAGAAATATCTAAGCAAAAAACAAAACAAAACATTTTATTGTGTTGTGAGGTGTGCTTGATACAAGTTACGTTAATGATGGAAACCAAAATACTGTAAATACTTCATTATGCTGTTTAGGTTTTAAGATGCGCTTTAACTGAGATGCAGAAATATTACAATTCAAAGAGTCAATTTTCTGAAAAAAAAAAAAAAAAACTTAACTTACTGTTGTGCAACCACTTCTTTCTCCCAAGGTGTCCGATATTGCCACATGTCCTAAAGAAATAAACATCATTATACAGACGCCAAAAGCATCTGCTTACTGACACGGCTGGTAACCCACTGCTGTCAGTAAGAAACCTTTAATGTTAACCTTCAACTGTCATAATTTCAACCAATTACAGGTGCAAAGGGCAACTTTATTAAAATACTTTAATTTTGCTGGCAAAAATGTGTCCATGCTTGTGTTTATTGGGGAAAAAAAGTCCATGGTTTTGGGTCTGTTTCTTATAGGAATGGTTTGGCCTTGGAAGACTATAAATAAATAAATTATAAATTATTATGACTGTACTTTTATCTGTCTGTTATGTGTTGTAAATCGAGAAATGTCTAAGGGTTTAAGGGTACAGGGTCAGGTTAGGTTCTCAAAACCATATATGTGATAATCATACCCTAGAATATCATGTCATGATGATAAAATTACACTCCAATATACTGTATAATTTCATGAGGATCAATCTCAGCAGTCACTGGCTGTGTCACAATAAAGATGATAAAGAGTGCTTTTGGTACCTGGTAGTCATGCATTTGTCTCGGACACGTGGTAAGCTGTTGATAAGCTGTTGTTTCACACCCTTTTTCCAGTTAAGCAGGTGCAATCTCTCAAGAATATAATTTACTTATCAGTTCAGTCATTCTTGAGAAGTGGGATAAAACCTTGTACTCAGACAAATGAAACTACATCTATGTATCTTATATGTACTATGCTGCTGAGCTATGCTTTAATACAACCTCCCAACTTTTCTCTCGACAATAAGGAGTGCCCGATGGCCTGGGGCCAGTGTGAAAGATGCTCAGGACAGTTGATGAATTTGTCAATGGCCCGATGCCCTGCTGAGTCATCATGAAAGTTTATCATTTGCACATATTTTTAACGTGTGAACATCCGTTAACACAGAGAAGAAAACATACTGTAGCAGGCAGAGCAAGATCCTGGTTCACAATGCGCAAAATATCGATAATATTATCCTAAATATTGAAACGGGGGTTTATATGAATGTATCTCTGAGGGAAACTGATTTTAAGAAAAGTTTACATGGCGTTTTCTTTTCAGTTGCCTCTGTATAATGCATTTAAAGTAGCATTCATAAGCACAGCACTGCTTTGTTTACAGTGGTAACCGAGAAAACGTAATATCACTGTTATTCCATAAGCGCCGCTTCCTGGCAGAGACTGAATTTGAGTTCTTTCAGTCCATCTCCTGTTTTTCGCTAAAGCATCTTTTCATTTGTAATAAAATAATGACAATAATAATAATAAAATAATTTTTGAACAAACAAATAATGTTTGAACTGTGGTATTGACATTGGAATCGAGAATTGTACTATTTAATTGCTATGTAAAATGCTGGTGTCACATAAGCTTATTTATAAAAATAAAAGCTGACATAGGTCAAAAACAATGACAACAGCGACTATTTTTTTCTTTTTATTTGTGGCAGGGTCATAAAAGTTTAAACCACTAGCCCGACATGGCCAGTAGAAAAAATTCTTTGTGTTGAGCCCTGGGCAAAGAAAAGAAAAATGTATCAATCATTTACATGAATGTTGGCATTGAAAAGGTTTTAGTGCAGTATAATAGATCTTTATTGTCAGTTAACACCAGTGGTTTTGGGCTTAAATATTAATTTTCATATTTTGATTTATATCAAAATGTACCCTCCCAAATCACACGGTACTGTTCTGTACTGAGCCATTAGTTAGGGTGACCAGATTTCTTATGACGGAATACAGGACCCTAAAATATAAAAAAAAAAAAAGAAAAAAAAGAAAATTACAAACCATGAGACAAATAAGCTAGAGATACAAATTAACCCTTAAGACCTAAGGGTAAAATAGGTCATTTCACATATTTTGTATATTTGGCTGTAAAATTCTAAGAGAATGTGCAATTTTCAAATGCAAGATGTAATTTTTTTTCAGAAAACAAATGGCTTTCAAAAAAAGTACAGTTGTTGACCATTAGTGTTGTGTGGTGAGTTTTTAAATAGGATTTAATTAGACAAAAAAAAAAAAAAAACAGGAATAAATTTTCTGATTTGTATTTAGAAAAATAGAGAAAAATCGTGACTGAAATAATCCAACACTTCATACCTGAAAATTCAACTATATACATATATATTTTACATTACATATATATAAGCGTTTTTGTGACACTGGGTGGCACAGTTTTCATTCAAGAAACTTTTTTGTTCATGCACACACACATATACACATGCATGCACACACATACGCACACACATTTACATGCATGGACACATTATAGAGATGCACACACCGTAAGTAAAAAAGTCTCACTCAGCCTGCTCCCAAGTCTCATCAAAAATCATCCCAGTCACCTGTTTGCTCCTCCTTCACCATGTTTTTGTTCGTTTCATTTATTATTTTACGCAATCCAAAACTCTGTGCACTGTCTCTCCATTCAAAATCTTTCTTCCAGCTCTCCCGGAAATCTGCCGTTATTTGCTGACACAGCGCAAGAAATTACCGCAATAAGCCATACATTGGCGAAAAGCATATTGTCTACTGCCAAAAGCAATTTGAATTATTTCGATAGTGCAAATGGTTGAAGAGTTATGGTAACATGAATACAGCTTGGTTTGATGTGTCGGCTCCGACACAACCAGTTTTAAAAAAAAAAGGGTTAAAGGTCCCACTTTATATTAGGTGGCCTTAGTGTGTACTTAAATGAAAAAATAAGTACAAAATACTTATTGTGTTCATATTGTATTGCAAAACACTTAGGCTGCTACTGAGGTGGGATATGGGTAAGGCTAGGGACAGGTTTGGTGGTATGGGTAGGTTTAAAGGTGGGTTAAGGTGTAAGGGATGGGTCAACAATGTAATTATAAAGGTAATTACATAAATTAATTACAGATGAAATTACATGCAGGTAATTTTTAAAATATAAGTATAATGTACAAACATGTATGTATACAATAAGTGCATTGTACTAACTGATTAATTTAAATGTAAATACACACTAGTTAAGTGGGGCCGGGTTAAATAAACTCATTTTAGAATAGGTTTTTTAATCATGTATAGACCTACTTTTAACATCTTTTGTTGTTTGATTAACATTAATGACACAGACAGGAATTTATTAAGGTTGCTGTCCCTTTAAGACCGAATGCATGGATGTAATGTACTGATATACAGTATATCCACTTTTCATCCACCTGTTTACATTCACTTACACCATAACCGGCTGTATATTTATGTGAGACACTCCATACGATGGACATTTTGACAACTGTGTATGTATTTGACAATTCATGCACAAGGAGAAGTAATTGCGCGCTATCTGAGGGTCGCCGTGATTTTGCCAAGTAAGACGTGTTCCTGGATGAGCATTTTGTTGATCCTGGATCAACATTACCGTCCAAAAATATAGACTTAACCCAATCCCCACCCCTAAATCTAACCCGAAGGATAATTTATTCCTAATATCAGAGGGAAATGATAGCTGATTAACAAGGGTGTAGAAGAATCCAACTCTGATCATAAGCTTAAAATTGACATTTCCTGAAAAGTTATCCCTCAATTCTGATTGGTTGATTGAAATGTTGTTCCAGGATCAACAAGAAGCCGCTCCCTTCCGTCAGTTTTGTATCAGATAATTTCTTCAGTATTATGGGGTACTAGCCAGGAAATTTCAACCTGACAGTAAAGAACAATCATGGAAGACTGTTGAATAAATAAGTTACATAAATTGGAGGAAGTTTGTTATCTGACCGATCTGAAGGATTTGTAAAATATCATTAACCTGTATAGCCACTTATTGTATTATCAACACAAGGACAAAACAAGTGTAAATAAAGGGATATTAACCAGGGTATATGCAGGAATTTTTAAGCTAAAATGTACAAAAAAAGAACTACACGCATGAAATTTATACCATATGAGTGGGAGACACATTGGCTGGGAAGGAAGAGGAAGTGACATGCCTGCACTGGCATAAAGTTGGTTTGACAGTGGACGTTCGATATTCGCAAATTGAGGGACCATCTCTTAAGTTATATACGACATTGGTATACACTATTCTAACTACAATAGCATTTGAGGAGAATCACTTACAGTCATAAAATCAACTGTATAGTATTCACGTAGGTGTGAACTATAATGCACACCCCTTACATGTTTAATATTTTTAAAATAAACTCAAATCATAAGTAAAAAAATTATATTTTTCAGTACTGAATGGGATCAAATCCAAAATATGGCATACTTTAAAGCTCAAATGCATTCTTTGATTAACAGAGCGATAAAGAGATTTCTTCCCGTACCCGTGCAAGGTTGGAAGTGCTGGTGAAACACCTCGCTCTGTTATCAAAGAACCCTGGTTTACGTTAAGAAAACTTCTAACTTTTTCTAACTTCACTCTGTGTTTCACTATGGGAGATATAGACCAATCCCGGATTGCACCCATATCGCTGTTCTCCTCCATAACAATTAAATGGGTGCAGACTGACTGGCTCCCAGCACTGCATGTGCCAAGAAAGATTCAGACATATCTTGTCTATAGCACCACACAAAAGTATGTGCCGTAGCCCAACTTGCTGCAGAGCAAATAAAATGAAATCAAACTCCCCTGAGTAAGGCCCAGAATGTAGCCATCCCCCTAGTGGAGTGGGCTCTTAAGCCCATAGGCAGTTGAAGACCCTTGCAAATATATGCTAAAGATCCAATGAGACAACCGTTGATGAGACAATGGCTTCCCTTTGTGAGGAGTAGCCCACAACACAGACAGCTGGTCATGAGTCCTAAAACCTGCTGTTTCTTTCACATACATATGAAGTGCCCATACCAGACTCAAATCATTCATCCTCTGCTTCCATGGAGAAGAGAACGGAGGAGGGTATATATATATATATATATATATATTTTAAAAACTGTCGAATCATATGTAAATATTACTTTTTTTTTTAGTACGAATGTGCTGAAATGCAAAATATGCCATAATTTAAAGCTCAATAGCATTTGTGGAGAATCATTTACAGTCATAAAACCAACAGGTGTCAGGTATGATGCATACCTTTTACATTGTCGACATTTAAATACACTCTAAATCATAAAAAAAATTTTTAATGTAGCAATTTTTTCTGTACCCAATGGGCTCAAATACAAAATATGCCATAATTAAAAGCTCAATAACATTTGAAGAGAATCACTTACACTCATAAAACCAACTGTAAAGTGTTCATGTAGGTGTCAGGTATGATGCACACCTTTCACATTTTTAATATTTATTAAAAAAACTGTCAAATCATAAGTTAAAAACAAATGTTATATTTCAGTATTGAACGGGCTCAAACGCAAAGTATGCCATAATTTAAAGCTCAATAGTATTAGCAAAAGTTGTCTTACATATTGATAACACCATTAATTTTGTCCACGTAGGCTTATGCCGGGTACACACCACAAGATAATCAGACTGATTTTGGGCTGATTTCTCCCCTTACAATTCTAGGTAATGCCCTGATTATCTTGGTAGTTCTTAAGATTATCTTATCATATTTTCTTGTGGTGTGGGGTGTGTTAAGAGTGACTGAATCTGCTCGGAAGAACGTCTGAGATGCCCTGATCGCGAATTAGAAATCCTGATGTGGGGGGGGAACCCGAGGATAAACGCACGTACAATCTGGAGATTATCACGTCAAACAAAACAATATCCAATCAGAAAATGAGCTGACAGAGTCAAGGGCAGCATAAAAGGATTTGGACAGCAGAGATGGAGGATCAGCTTGTCGATTTGTGGCAACAGCACGAGTGTTTACACAACATGTCCTGTTAAACTATTGTTTGTTCTCAAGTCTCAAGATTTTGTGAGATTTCCTGTGTTCACAGACTATTATATTGGACTGTTTGTATTGGTTTCTCCCTCTGTTGCCCATATTTGGTCCTTCCTGTTCCTGTCCTCATCAAGTCTGTGTATCATTATCCTATAAGTTGGTTTCAGTTGAGTGTTTGTTGTCCGATCACAAGGTTATGTGCGTCTGTGTTTTCCTGCCCTTCATGTCTGGATTTACCTATTGTCTCCATAGGAACCCATTCAAATAATGCCCATCTGTTTTTAATGTAGCTGACATCGGCAGCTTTGTGTCATCTACACACTCATTAAACTTTGAAGAGTGAGGCACTGACAAATGACGGTCATTGCGACATTGCAAAGTGATGGCACTATTGTTATGTATTCTGTGTTCAGAATTGGGTTAATCCTGCAATTGTTGTGTTGTGCTTTTGGTGGCACTGTGTGACCCTGTATATACTTCTGAACCGTGATTAACTAAATAAGAAAAAGTGGTTAAGAGCACTTGGCCTCCATTGTGTTTTTGTCCATAGGATATATTGATATTCAGACAAATACAACAAAATTGGCGACGATGAGTGGAAATATTGACTTTAACCATGTATACTGGTGCAGACTGATATAAACCAGCATACTTTCCTGACGAAACTGAGTACACATAGTTGAAAATGCAGATGGCAACAGGCAAACAAGACAAATTAAGATAATCCACAAAGAGAATGGCGACTGTTGGCCATATTGATGCTTTTGACGAGGCCATCGAGCAGTGGACAACATATATTGAACGGTCTAAACACTTCACAAATGCAAATGATATTGAAGAGGATAAAAGAGTACCAGTGTTGTTAAGCATTATGGTCTTCTACGTCTTCTACGTAACTTGAATGCACCGGCTAAACCGGGACAACAGTCGCATCAGGAGATTGTTACAATGCTAACGGAACATTTCCCGCCAAAGCCCTTCATAATAGCAGAACGATTCCGTTTCCCCAAATGCAATCAAGAGGAAGGAGAGACGGTTGCACAGTATGTAGCCATTTTAAAACAACTCTCTGAACATTGTGACTTTGGTACACATTTGGAGTATGCTCTAAGGGATAGATTTGTTTGTGGATTACGCAATGAAGCGATACAAAAGCGACTTTTAAGGGAGGCTGGACTTGCGTTTCACAAGGCGGTAGAGATTGCTGTTGCCGCGGAGACCGCCACTTGCGAAGCACAGCAGCTCAGCACGTCCTTGAAAGTGAATGTAATGCATTTTTCCACGCCCAAACAGCGACGCAATTGTAAGAGATGTGGGAAAACGAACCACACGGACGAGGACTGCTGGTATAAGGATCAAAACTGCCATTCATGTGGAAAGAAAGGCCACATCGGACGCGTGTGCAGAAATACAACTTTGAGAAAGAAAGAAAGCATGAGAAAAAGTTCAAGCCGTATAAAAGAGTAAAAGTAATAAGTGTCACACCCCTGTGGAGTGTTTATGTTGTTTCCTCCCTCGTGTGCCCATATTTGGTCGTTCCTGTTTCCTGTCCTCGTTTAGTCATCATTAGTTAACCTTATATCACCTGTGCCTTAATTGTTCATCGTTATCACCTGTCTTTATAAGTTGTGAACGTCAATGTCAATGTGAATGTGTATGCTACCCAGCCTGTGGATTTACCTGTTTGGAAACTATCTGTGGATTATAATAAAGACTTTATTTTGAACCGTCATCTTCGTTTGCCCATTCCTTCCACGTTACATGACAGAAGACCAGACCTATAAAGAAGTAAGCAGTGTGTTAACCCTGTGATTTTTTTTTTTTTTTTTTTTTTTTTTTTTTTTTTTTGTTTGCGTTTTGTGTCAGTTTTTGTTTTTTGTTTTGTTTTTTTCATCATGGATGACCCAGCCGTCCTCGTCCTCTTGCTGGAGCAGGGGGACCGCTCTCTCGAGGACCACACCACAGACTGTGTTTCTGACCAACTACACGCACTACCCGGACAACTGCCTTTGCTCTTTCTATTTTGCTGGACTGACCACCACCACACGAGCGCAGTTGTCTGGGGATGGTCCTCGAGAGAGCCTCGCCGTCTATGTTGAGTGGGTGCTGGTGTCCTGCAACTCTTCGTTGACCGCGGACTTCACGGATGACGACACCAGCCCCACTCTTGACCCAGAGCCCAGCCAACCATCACCCCGATTCGCAGAGCATGAGCCCGAGCCCACCGTGGACGGAGAGCCAGAGCCCAGCGTGACCGACAAGCCATCGCCAAGTGGAGCAACAGAGCTGCAGATTGCCCAGGAGCCAGAGCCCATCCTGTCCGACCAGGTGCGAGAGCTGGCTACATCGCAAGCGATGGTGGGAGTTACAGTGGAGCATAAGAGGGCTATGGAGAGCCCCACCCACTGCACCGCCACTGCGGGTGAGCTGAGACTGGATCTGGGACTATTAGATCTTGAACAAGACTTAATTGATTTCTATGGAGATGTATATGAAGACATGCCCACTCTCCTTCCACCATCATCTGAACTATCTGACTGCCTGGATTTCCCACCCACCCTCCCTCTGTTATCTCCATCTATTGTCCCTGCTGCCTCAGTCCCGCCACCACTGTCTGCTGGCAGCCCCTCTGCTCACCCTCAGCCCACCATCTGTGTGGTGGGCTAGCTGCTTCCGGGAGGGGGGAGTTATGTCACTCCCTTGTGGACTGTTTATGTTGGTTTCTCCCTCGTGTGCCCCTATTTGGTTGTTCCTGTTTCCTTTCCTTGTTTAGTCATCATTAGTTAACCTTGTATCACCTGTGCCTTAATTGTTCATCGTTATCACCTGTCTTTATAAGTTGCATTCAGTTCTGTGTTTGTCATCCGGTCTCGTCTATGTGAACGTCAATGTCAATGTGTATGCTACCCAGCCTGTGGATTTACCTGTTTGGAAACTATCTGGGGATTATAATAAAGACTTTATCTTGAACCGTCATCTTCGTTTGCCCATTCCTTCATATGCCCCACCATTATTTGGTAGAGAATGGTTGAGATCTATAAAACTTAACTGGCAAAACATAAAAACAGTCAAGCATGGAGTTGCAGACACTATAGAAACGGTGTTAAAGTGGCACTCAAAAGTTTTTGGAAAAGAATTGGGCACTATGAAAGGAATTGAAGCAAAAATTAGGTTAAAGCCTGATCATACTCCAGAATTATATCAACCAAGGCTAGTACCGTACGCCATTCGACCAAAAGTAGAGGCTGAATTGACACGTTTAACAGACATGGGAGGGATTTCACCAGTACAGTACAGTGAGTGGGCCACACCTGTGGTACCAGTAATAAAGATTCAGTGAGACTGTGTGGTGATTTTAAAGTGACACTCAACCCAGCCATTTGTGTGGACCATTACCTGCTTCCACGCATAGATCTTTTTGCATCTCTAGCGGGTGGTCAGTTGTTCAGTAAGCTGGATTTGTCGAACGCTTACTTGCAGCGCCCACACCAGCCAATGTAAGTCAGTTACTCTCTTTTCTGGGGGGACACTCCGTAGAGCGGAACGAAATTATGCTCAGATTGAGTGAGAGGCCCTGAGCATAATTTTTGGAATTTGTGAATTCCAACAGTACTTATATGGAAGAAGGTTTACCCTCCTTACTGATCATCAACCATTAACTGCTATTCTTAGTCTTCCACGGCTACCATTGCCAGTGACGCGCACAGAGAAAATGGACACGGTGGACGTGTTCTATGCCAATCAGGTAGCCACTCTCCCTGCCAGTAATGCTGAAATTAAGAACCCGACTGGATCTTCTTAAATCTAGTCTTGCCAGAACCGTGAATCAGTGCCAGTAGGCTCAACAGTTATGACGCCAGGAACACGCCAAGTCAAGGGAATTTTGTGTTGGAGACTCTGTCCTACCGAAAATGAGAAAAATGGATACCTGGAGTGGTAATGTCAAGAACGGGGCCTGTCTCCTACATTGTCAAAGTGGGCGCTGCTGGATCCTGGAAACGCCATGTTGATTAAATGTTGAGACACGAAGCCCCATCATCTGAAACCTCGGCTGAGCCAGATGTTCCTGTTTTTCCTGATAACTCCCAAACACATTCCTTTCAGGAGAATATAACAGTGAAAAGACTAACGATCTTGTGGATGTGATAACTAATAGACCAGGGTCAAGTAACATTGACACAGCACCTTCTGAGACGATACAAGCAAGAGAGACTTTAAAGCGCTATCCTACCCGTCTTATTAGACCACCTGACCGTTATCAAGCATCCTAACATATATATTGTGAAAGAGAGATTCATGCAGAGTAAACTTGAGTAAAATGTGCTTGTTGGACTGTGGTTAAAGTTGAATTCAAGAAAAGTAATACTACTTGTTGTGTAAGGTCACCTTCAGTTTAAGTTGGGAGGAAATGTTATGTATTCTGTGTCCAGAATTGGGTTAATCCTACAGTTGTTGTGTTGTGCTTTTGGTGGTGCTGTGTGACCCTGTATATACTTCTGAACTGTGGTTAAGTAAACAAGAAAAAGTGGTTGCACTCGGCTTCCATTGTGTTTTTGTCCATAGGATATATTGATATTTAGACAAATATAACAATTATGGAGCCATGTGTTTTTTAAAAATATTTTAAAAGGTAAAAATCCATCATAATCTATTATTACCCGTCATTTTAATTTTCATATTTTAATTATAATAACACATTTAATTGCTTTTATTTTTGTTCACATTTTCATTTTTAATTGTGAACCTACCAGATGATATAAGCTTATGCATTTATTTTGAGGAGAAAAGATGAACAGATGAGACTGCTTAAGTTTTCATGTTCAACAGTGACAGCAATTTTAATATATTCTCATTTTTATGAACCAATATCAATTCGTAAATCACAATCGATCTTTTGGTCTATGCTGTTTGTTTTTGGTTGATGAATGAGCAGTACACAGTGCGCCTCCCATCCAATAAATCGCAATAGGCTAAGCTTCATGTTACTTTTGATATGCAACAAAAATGTTTCAAATTCTGTCATTCCAAATTTCATTTGGAAATTAAAGAAATAAATACCATTTTGGCACTCTTTAATGTGGCATGATAGATCGTTGTAGCTTCTGGTTACTCGCCTGTGTATAATCAAACACATAGCAAAAGATTTGTTACAGTTTCATTTTTGTTCTGGATCCAGTGCTCGGCTGCTACATTGGAGCGTATTCGCCACCATCTCGACAGGGGTGGGAATTACAATCACAAATTACAATAGATCACACTCAGTGTAATCTGTCAAAGTGACGGACGGCCTTCAGATGTTTCCGTGACTGATAAAATATTCTGTCAATGATGGACAATTTTTGGTTAACGCAACCTCTGAGATCATGCTGCGTTTCTTGTACAGCCATACAATAACACTGTGTGTGTCACAAATCTGGTCCGTGGTTTTCCGTCTGCTCGCCACCAGATGTTGCCTTCCTGTTACACTGACTCTCACACTACACAACCTGTTGCATGTCACTCCGAACTACACTTCCCATCATCCATTGCACTGATTACACACACAGCTGCAACCAATCAAACACACTTTATAAGCCATGGACTTCCTCCTACCAGCTGGTGTTTGACCCTGTCTATAAATGAAGCTTTGCGTATGAATCCGCATGCCTCCTGCTTTCACTCCATAACAGAATACTCCACCACCCAAGGATCAGAGTAACGTTGACCAGGTATGGACACAGCATGAATATTATTAGCCCTTAAACAAGGCCCACAATCACTGGAGAACTATATTCGAGAATATTTAGACATCGCCCACTATTCAGATTTACCGGACTGTCTTTTGATAGAGTTTTTTTGTGCTTGATAAACATTAATCAACCTCTCTAATCTGAGTTTAGATGCGCATGTCCGCATTCATCACTCACTCAGTTTATGGATTATGCTTTATTGTCTGTGGGCTCTTTGTTTACTGTGGGTGTCCCAGAGGAGGAACGTGACACCACTTCTGTGACTGATATAGTGGCTGCGAAGTTTAGTCAATGGCAAGCTCCGGGACATTCAAATATACTGATAGTAACTCCGGTGATTAAATCTGCTTGTGAAATGGTGGCTGAACCAGAACCCATTCACAAAATGGTGGCGGCAACAACGCTCCGTCATGTCACTGCTGCCATCCCTGAGTCAAGTCACAGCTGACAGCTGACAGTTATGTCACATCTCAACTGTTCATCCCAAGTCATGAATCAAATGTCAGTGAATCAAACCCTGAACTGTCTGTCTAAATGCTGTTGTTGATTCCGATTTTCTGATCTGTCCAATTCCCGCCAATGAACCTGAGCGTGAGCAGGCTGTTAACCCAGTGTCAATGAGTTAATTTCTCAGCTATCTGCCTGTCCAGTTTCTTGTCTATGTCTAAGAATAAAGCTTTGCGTATGGATCCGCACGCCTCCTCCTTTCGCTCCTTAACAGTGTGAGGAAAAGAGGTTCACTCTGTGAACCCGGCCTCATCCAATTCAACGATAAACACGAACAGCGGATGTCACAATCAGTCATCAGCCTCTTGCCATAATGGGTGGCAATATTTGAATGTGTATGAGATTTGAGCATTACGTCAGATGGAAATGGTGATCAGTTTTGGGTCTGTTCCTTAAAGGAATTGTTTGGCCTTGGAAGACTCAAAATATTTTTTTGTATAAATTATTGTGACTGTACTTTTATCTGTCTGTTATGTGTTTTAAATTGAGAAATGGCCGGATTTAAGGGTATGGATCAGGTTAGATTCCCAAAAACATCTACGTGATAATCATACCTTGGAATACCATGTCATGATGACAAAATTACACTCCAATATACTGTATAATTTCATGATGATCAAACAGTCACTGGCTGTGTCACAATAAAGATGCTAAAGAGCGCATTTGGTACCTGTGTAGTCACGCATTTGTCTTGGACACATCGTGGGACAGAATACCTTGGGAATGATAAGCTGTTGTCTCACACCCTTTTTCCAGTTAACCAGGTGCAGTCTTTAAAGAATATAAGTTACTTATAAATTTCCATTGAAAACAAACGTCACTCTTTTTCCAGATAACCTACAAAGAAAAAAAAAATTATCAATCATTTACATGAATGTTGCCACTGAAAAGGTCTTAGTAGAATACATTAGATCTTTATTGTCACTTAACAACATAAATGCAGTGGTTTAGGCTTAAACATTAATTTTGATATTTCTGGCTTGTTTCCACTTTGGGAATGAGAAGCTGTTGTCTCACACCCTTTTTGCAGCCAACATGTATATGTGGGCCCCACTTGATTTATACTGAGTCTACATGGGTACCAAGTGGGCATTGTCCCAAAATGGGCATGTTATCTGGGGCCCACTTGGGTCAGTTAAGTAGGTCCCACATGGGCAAAAACAGATGGACTCCCTGTGGGGGTCCTAGTTGGGTCACAAATGGGAAATGAGTGCATGGGCTCGAAATGGGCAACACAAATGGGGCCCATATGGGTTTAACAAATGGGTTAGACATGGGCAAATACAATCATTCCTATATAGGCTGCCTAAACTGGCCCAAGATAGTACCCACAAAGGCAACCTCTACATGGGTTCTGAATGAGCAAATACATATAGGGCCCTCTATGCCAAACCAAATGGATAAATCATGGCCAAACACAATCAGTCCCATATAGGCTGCCTACATTGGCCCAAGGTAGTACTCACATAGGTAATCTTTGTATGGATTTTGAATAGGGAAAAATGTATGGGGCCCTCTTGGCCAAACTATATGGGTCAGACATGGGCAAACACAATCAGTCCCTTATAGGTTGGCTATATGGGCTCAAGGTAGTACCCACATGGGTAATCTCTGTATGGGTTGTGAATGGGGAAATACTCTTGTGCACCACATGACTGATTGTGCATTATAACGTGCATTATAGTTCACACCTACATGGATCGCGGAACCGGGGGGGCCGCCCGGGCCTGGGCCCGGGTAACTTTTGAGGTCTGGACATAGAAAAATACATAGGCTATAGATTCATATGGATTAATCATTAAAAGGTCACGATCTCGATTCAAACACACATAATCTTATTGCTATATGATGATGATTTCGCCATGCCTATAAAACCTTTGAAATCGCAATCACATCGGAATATTTAAACCTGCTTTCGCACAACCGCTGATTCAGAGAGAGCTCTGCTCATGTAAGTTAAGCTTTATGTTTAAACAAGCTTCACGAGCAGGATACACGGTATAGGTTACATTTCTGTGTTGCAAACATTGAATAATAATTAAAGTATTCGGATAAATGTTCATTATAGCCCAGCACGGGCCTCATATATATGCCCTAGCCCGGCTCGACAGCTTATCCGCCCGAGTCCGACTTTTTTCCCCCTTCTCCAAAAATTCAGTTTTGTATGTAATGGCAAAGTGATTTTATTTCGTTTCATTCTTTTGTTAAGTTAATGTAGAAAAACGTTTGGAGCATTTTTGTTTATTAAATATAAGCTAAGTTTTTGTTTTTTTCAAGTAACGACCAAGCGGTCAGCAGAAGACTGATCTGACACATTGATCAAACACGCACAGTCTGTTTGATAAATTTTGCCTTCTCAAATCATCACGACTTGTCTAAAATAAAATCTATAGATAAAGGCCTAAAAGAGTTCAAGTATAAAACAATGTTAGTTTCCACGTTAAACTTAGATAAATGTGTGCTGTTAAGCGCATATCCAATCGTTTATGCGGAAAGGGGAAGCTAAAACCGCTTTGCAGGACATGGAGGTGCCAGCGCGATAACCTGCATTCGTTTCAGTAAATATTCCGTCATTTTTGCTCATAAAGGTATAAGTAATACATCATTCAGAACTATTAAGGGTCTAGTTTTATTTGTGTGCACTCACAATATCCACAAAACGTTGCAAACTGTGGTTTTATTAAATAAAGAAAGCACACATGAAGCACTTTCTAATGCCTCAATAGGAGCGCTACACAAAAATGAAACGAAACTCAGCGAATACACAACTCACAGACATGATACATATATCTATAGAAAGCTTTAAATTATTACACAGTTTATTCCCACCTTGTTTAAATTATTACTTAACGAAATAAAACAACTAAAGAAAACATTAGTTTATTAATAAATAATTCAAATATCTTCTTACTATTTCCCCCGACATTGTAATTACCTCATGTTACCCAACACACAGGAGGACACGGGCTCTACGCAAAGATTGTAAAAAGGTGTTAGGTGTCACCCAGCCCGCAGCTCGGCGGATGTCTGCAGGAGAGGCCCAGGAGGAGGCAACACTCCGAGTGGAGTGAGCCCTCACTCCCAGGGGGCATGGCTCACCTTGGCACTGGTACACCAAGGTGATGGCATCCACCACCCAATGAGCCAGCCTCTGTCTGGAGACAGCATTCCCCTTCTCGGGAACGCAAAGCCAATGCAAGCCACGTCCAGGGCCCAGATACCAGTCATCTAGCCTCGAGCGCTCGGGACAAGGCAGGGAGTTCACCTCCAGCCCGATGCTCTTGGCGGCCACAGAGGAGGGTGGCCATCAACTCAGCCTCAGATTTTGACTGAGCAGCTGCCGCGGAGGGGGGCTCAGCATCATGGAGTGCGCATGCGTGGGGAATGTGTGCAACCTGTTACAGACGCTCCCGATTCTTTTTGTAGATTTTGTAGATTTTTTAGCGTTTTATTCCCAGCCAGCAATGACATGTGGGGCCCAGACGAGGGCTTCATGGGCGGCAAATGTGGGCCCCATTATGGGCTTGCACCCGGGATCCACACTGGGGCCAGCCGTGGAAGGCCAGACGTACTAAAAGTGGGACCTGTAAGGGTACTGCATGGGTCTTAATTGGGCAATTCATGTCAGACCGATATGGGCCCCACCTGCCCAAATGGGTCCAAAGTGGGCTCTGCAACATGGCTACCCAGATGGGCTTTAAATGGGATCTGTAAGAGTCTTATGTGGGTCCTAACTGGGCAATTCATGCCAAACCCATTTGGGGCCCACCAGTCTGAAGGGGTTTAAAGTGGGCTTGCACCTGGGATCCACACGGGGGCCAGCCGTGGATGCCCAGGCGGGTTTTAATTAGAATCTGTAAGGGTCTTATGTGGGTCTTAACCGGGCAATTTATGACAGACCCATTTGGGCCCCACCTGCCCAAAGGGGTTTAAAGTGGGTTTGCACCCGGGATCCACATGGGGGCCAGCCATGGATGCCCAGGTGGGTTTTAAGTGGGATCTGTAAGGGTCTTATGTGGGTCTTAACCGGGCAATTTATGACAGACACATTTGTGACCCACCAGCCCAAAGGGGTTTAAAGTGGGTTTGCACCCGGGATCCACATGGGGGCCAGCCATGGATGCCCAGGTGGGTTTTAAGTGGGTTCTGTAAGGGTCTTATGTGGGTCTTAACCGGACAATTCGTGTCAGACCCATTTGGGCCCCACCTGCCTAAAGGGGTTTAAAGTGGGCTTGCACCAGGATTCAACCGTGAATGCCCATATGGGCTTAAAGTGGGCTCTGTAAGGATCTTATGTTGGTCCTAACTGGGCAATTCATGCAAGGCCTATCTAAGCCCAACCATGCCAAATGGTTTAAGGAAACAATCTAAGAAAAATTAAAAAAAGAAGATGAATATAAGTACAAGATAAATACAAGACACTTATTGCTTTGAACTGCAAGAAATATATTAAATTGAACAACAAAAATTATCTTTAAAAAACAATGTCACAACATACAGGTAAACTAAAAAATATATTTTAAAAAATCTCTGAAAAAAAAACTCCAAAAAATACAATACAAAATACATTCATGATATATGACATTGAACAACAAACATAATCTTTAACAATTTAAATTTTACAACACACCGGTAAATAAATCAAAAATATATATTTTTTTAAAATCTCTGGAAAAAAGAAAACAAAACCTCTCTCCAAAAAATACATCCAAATACACTCATGGTGTTTGTGTTGTCAACGCTCTTAGGACTTGCAGCCCCCCCACCCCCACCGGACACGAGGCCCAGCCAATTCCCAGGAGGACCAGGCCGCCCCAGACGCCCCCCCCCCCCCCCCCCCCGGGATGTGCCGGAACCCGCCTCCAACCCCCTCCCCACCAACCCACCTGGCCACCCTCCTCCACCCTCCCTCCCTCCACGCAACCCACCCACTCACCTGCTCATCCACTCACCCATATTCATCCAACCCACTTTCTCAGTCACTCACCCGCTCAAACCCTTGGACACCTACTCACTCACCTCCATCCGACCCACTCGTCCATTCCCTCACACACACTCGCTCTCTTACTCATTCTCCTCAGTCTAACCCATTCATCCATCCTCTCACTCATTCACTCACTCACAGACATTCTGTGCACTTGATTCACTCGCTCATTCAGTCCCTCCACCAAATTCTCTCACTCATTCCGTGAGCTCAGCTCACTCACTCCCCCCTCCCTCGACCCAACACACTCTCCTACAGTATCCTTGACTCACCCCACCAAACTCACTCCCCACACCACCCCGCACACTGACTTGCTCAACTCAACTCACTAAACCACCACTTATTCGCCGACTCACTTTACCCAGCTCATTCATTCGTTGAACCTGCGACTACCCGCCAGCATCGGCCAGACAAGTACCAAAGGTCCCCATCATCCCGACAGGACCCCGCACCACCATAGCCCCCCAGAGAGTCCCGCAATCACCGCACGCCACCACCACCCTGAGACCAAGCCACCTAGAGGCGGTGGCCTCCATCCACAAGGTAGCTAAGGAGCCAGCCTTACCCCCAGGACAAGCCCCCCACCACCACCCCACCAGGACCTGCAGATCAAGGTCCCTACACTTGTGTTCCCAGTTTAAACCAAACTTAGCGCATAAATATGCCATGCAGGACCCATATATGTGTTCCCAGATCAAACCCATGCCCACTTGGCCCATAAATATCCCATTCAAGACCCATGTATGTGTTCCCAGATCAAACCCATGCCCACTTGGCCCATAAATATGCCATTCAAGACCCATATATGTGTTCCCAGATCAAACCCATGCCCACTTGGCCCATAAATATGCCATTCAAGACCCATATATGCGTTCCCAGATCAAACCCATGCCCACTTGGCCCATAAATATGCCACGCAGGACCCATATATGCGTTCCCAGTTCAAACCCATGCCAACTTGGCCCATAAATATGCCATGCAGGACCCATATATGCATTCCCAGATCAAACCCATGCCCACTTGGCCTATAAAAATTCTATGCAAGACCCATATATGTGTTCCCAGATCAAACCCATGCCCACTTGGCCCATGCCTGTCCCTTATGGGGCCCATGTAATCAGCTCATATGGGCTTCCTATGTGGGACTCATACTACAAAACCTACATGGGACCTGCTGATTTCACCCAGCCAAAGCCCATGCCCACACAGTTCCCATGGAACCCGTAGTTAACCCATCTGGGCCCCACATGTCATTGCTGGCTGGGTATGTACATAAACACCACTGATCCTGACAAACGTCCTCAAAACACATGAACATCCATTATAAAACACTCGCTGTAAGTTATACAACTAGGTGAATATACTGAACTGTGTTCAAGCAGAAATATGATGTATAGTGAGTGAGAGGCAGTATTAACATTAAGTGACATGGCATCTGACGCACGGAAGCCACTGGCGCATGCCACTGCTCAGTGCCAGTGACACTTACGGTTTTCTTTGACATATGCCGATGGACTGTGTCACTGCTGAAAGTGTCACTGCTCCCGCACCTTCCGCGTGTCAAATGCCATGTCACTTGTTAATACCGCTACTGTACGACTCTTGCATGTCATAATGGTCTTTACCTTGATTACAATCGTCATCCGAGTCATCTCGTGCCCCTCTATTTAACGGTATCGACGAACTACAGGCTGGCTTAGCTAACGTTACGTATTTAAATATGTGAGCATGAGAAGAGAGACTACATAAGTTCACTTGTCACTGAGTTTAAGACGTTAACTTGGTTATCTTACCCAGTAAACGACCTGTTGTTGCTGTTGTTCGCCATGGCTGAACCTCGCTCGCTCCTCAGTCAGACTGGCCCCTGGCGGCGGCAGTGGCGGCAAAACGTAGTGGGCGTGGTCACTTCAATCGAGAGTGACCAATAGAAAAAGGCCTTTCATCCTTGTAGGTAGAGACCGCCCACTGAGATACAGCTTACTCGCAAGCAAAACTTTTTAACTCGCAAACAAAAATTTTAGACTCGCAAAAAAAGAAAGCAGAAAGGAGAGCAAAACTTGTGGTTTCACGATGAAAAGTGTTTGAAGTGCGCAAAGAAAAATGAAGATTGTAAAGAAAAGTACATGCACTGCAAATACTTTTGTTATCAATTTCTTTATTTTTGAGATTTAAGAAGACTTTTTTTGCAAACTTTTATTTTTTAATTACAAAATACTTAGTTTTACTTTCAAACACAGTATTTTTGTTTGAATAATAAAGACACAAAACTAACCCCATACACCGACAGAGGCCGCGCCCACGATAGTTGATTGACATGAGCTCTTACCTCAGATCAGCTGTAACAGTCCGACCTCCATTGTTTTGATGCTGGAGTAAGGATGTAAGTTAGACAAGAATATCTCCATTTGAGCGATTGAGGTGTTGTGTTGCTGGATCTAATAATGAACATAGTGGTCGTCATTTATTCCCGACACATGAGCCGCTGAAGATGCAGAGGATTACATTTGTTTGTAAAGGGAATGCGCCTCCCGATCTACATAAATGCATCTATGTTCGCGAGAATCATTCGTGATCCAGCTTCACCTCAAGCACAGGTGAGTATGTTTTTTTTTTATGAATCTCTACAATCACCTTTCCTAATACCTTGTTAGTTAGCAAGTTTTGCGGCTAAACATGCTAAATGTGGCTAAAGTAAACAATCTCTCAGAACAGCAGAAGATTGGAGAGCGGGGTGAGCAGAGCTCATTTGCATTTAAAGAAACAATCCCTCAGAATGGGATGATTTTTGCAGAGTTGATTTTGGCAAGGTTAAAAGGGTGTTGTTTTACACAACTATTGAGAATTTTTAAACAAAGTATATTATAGACTTTTCATTAAGACCCTAAATAATCATATCAACTTGTGGAAAATTGGCATCCGGTGACCCCTTTAAACATTTTAGCAGTTTTGTTGTTCTTAAGTATAAGGTATAGCGAGTGTAGGGAAAAAGTCACATGCCATTATTGCATCCCAAATATATCCACAAGGGAATATGCAGCATGCCTTTCTTGACTAGTTCATGTACTACAAAGATTAAAGAGGTGGAAAATATTTCACTTCCTAGTCGTATTGAAGAGGAAGATGCTGTGAACACAATTGTTGGTGAGATCAGTGCTGCTGAGATTACTGTTTCTTGAAGGTGCAGAAAATGCAAAGCTTGGCAAATGGATTTCAATCCACAAGGAAATTATCACTGCTGTTGTCACAGTTTGTGGGAAAATATTTCTAATTTGTTAGAGAAATATAACTGTACTTACAAAACCTCTAATGATTCTGTCTCAGTTGTAACAGACCGTGCAGGATTATATGTGGAATCTTGTGGATCAGTGATTGCAGACTACAAACCATCTTCTCTGTTCATCAGCGCAAACGGATTCTAATGATGATGATTAGAATTCCAAATAGCAGCTGATGTATCACAGTAAACATGCTTAAAATTAGTAACAGTACACAATTAACTAAATAAAACATTACTTAATAAAATTCCCTATTCATTTGATACAACTATTATAGCAATTATTTTATTTGGTCATATTTGTGATTTATGAAAACTTAGTTTTGAAGTATAGCCATCACAGATCTTCTCAAACACTGATGAGTTTAACCAGCTTCTTGGCTTACAGAGAGTTTTTGATTTTCTCTTTGCATCTGTAGAGTTTGTCATCTGTCTCGCTCGTTGGATCTCCAGAAGCCTTCACTGTCGGTTCTCATCTCTCTTTTGATGATGTAATGAAATCAGTCTCTAAACTCAGAGACAAACTGCAGCAGTTCTGCATTGAGGAGACAGACAAGATGTCTGGAAAAGGTAAATACTGATTTATTTTCAGGGAATTTATTAAATATGAAAACAGTTACATTTTAATTTCTTCTTGACATTAACTGCAGATGTGTTTTGTAGTGAAAACCATCCATGTTATTCAGACTCCTGAATGTCAGACCAGAGAGGAGTTCCTACAATGTGAGTTAAAATGGAAAAAAAAAAATCCAGTCTAGTGGTTTTTTATTGTTTTTGACTAAATCAATGGTGTAATTTAGTTCAAGACTTATTTTGTCAGGCTTAGCAGTGTAACGGGATCCAAACAAAAGAGATGTGTTATGCAGAGTAACAGATATCCCTATTGTTGATTAAACAGAGAACTGGAACAACACAAAAACAATACATTTTCATAGAATGTATGTGGATTGACAAGACACTGTTGGAAACAGAAGCGAAGGCCAGGGCCCTCATTTATCAACAGTGCGTAGAAAAGATTCTAATTTTTGTCCTATGCATGAAATTTAGAATGTGCGGAAGATAAGCTTTTTTTTCAGTAATCTGGCTCATATGATTTACAGTAAGAGAACAGGAACTGGCAGAAACCTCTTGCATTGTTCTTCATGGTTTTAAATGAATTGATGCAAACAAATTTAAAAATACCCAACTTTATAATTATAAAGTGATTATAAACCCTGCTTCTGTGTTATATCTAAGATTGAGGGTCATATATAAATAATAATTATTATGAAATAATTATGTTTATCTCCATCAGATTCTCATCCAGTGATGTGTACAACTGAAGAAGAATCCTCCCCACCCTCACCCCAGAACGAATTTAAATACATGTTGATTTATTGAATCAAAAGAAACAAAGTGATGTGAATCATGACAAAAACTGACAGGTGTAAAATTTTGGGCACACCAACAGAATAACCACATCAATGTTTTGGAGAGGTACCTTTTGCTAAAATAACAGTCTGTAGATGTTTCCTATTAGCCACTGAATAGTCTCTGGATTATAGCTGCAGGTGTTTTGGACATTCTTTCTTGGAAAATCTCCAGTTCATTCACGTTTGATGTGCGCTGGATTGTGGAACTATGTACAGTGACACTGTCAGCACCAAGATGTTACTTGGAGCTCTTTTGAAGTGATCAGTGGCTTGTCTGGGATCATTAGCCACTTTTCCACTGTCGGGCCAGTGCAAGCCAGTGCTTTCAACGGGCCAGGTGGGGCTAATAGCCTCAGACCTGTAGCACCGAGCCCAAAATCACGCTTTCCACCGTCAGGCCAGAAGCTCCACAGCGCTTCACTAAAACCTGCCCTTTACACACTTCTTTAGATCAAAGTCACATTTTTTTGTTTTTATTTAGCATGCTATTTATACAGAGAAATTAATTTTGGTGTGCATATGATACACACCTACCCCACACCTCTAATCCTAACCATTGCATATCATATGCACACCAATGCAGTCAATTTATGCATATAAATAGTACTCCAAAAAAAGAATAGTACTGTTATGCAGTTCAAAGAGATCATGTTGGAGCATGATATATTTTATGACATTCATGGAGCTATGAACCTCAGACAGGTATAAAAAGATGAGAGTACTGACAGATTAAATATGTTTATAAATACACATTTGTAATAGCCTATATGATTTGTCTGATTTCTTCAAGCTGTTGTATTTACCATGTTTACTATGGTAATGCTATCGTACATAGTCTTTTGCATCTCTTATAATTATTTCTGCCTTGTATGGTGATCATAATCATAAATCTCAAACAGAAGTTTTCAACACTTGTTGCTGTAGGAAAGTTTTAAGCTAAATTATTTTTTAAAATCTTTAATGCTTTAATGAAACAGTATAGATTCCTTAACAGTAGCAGCAGTTATAAAACTACATATACCTCCTGAATAGCGCTGGCCACTGCCACCTCTGAATTCTCATCGGGCAAAAGCCCCCTCTTTACCAGGTTGCGGCCGCCCAGGAACTGTTTTATGCTGGACATGGAATGGCCTCTTTCAATTCCAGTGGACGACAAAGCATCGAAAACATCAGAATACGTTGCTCCATTATTTATCATATTAACTGTTTCCAGCATGATCCTCCAGCACTGACCACATTATTGATGAATACCACTTTTGTAGTATGCGCCAGCACCAAGGCGACGGGGAACTTCCGGTACACCAAAACATGCTTTGTAAATCAAACAGCTTAATTTTTTGTCTTGGTTTTACTGTATTTTCATTTAGTGCATTTAGATGTAGTGTGATGAAAACAAAATTAAAAATGAAAGGTAAAAAAGAAGGTTTTGTGATCTTAATCATTTAAAGTGTTTAAATTCATACAACACATTCAGTCTAATTTCTAAAATTAAATAAATTATCAAAAAGAACATTTTGACAGTATGGCAGCAGTATTTGGACACTGATACCAAAGGCAGGCATTTGTATCAAATACAGTCAACAGTGGGTAAGGGAAGATGAAGATGAAGATGAAGATGAAGACTCTGAACGGGTATAAGAATCAAGTAGGGTTGCATGTGGGTTGGTAGGATAATCAGGAAATTTTGTAGTTAGAGTGTCAATGGTCCATTTGAGAGATTGTGGCAGTAATGCACTTATAAGTCTGTGATCCGCCGTAAAACAAGAAGACGAAGTCTAATTTCTATGGTTTACAAGTGATTTAAATTGTATAATTATTGAGTAACATTGTAATATTTTATCTAATAATGAATGTTATTTATGGTAAACTGCATTCACAGTGTAAACACAAATTCGAAACTCCGAGTCAATTGAATCAGTTGTTTCACAAAATGATTCACTGTTTCGAACTGAACAAATTAAGAACAAACACGAACATGTATATTGTCAACTTTTACAAACAATTGAAAATATGTTGTTGTTGTTGTAATGGCAACCTTAAAATGCAATAGCAATAAGCAAAACAAAATATACTATTCATTAAATAAATATGTATATCAAAACGGAATAAAAAATTAAAGTTTTGAGTGTCTGTCCAATCATATCATTTAACTATCACTCTGACTGAATCCTTACCAGTGCACTGACTACTGAACTAGGGTTGATTAAGATGCACCCAGAAATTTATTTATTTTTTTCCTTTTTCTTTTTTAATTTTTTAAAAATCTATTTATGGTAATTATTCTTTTCTTAAACAGGACAAAGTATCCAAACACAGAAAAAAAAAAAAAACACCTCATGGAGCAGCTGAGATCCACGTCACACACTTATAAAGATGGTGTTTATAAAAGAGGAGAGTGAAGACTTGAAGATTGAAGAAACATTCAGAGTCAAACATGAAGATACTGAGGAACAAACAGGTTGGTTTTCATTCTCAAAGCTGAACTATCCAATGAACTGTCCTGTACATTTTCTAAATTCATTTGCATTTGACAGTTTTTTTTTTTTGTACACTGTCTGCCCTCCTGCAGCTTTTTTCCCCTTCTTTATAGAAAGGATTTCAGCTTCATTTTTTTTCCTTAAAGGGTTACTCTACCCCAAAATGAAAATTTGGTCATTAATCACATACCCCCATGTCGTTCCTGTAACGTGAAATGAGTGGAGGAAGCAAATGCAGGGTGATGACAGTTTATTTATAATGAAACAAGCAAACACAGTGACGGTGATGAAGGCTCTCGGCTGGGTGATGCAGGGGCAAGATGGCTGGTGACAGCGTGGAGTGAAGTCCCGTGGTGATGGCGTGAATCCGGTGCAGGCACGAAGAAGACACGACGACATCCAACACGAACAATCCACACGAAGACCAGACTAAAGAGACGACAGGAACAGGAACAGAGATCCGGAAGAACTATCGGACGAGGGAGAGGAGAATGAGGTGAGTATTTAAAGCCAGCGATAATGAGAGACACCTGTGCCGGACTGATTAGCAGCTCAGCTGAGCGAGCAGACATCACATGACAAACATACAGATCACGAGATCTGAGAACACGGCAGATGTGAGAACCATGACAGTACCCCCTCTCCTAGGAACGTCCCCCGACGTTCCCAGATCGCCTTACCCGTTGATTGTAATCATCGATAAGGGAGTGATCCAGGATGTCTCTGGCTGGTACCCAACTTCTCTCCTCCGGACCGTAACCTTCCCAGTCCACCAAGTACTGGTATCCGCGCCCCCTCCGCCTAGAATCCAGAATACGATTGACCGAATAGGTGGGTTCCCCGTCTACGAGTCGCGGCGGTGGGGGAACCGGGGCTGGCGGATTAATGTGTGAGAAAAAAACGGGTTTGATTTTGGAAACGTGGAACACGGGGTGAATTCTCCTGTATACTGGAGGAAGTTTAAGGCGGACTGCCACCGGGCTAATGATTTTGGTGACAGGAAATGGGCCAATAAATTTGGGAGCAAGTTTATTCGAGACGGATCGGAGCGGAATGTTCTTGGTAGAAAGCCACACTTTGGAACCGACGACGTATACGGGAGGCCTTGACCGGTGGCGATCAGCCTTGGCCTTGGTGCGCGCCCCCACCTGGAGTAGAGTCTCGCGGGCTCTGGTCCAGGTGCGATGGCACCTCTGGATGAAAGCGTGGGCGGAGGGGACCGCGACTTCGGATTCCAGACTAGGAAAAATTGGTGGCTGGTACCCTAAGCTACATTCAAATGGTGATAGGCCCGTAGACGATACTGGTAATGAATTGTGGGCATACTCCACCATTGAGAGTTGTTGGCTCCAGGAGGAAGGATTTCTAGTGACCATACATCGCAAAGTTCTTTCCAGATCTTGGTTGGCTCTCTCAGTTTGACCATTGCTTTGAGGATGGAACCCCGAAGAGAGACTAACAGTTGCCCCCAGTAATCTACAAAACTCTTGCCAAAATTTGGACACAAATTGGGGTCCCCTGTCGGAGACCACGTCCGTCGGGAGGCCATGTAAGCGAAAAACGTGGTCCACGACAGTCACCGCTGTCTCCTTGGCTGAGGGTAATTTGGGCAAGGGAATAAAATGGGCCGCCTTCGAGAACCGGTCCACCACGGTCAAAACTACCGTGTTGCCCTGAGAGGGCGGGAGGGCGGTGACAAAATCTAGCGCAATGTGGGACCAGGGTCTCGAAGGGACCAGCAGCGGTTGAAGGAGTCCATCTGGAGGTCTGTTAGATGTCTTACCAATGGCACAAACTGAGCAAGCCAAAACAAAACTGCGAACGTCACGAGCCATAAGAGGCCACCAAAACCGTTGCTTAACCACATGTATGGTACGATTGACTCCTGGGTGGCATGCTACATTAGAACAGTGACCCCACTGAATAACCTCGGACCGTAATTCCTCTGGCACAAATAACCGGTTCGGTGGACAAGCGACCGGAGGCGTTACCCCTTCTAAGGCTGTCTTAACCTTCGTTTCGACCTCCCACGTGAGAGTTGAAACGATAAGCGTCTCAGGAAAAATACTCTCGGGAGTGGACGGGCGATCGGTGTGGTCAAAAATACGCGACAAAGAATCGGGTTTGACATTTTTGGAACCCGGACGGTACGAAATGGTAAAGTCAAAACGTCCGAAAAAAAGTGCCCACCGAGCCTGCCTAGAGTTCAATCTTTTGGCAGTTTTAATATATTCGAGGTTTTTATGATCGGTCCATACAATGAAAGGTACCCCCGACCCCTCCAGCCAATGACGCCATTCCTCTAATGCCAACTTGACTGCCAACAACTCTCGATTACCAATATCGTAATTTGACTCAGCCGGTGACAGACGATGTGAAAAAAACGCGCAGGGATGCATCTTGTCGTCTGTGGCCGAACGCTGTGATAGAACCGCACCTACCCCCACCTCCGACGCGTCAACCTCCACCACGAACTGACGTGATGGATCAGGGGTCTCGAGAATGGGAGCCGAAACGAAGCGGCTCTTCAGTTTGGCAAACGCAGCCTCAGCTGAGTCAGACCACCTGAACGTCGTTCTGGGGGAGGTTAAGGCGGTCAGAGGCGCGGCTAGTTGGCTGAAATTGCGGATGAAACGTCGGTAAAAATTGGCAAACCCCAGAAACCTCTGCAGGGCCTTACAGGAATCTGGGGTTGGCCAATCCACCACAGCCTGAACCTTCGCTGGATCCACACGAATTCCCCCAGCCGACAAGATGTACCCTAGAAAAGGAACAGACTGTGCATGAAAAACGCATTTCTCCGCCTTGACAAAAAGCCCATTCTCTAACAGCCTCTGAAGCACTCGCCGGACGTGCTGCACATGTTCCTGGAGAGACGAGGAAAAAATCAATATGTCGTCCAGGTAGACATATATGAACTGGTCGACCATGTCTCGCAGCACGTCATTGACGAGTGCCTGAAAGACCCCTGGGGAGTTGGACAAACCGAAGGGCATGACCAAGTATTCAAAGTGCCCCCTGGGGGTATTAAAGGCGGTCTTCCATTCATCTCCCCTCCTGATGCGGACCAAATGATAAGCATTCCTTAAGTCCAATTTAGTGAAGACCGACGCTCCCTGCAACCTCTCGAGGGCTGAAGATATCAACGGCAAAGGGTAGGTATTTTTTACCGTGATATTATTCAACCCCCGGTAATCAATACAAGGTCGCAGAGATCCGTCTTTCTTCCCCACAAAAAAGAACCCTGCCCCCGCTGGAGAAGAGGAGGGTCGAATGAACCCGGCTGCTAGAGAATCAGAAATGTATTTCTCCATAGCCTCCCTCTCAGGAACAGAGAGTGAATATAATTTGCCCTTAGGCGGAGACGTACCTGGCAATAACTCTATCGCACAGTCATAGGGACGATGAGGAGGGAGAGAAGCAGCCCGAGACTTACTGAACACTTCCTTCAGGTCGAGGTACTCTACGGGCACGTTACTCACATCCACCGCCTTCTCCTGAAACAGAGAAACAGAAACAGACGGACAAGCAGACATAAGACAAGATTCATGACATTTAGTGCTCCACTCAGACACGGACTGGAGCTGCCAATCAATCCGGGGGTTGTGTTTGATGAGCCAAGGATGTCCAAGAACAACGGGTGCAAGAGGGGAGTCCAGAATGTAAAAGGAGATACTCTCACTGTGGTTGCCAGATACAGTGAGAGTAACGGGTTTAGTGACGAATGTGATCTTGGGTAGAGTTTGACCATTGAGAGCGTTGACGGCGATGGGGTCGGTGAGGGGACTGAGGGGAACCTGATTGGAACGTGCAAACGAATAGTCCATGAAATTACCTTCAGCCCCAGAGTCCAGAAGTGCAGTGCAGTGAAGATCGTGATTCTGCCATCTTAGCCTACCCGGAAGGAGCGTGGAGGTCGCGCTGGATGAGGTCTTCTTAGCGGAGATCCCACCCGACAGTAGCCTCAGATTTACTGTCGGGCTGGCCCTTTTACCGGGCAGTTGAAAGCGTAATGTCCCGGAGCTCCACAGTATAAACAAAGGCCCCGGGATCTCCGCCTCTCCTTCTCCTCCCGGGAAAGCCGAGCTCGACCCACCTGCATGGGTTCGTGTTCGTCGTGGGGGCTGATCGCGTCATAGCCGCTGGCTCGTGGTGGAATTCCCTCTCCAGGGGGGGGCCGAGCGGATAATCCCCGCCGCTCGACCCGAGAGAGACGAGAGTCTACCCGCAAAGCAAGGTCGATGAGTCCATTGAGGTTAGCGGGTAGATCCAGGGCGTAGATCTCCTTTTGAACGCGATCAGCCAGCCCATGCAGGAACATATCCCACTGCGCCTCCTCATTCCATTGACACTCTGCCGCGAGGGTGCGAAACTCGATTGAATAGTCAGAGACGGATCTCTCCCCCTGTCGGAGATCCATCAAAGTCAAAACACCCTCTTCATTTCGGCCGAGAGTGTCAAGAATGAGGCACAACAGGGATCTTGATTTTCCCACACCGCCGTGCCCCACAGCGCCGCCCTCCCCGTCAATAGGGTGAGCACGAACGCCACCTTGCTTTCCTCACTACCGAATGTGCGAGGTTGTAACGCAAAATGCATCGAGCATTTAGTGAGGAAATCTCGGCAGAAATTCGGCTCACCACTATAGACCTCCGGCGGGGGAAGGCGAGGCTCCAGCTGTTGAGCCGCAGCAGATGGTCCGGGTGCTGCGAGAGGGGCGGGCGGCGTGGGCGGCGTGACTGGCGCAGCGGGAAGTTGCAACTGTTGCATACGCTGGGTCAGCTCGGACACCTGCACCACAAGAGCACGGATAGCCTGACCGGAATCGCTCGTGCTCTTTTCCTGTTTCTCCAGCCGAGAGATACAATCCTGAAGATAATCCTCCATCGTGGGTTGTGAGGTGCCTGCTGCTTCCATTTTGGTCCGATAGTTCTGTAACGTGAAATGAGTGGAGGAAGCAAATGCAGGGTGATGACAGTTTATTTATAATGAAACAAGCAAACACAGTGACGGTGATGAAGGCTCTCGGCTGGGTGATGCAGGGGCAAGATGGCTGGTGACAGCGTGGAGTGAAGTCCCGTGGTGATGGCGTGAATCCGGTGCAGGCACGAAGAAGACACGACGACATCCAACACGAACAATCCACACGAAGACCAGACTAAAGAGACGACAGGAACAGGAACAGAGATCCGGAAGAACTATCGGACGAGGGAGAGGAGAATGAGGTGAGTATTTAAAGCCAGCGATAATGAGAGACACCTGTGCCGGACTGATTAGCAGCTCAGCTGAGCGAGCAGACATCACATGACAAACATACAGATCACGAGACCTGAGAACACGGCAGATGTGAGAACCGTGACAGTTCCAAACCTGTGAAAGCTTTGTTCATCTTTAGAACACAATTTAAGATATTTTGGATGAAAACCAGGAGGTTTGTGACTGTCCCATTGAATGCCAAGTAAATACCACTGTTAAGGCCCAGAAAAGTATGAAAGACATTGTCAAAATAGTCCATCTGCCATTAGTGGTTCAACCATAATTTTACAAAGCTTCAAGAATCCAAAGATTTACAGATAATGTACTCACCCTCCTGTCATCCAAGATGTTCATGTCTTTCTTTCTTCAGTCGTTTTTTTTTTTTCTCCATATAATGGACTTCTATGGTGCCCCTGAGTTTGAACTTCCAAAATGCAGTTTAAATGCGGCTTCAAACGATCCCAGATGTAGTTGTAAATGACCCCAGGTGAGGAAGAAGGGTCTTATCTAGCGAAACGATCAGTTATTTTTATAAAAATAATACAATTTTTATACTTTTTAATGTGAAACGCTCGTCTTGTCATGCTCTCCCTAAACTTTTTTTGGTTCATGACAGTTAAAGTATGTCGCAAAACTCCCATCTCATGTTCTCCCTCAACTTCAAAATCACCCTATATCACTGTTTTCAGAATCAGAATCAGAAATAGCTTTTATTGCCAAGTATGCTTGTGCATATTAGGATTTTGTTTTAGCGTCATTAGCTTCCAGTACACAGAGACAGCAACAACATACAGACAATACATACAGTTTTACCTTTTTTGTTAAGGGTGTTTGATCTTCTTTGCATGTTCACTTTGCAAAGACTTGGTCGGTACTTCTGCAGTGATGTAGGATGATTTTGAAATCATTTTTGAAGTTGAAGGAGAAAATACAATACAATTGGAGTTTTTTAACATACCCTAACTGGTTCAGGGAGAGAAAAGCAAGATGAGCGTTTGAGATTAAAAACTATTTAAATTGTATTATTTTTATTAAAATAACCAATCGTTTCGCTAGATAAGCTGCATTTAAACTGCATTTTGGAAGTTGATAATCGGGTCACCATATCAGTCTATTATATGAAGAAAAATCCTGAAATGTTTTCCTCAAAAAACAATTTCTTTACAACTGAAGAAAGAAAGACATGAATATCTTGGATGACAAGGGGATGAGTACATAGTAAATTTTTGTTCTGGAAGTGCAAAAAAAAGTGGACTTCCAAAAAACATTACATTTACACTGTCTCTGCAGTTTTTATCTGGCCACAAAAAAAAAAAAAAGAAACAAAAAAAAAAACTGACAAATTTGAGTGAAAAGAGCAGGAGCTACCACAAAAAAGCCACAAAAAAAACAAAACAGCCATTAATATTATTTTTAATAATTTCATAGCTTTTTATGTGCTAACATATATGAGATGTATGTATTATTTTATTTACAGAAATACAAACTGCCTGCCAGGAGATTGTAACACATTACTGTGTAGAGGCTTTTTTTTTTTTTTTTTAATGACACAGTAGTGGCTACGTTTACATGCAAACATTTTGGTTCAGTTGGATTAAATTCCTTCTGATTGATGAATCGGAAAAGAAGAGATTATGACAGGACACGCTTTTATTAAGGATAAAGTTTATCAGTTTAACCAGTTAACCCTTAACTGACAAAAATAATTTTGACCAATTAATACAATTTTTAAAAGATGTAAAAGGTCTTTTTCAGTAATTTATCAAAATATTTTAAAACATTTTCTGGATGGTTAAAATAAAATGAAATTGCATTTTTGAGAGAAAAAAGATAAAATGCGCATAGGCCTAACATTAATTCGCATTTTGCATTCAGAAAGACCTGGTGTCGATGCGAAATATTTACAATACAATATAAACATAGGTTAGGCTATTTTTGTTACCCTCACTCCACAAAAAAATCCTTTCAATTTAACAGTATTCAGAACGAATTAATTCAGGCTGAAGTGAAATTGAAACTAACGTTGGGTCTCTCATACTACATAAATCCAAATGTTTCCGTATTCGAGATGCATTTGAATGCCAAAATACTATTTATTATGTAGGCTTGGTTTTGTACTCGCATTCCAATATCCACAAAGAAAAAAAAAAATGTTTGGCATAATATCACAGCAGTATGTTGATAACGATTAAGCAGTGTGAAATTCATTTTTAATTAATTAGTTTTTTTTTTTTTTTCATTTTTTACATGAACGTTTTTCAATCCGACTGAACCGTCAATCTAATTACAAGTGGATTATTTGGGTGCATGTAAATGTAGCCAGTGTGTGTTAAAATTCTATACAAATGAATATATTAATTAATTAATTATTTGAATGTACAAAATGTGTCAGAACACAATGTGTCACAATGTTACCAACACAGGAGTTCCCCTTCAGTCGTTTCACTACGACGTTACATATGGGAACTCGCTTGAGTGCCCAATCACCTCTGAGCTTTACAAAAAAGGCCAATGAAATTGGCGAGTGGAGCTTGCGCGCAACGCCACTCCCCCGTACATACGGGTATGTAAGATGGCGGCGCGCATCCACTCATCAGATTTTCGCTTCGGAGCCTCACCGCAACGAGCCTTTTTCTTTTGTTTTCTGTTAGAAAACGATTCTCCTGCAGAGTACGCTCTCTCTCGCACCAGCGCGTCGGACAGAGATCACCTCTGCTGCCAACAAGATCCCGCGAGCCGGCTGCCTATCCCGGATCGTGCCAGCATTCTCGCATTCCAGCGAGCCCCCTGACCGCACAGATTGTGCCGCGTCCTCCCTGGGCGAACCGGGATCTAAAAGAGCAATTTCCTTACGGTCGTTGAGAGGCATTTTCCCGGTATGTCTTTCCGACCGTGCGTTACTGGGTGCGGTAGTTTCCTCACCTCCGTTGACGGCCACGATCGCTGTCTCACGTGCCTGGGCCGAGCGCACGCTGAGGCAGCATTTGTGGATGGTTCATGCGCTCATTCAGGTGACGGTGCAGAATGTTCCGCCGGGTAAATCCCCGCGGGCTTCTGCTCCACCGCGTGGTCCCGTGGCGATGCCCAAACAGACTGCTCCCCCGTCTAAAAGCGGGCCCAGCGTCTCTTTTGGTGCTCCACCGGAGGAAGAGATGTCTATCTCAGCATCAGAGGGTGAACGGTCGGCAGATGAGGCTGGCGCTTCGGCGGAGCGACGCCCCTCCGCAGTCGCTGCTCCGTCTGAGGCGGACGCCGAACTGTCGGCTATGCTCCTCCGGGCCGCCAAGGGGATCGGGTTGGAGGTCCCGAAGGTGCCTCCTCCCGATCCTTCGAGGCTGGATGATTGGTTTCTGGGGACGAGGTCTGCGGCACCGCCGCGCTCGCCCCCGGTGCCTTTCTTCCCGGAGGTGCATGATGAGCTGGTAAAGGTGTGGCGGGCCCCTTACACTGTGTGCAGAATTATTAGGCATGTTGATATTCTGGTCATATTTTTTTTCCAAACACATTTTACCAATTCCAAACCACATCAGTCTTAATAACTACTATTAATTTTGTATTTAATCATTTGTAAGTGATATATAATTGTCCGTGAAGGCTGGAAGTGAAAAACTCCTTATATTCAGGTGTGCAGAATTATTAGGCATGTTTTCGTTTACAGCTAAAATGAGCCAAAAAAGATATTTAACCCAGACTGAAAAGTCCAAATTATTAAATGCCCATGAGAAGAATGCAATACTAATGCATTACAAGAATTTGCAAAGTTAAGGCTTGACCATTGGACAGAGAAATGCTTGTTGAGTCTGCATGGTCAGAAAAAACAGGTGGAGAAGAAAAGATGCATGTTAACTGCAAAAGAATTAGAAATTAAGGTGAAGAATTAGGTGTGACACCATCAGGAACCGTTTCCAGTTCTCCAGCGCCACCATTTTCCAGAACTGCAACCGACCTGGAGTCTTCAGAAGTGCAATGTGTCAGGTTCTCAGAGACTTTGCTTGGGAAAAAATCCTAAAAAATGCCCCTGACTTAATAAGAATAACAAGCTGACGTCTTGTGAAATACATGAAGACAGTTTTTTTTATATGCTTTAGAGACAGATAAGTTGAGAGTGACTCTTGAAGGACAAGCATCACATCCTCTTGTGCCTCTGATTCAAGAATTTATCTTCCAAAATCTGGCAGTAAGTTTTGGGAGTTCATGTTTAGTCTCTTATCCTGAAAAGTCTGACTTGCAGAGATGGACTAAAATGAACTCCCAAAACTTACTGCCAGATTTTAGAAGATAAATTCTTGAATCAGAGGTACAAGAGGATGTGATGCTTGTCCTTCAAGAGTCACTCTCAACTTATCTGTCTCTAAAGCATATAAAAAAACGTCCCAGGTTACGTATGTAACCATGGTTCCCCGAGGGAACGAGACGCTGCGTCCGAAAACGCTAGGGGGAACGCCTCCAGCGTGACCACGCTCTGAAACACGTGTGCATACAGTCCAATGGAGAAGCGAGACGTCACAGGCGGGGTGACGTAGAGACCAGAGAGCTTAAAAGCATGTGCGGTGCGTGCAGCCGGCAGCTTCTGTCTTTCAGCAAGCGCTCTGTGTGTGTGTGTCACTCTGTTTTTTGTGCTAGTTCGCACAGCTTTTATTTGAGAGTGTCACTATGTCCTACAAAGCATTCTTACGAATATAAGCAGCGGCATTTAGACATTGTGTTCCTCTCTGCCTGCGCCATTTCGGGTGGCGATACACACAATCTATTTGTTGTCTGTCTGGGAGCGAAGCATGGGAGTCAGTTCTCGAGGGAGCTGACTGTCCGCGTTTGCGTTCCCCGCGCTCAGCTCCCGCTTCTGCTGAGGCAGGGTGGCGGCTGTGCTTGTGGGGATCGCATATAGATCTACGGACGGGTTAGAGACGGGTCCGCCCTATCTCTGCCTTTCTCCCTAGATCTAGCGCTCTCTTTCTGGGTTCGGAAGCCTGCGCTGCGGTCCTTCCCCCTTTGAATGAGAGCTCGCGGCGAAGCCGGCTGTGTCAGCTCCCAACGGGGCTGGCTGCCCGCACTCTCGCTGCACACGCTTCGTTCCCGGAGGGCTCTCTTCGAGGAGGGAGCCCTCGTGAACTTCCCCGCGGCTCGGGTCCCGCTTTTGCCGAGGCAGAGCGGTGACTGCGGCCGTGGGGATCGCACATAGATCTACGGACGGGTTAGAGACGGGTCCGCCCTATCTCTGCCTTTCTCCCTAGATCTAGCGCTCTCTCTCGGGGCTCGGAAGCCCGCGCTGCGGTTCTTCCCCCTCTGAGTGAGAGCTCGTGCTGCTGCGGCTATCTTTCTCCGAGGAGATTGATGCTGTCCGCATATGAGCTGACTGCATATTAGATCGCTCGTTTCTACCTGCCCTCGCCTCTAAATAAATAAATAAATAACAGGAACGGGGATTCAAGCGATTTATGTGTGGTTTGTTCGGGAGCTAGCTTGTACAGTCCGCCCTTGAGGGGGCGGGCTGTGTTCATTCATAAATGTGTTCATTCAAAAAACAAATAAACAAAACAAACGACGTGCATTTTGAATGTTTAGCTCTTCTCCCATTGTCATTTAATTCTGAGGAATTAAATTTACTGCACTCTCACCCTATACTAACCTTACTGACATTTTGTCAGTATTAGCTCATTCTGAGCTTGGGTGGTTCGGCATCGAGGTGTCGTCCTCACCCATATGAAAGAACTGGGGTTGTGACTGAACGCAGAGAAAAGTGTGCTTTCTCCATTACAGAGAACCACTTATCTAGGCGTGGTGTGGGATTGACCACGATGCAGGCATGTCTTTTCCTGCTCGGATCGAGTCATCCTCGCGGCAGTCAAGAGAGTGGAAGTAGGCACTCACTGTGAAGCAGTTTCATAACTGCTGGGTCTGATGGCAGCTGTGTCCAACGTGATGCCTTTTGGCCTGCTGTACATGAGACCCCTGCAGTGGTGTCTCAAGACCAAGGGGGTCTCCCCGAGGGGAAACCTGCTTTGCATGATCAAAGTCACGCGGTGATGCCTACGTGCCTTGGACATGTGGAGGAGACCTTGGTTCTTGTCTCAGGGCCCAGTGCTGGGAGCTCCTTGTCGCCGCGTAATGCTAGCGACGGACGCGTCCCTCACTGGTTGGGGAATGGTTATGAGTGGCCACCCCGCCCGCGGTCTGTGGAGCGGTCACCATCCAGCTTGGCACTTCAGCTGCCTGGAGATGCTGGCCGTGTTTCAGGTACTGAAACACTTTCACCCGGACCTATGAGGCAGTACGTATAAGGAGAATCCTGACTCCTATGGTCCAGGACCTCTGAGGGCAGGCCCTTCTGGGGAAGAGCGTGGTCCACCGCATTCTTCGGTGCCCGTCTCTCCTCAGTGCCCTCGGGAGATCAGCCTGCCAACCCTGCCGGTGTTCCAGGGCGCAGCGGTCTCCAGCGAGCCCATACCTCAGCCTTCCGCCCGGAAACGTAGCGGAGCTGGGGAGCTCGCCACCCCTGTGGGGGTCTCTACAGCAGCTAGTTCGGCTGTCTCCTGCCGGTCATCCGTTACAGGACACCGAACTAGCAGCTCAAATAACACCAGAGGCCAGTCTCGAGAGACTGGTTCCCTTAGTAGACTATTTGGCAGCGTGGAAACTACTGCCAAATGTGTCTGCATGGGTCCTGCGCACTGTAGAGCGAGGTTATCGCATCCAATTCGGCGCGCTGCCGCCTTTCAACGGGGTCTTTCCCACTGTGGTGAGCCCCGAGCAGGGTCTGGTAATGGAACAGGAAGTAGGAACTCTGTTGAGGAAGGAGGCCATCGAGGTGGTCCCTCCTCAAGACAGGGAGTCCGGGTTCTACAGCCGGTACTTCATTGTTCCGAAGAAGGATGGGGGCCTGCGTCCCATTTTAGATCTACGTCTGCTGAACCGCTCAGTCATGCGACTGAAGTTCAAGATGCTCACCATCAAACAAGTCGTGTCTCAGATCAGGTCCGAGGACTGGTTTGTCACGATAGATCTAAAAGACGCATACTTCTACGTCTCCATCCTTCCTCAACACAGGAAGTTCCTGAGGTTTGCTTTCAGGGGCGAAGCTTACCAATACCGGGTTCTTCCGTTCGGCCTAGCACTCTCCCCCCGCACTTTTACGAAGTGTGTGGATGCAGCTCTGGCTCCTCTGCGACTCCAGGGCATCCGCATACTCAATTACATCGACGACTGGCTGATCCTGGCTCAGTCGGAGATGGTGGCGGTTCGGCATCGAGATGTCGTTCTCGCTCACATGAAAGAGCTGGGGTTGAGACTAAACGCCAAGAAAAGTGTGCTTTCTCCACTACAGAGAACCACTTATCTGGGCGTGGTGTGGGATTCGACCACGATGCAGGCACGTCTGTCTCCTGCTCGGATCGAGTCGATCCTCACTGCAGTCAAGAGAGTGAAAGAAGGCCGGTCACTCACTGTAAAGCAGTTCCAGCGACTGCTGGGTCTGATGGCAGCTGCGTCCAACGTAATACCTTTTGGCCTGCTGTACATGAGACCCCTACAGTGGTGGCTCAGGACCAAGGGGTTCTCCCCGAGGGGAAACCCGTTCCACATGATCAAGGTCACGCGGCGATGCCTACGTGCCTTAGACATGTGGAAGAAGCCTTGGTTCCTGTCTCAGGGCCCGGTGTTAGGTGCTCCTGTCGCCGCGTAACGCTAGCGACGGATGCATCTCTCACCGCTTGGGGTGCGGTCATGAGTGGCCACCCCGCCCGCAGTCTGTGGAGCGGTCGCCATCTCACTTGGCACATCAACTGCCTGGAGATGCTGGCCGTGTTTCGTGCGTTGAAACACTTTCTCCCGGACCTAATAGGCCGCCATGTGTTGGTTCGCACTGACAACACAGCGGTGGTCTATTACATCAACCACCAGGGAGGTCTGCGTTCGCGCCCCTTATACAAGCTGGCGCACCAGATCCTTGTGTGGTCCCAGGACAAACTCCTTTCGCTGAGAGCAGTGCATGTTCCTGGGCATCTCAACATGGGAGCAGACATCCTGTCGAGGCAGGGGCCGAGGCCCGGGGAATGGATGCTTCCCCCCCGAGGTGGTGAAGCAGATTTGGAGAGTTTTTGGCCAGGCTCAGGTGGACCTCTTCGCTACTCAGGAGAATGCGCAATGTCCCCACTGGTTCTCTCTGACTCATCCAGCTCCCCTGGGGCTGGATGCCATGGTACAGACGTGGCTGAGGCTTCGTCTGTACGCCTTTCCCCCGATCGCTCTGCTCCCGGGAGTTCTAGAGAGAGTGCGCCGGGACGGGGTGTCCCTCTTCCTAGTAGCCCCGTTCTGGCCGGGCCGAGTTTGGTTCTCGGACCTGATTTCCCTCCTCGACGGCTCTCCCTGGGAGATTCCCGTCAGGAGGGATCTCCTCTCACAGGCAGGGGGTTCCATTCTTCACCCCCCGGCCGGAGCTGTGGAAGCTTTGGGTGTGGCCCCTGAGGGGGCACACCTCTTAGCCTCCGGTCTCTCAACTGAGGTTGTTGAGACCATCCTCCAATCTAGAGCTCCCTCCACGAGGAAACTGTACGCCTTGAAGTGGAAGCTTTTCACTTCATGGTGTGGAGACCACCAGCAAAACCCAGTTAACTGCCCAGTTGGTACAGTGCTGGAGTTTCTGCAGGATCGGTTCTCTGCAGGGTTAGCCCACTCCACCCTGGAGGTCTACGTGGCGGCTATCGCGGCCTACCACGCCCTTCTGGGTGGCTCCTCAGTGGGTATGAACCCCCTGGTTACAGGTTTCCTCCACGGTGCGCTGAGGCTGAGGCCTCTGACCAGGTGTAGCTTTGCTGTGTGGTGATTTGGTATTCCATAACTCTGAGTCCTTTGTCCCCCCCCCTCTATTTGGGGGTCAAGGCTCACTCCTCTCGAAGAATGGCCTTCTCGTCAGGAGTACCCTCTCTGACATTTCAACGCTGTGGGTTGTTCCATGCCACTCACTTTCATGAGATTCTCGATCTCATTTATGCCACTCTGGCCCCTTTTTTCTCTCGTCCTAGCTGTGCTCAGTGATACACACTAGGCAGGGATTTGAAAGTCTGGCAGCGTGGGCATATGGTTCCCCTAGCGTTTTCGGACGCAGCTCGAGTTCCCGAAGGGGAACGTCCCAGGTTACGTATGTAACCATGGTTCCCCGAGGGAACGAGACGCTGCGTCTCGAGCCATACTTCCAGCATCCCTGCAGCGCTTGCTTCACTATTTAGAAGCTGCCGGCTGCACGCACCGCACGTGCTTTTAAGCTCTCTGGTCTCTACGTCACCCCGCCTGTGACGTCTCGCTTCTCCATTGGACTGTATGCACACGTGTTTCAGAGCGTGGTCACGCTGGAGGCGTTCCCCCTAGCGTTTTCGGACGCAGCGTCTCGTTCCCTCGGGGAACCATGGTTACATACGTAACCTGGGACGTTTTTTTATATGCTTTAGAGACAGATAAGTTGAGAGTGACTCTTGAAGGACAAGCATCACATCCTCTTGTACCTCTGATTCAAGAATTTATCTTCTAAAATCTGGCAGTAAGTTTTGGGAGTTCATTTTAGTCCATCTCTGCAAGTCAGACTTTTCAGGATAAGAGACTAAACATGAACTCCCAAAACTTACTGCCAGATTTTGGAAGATAAATTCTTGAATCAGAGGCACAAGAGGATGTGATGCTTGTCCTTCAAGAGTCACTCTCAACTTATCTGTCTCTAAAGCATATAAAAAAACTGTCTTCATGTATTTCACAAGACGTCAGCTTGTTATTCTTATTAAGTCAGGGGCATTTTTTAGGATTTTTTCCCAAGCAAAGTCTCTGAGAACCTGACACATTGCACTTCTGAAGACTCCAGGTCGGTTGCAGTTCTGGAAAATGGTGGCGCTGGAGAACTGGAAACGGTTCCTGATGGTGTCACACCTAATTCTTCACCTTAATTTCTAATTCTTTTGCAGTTAACATGCATCTTTTCTTCTCCACCTGTTTTTTCTGACCATGCAGACTCAACAAGCATTTCTCTGTCCAATGGTCAAGCCTTAACTTTGCAAATTCTTGTAATGCATTAGTATTGCATTCTTCTCATGGGCATTTAATAATTTGGACTTTTCAGTCTGGGTTAAATATCTTTTTTGGCTCATTTTAGCTGTAAACGAAAACATGCCTAATAATTCTGCACACCTGAATATAAGGAGTTTTTCACTTCCAGCCTTCACGGACAATTATATATCACTTACAAATGATTAAATACAAAATTAATAGTAGTTATTAAGACTGATGTGGTTTGGAATTGGTAAAATGTGTTTGGAAAAAAAATATGATCAGAATATCAACATGCCTAATAATTCTGCACACAGTGTATTCAGCTCGTTCACGCCCTACCTCCTCAGCCCTCGCTACCCTTGACGGCGGGGCGGCCAAGGGGTACGAGGGGGTCCCTCAGGTTGAGCGTGCGATTGCGGTGCATTTATGCCCCCAAGACGCCGCCACCTGGCGGGGCCCTCCGCGCCTCCCGTCCAAAGCCTGTAGGCTTTCGTCGGCTCTGACCGGCAGAGCCTACAGTGCTGCGGGCCAGGCCGCCACTGCCCTGCACGCCATGGCCACCCTGCAGGTCTACCAGGCCAAGGCGTTGCGAAAGAACTGCACATGGGTAGTCCTGACCAAGCGGTTATGCAGGAGCTGCGTGCGGCGACTGACTTCGCCCTCTGGGCGACTAAGGTCACGGCGAAGTCAGTCCCTTGGTCAGGTGATGTCCACGCTCGTGGTCCAGGAACGCCACCTCTGGCTGAACCTGGCGCAGATGGCAGATGTCGACAAAGCACGCTTTCTCGACGCTCCCGTCTCCCAGGCCGGCCCCCACTCACAGAAACAGCAATTTTCCACATCTCTGGGCCAAGCGCCCCGAGATCTGTTCCTGAGCGGCAACATGTCTCCTCGGGTTCAGACTCAGAGCCAACATTCGCCAGCGCGGGAACCTGGGAAGAGGGTAAGTGCCGCCCAGAGCGGCCAGACTGCTCTCCAGGACGTTCATCCTTCTGGGGCCAGTCCCCTTCCCCTTCCCACAGGCCGCCCCACCGCGGTCACGTCGGTCAACGCTCCGCTGATCCCACTGGCGACCAGGCTGGCGGCCTGGTTAGAGCTGGTTAGAGCTGTTCAAAATGCTCACTGCGAAACGTATCCTTTTGTGCGTTTGACACCAGGATTGGTTTGCGGCCATAGACCTGAAGGACGCGTACTTTCACGTCTCGATTTTGCCTCAACACAGACCCTTTCTACGGTTTGCTTTCGAGGGTCGAGCGTATCAGTACAAGGTGCTCCCATTTGGCCTGTCCCTGTCCCCCCGCGTCTTTACGAAGGTCGCGGAGGGGGCCCTGACCCCGCTTTGGCGGAAGGGCATTCGCATCCTCAACTATCTCGACGACTGGCTCATCATGGCTCACTCGCGAGATCAGTTGTGCGAACGCAGGGACCTGGTGCTCCAGCACCTCAGCCATCTGGGCCTTCGGGTCAACCGAGAAAAGAGCAAACTCTCCCCAGTGCAGAGGATCTCTTTTCTCGGCATGGAGCTGGACTCGATCAATATGACAGCCTGCCTCACCAACGAGTGCACGCAGTCTGTGCTGAACTGTCTGAAATCTTTCAGGCACAAAACAGCGGTCCCTCTCAAAACATTTCAGAGGCTCCTGGGGCATATGGCAGCCGCAGCCGCAGTAACGCCGCTCGGCCTGCTTCATATGAGACCGCTTCAGCGCTGGCTACACGATCGAGTCCGAGATGGGCATGGCACCGTGGCACACTCCGGATTGGCGTTTCCCCGCAGTGTCGCCGCCTATTCAGCCCGTGGTCAGACCCTGCTTACCTACGGGCCGGAGTTCCCTTAGGACAGGTCTCCAGGCATGTTGTGGTTCACACGGATGCCTCCACCACGGGTTGGGGTGCTGTATGCAACGGGCAAGCAGCCTCGGGCTCCTGGACAGGACCTCGACTGCTTTGGCACATCAACTGCCTGGAGTTGCTAGCAGTGCTTCTCGTGCTGCATCGCTTTCTTCCGATGCTCCGCCACAAGCACGTGCTTGTCCGCACGGACAACACTGCGACCGTAGCGTACATCAACCATCAAGGTGGTCTACGCTCCCGTCGTATGTCGCAACTCGCCCACCATCTGCTCCTGTGGAGACAGACGTGGCTGAAATCGCTGCGCGCCGTTAACGTACCAGGGGAGCTCAACCGTGCAGCCGATCAGCTCTCACGGCAGCCCACCCACCCTGGAGAATGGCGACTCCACCCCCAGACAGTCCAGCTGATCTGGAGTCGATTCGGCGAGGCCCAGATAGATCTGTTTGCCTCCCTGGAATCCTCCCACTGCCAGCTCTACTACTCTCTCAGCGAGGCTCCCCTCGGCAGGGACGGACTGGCACACAGCTGGCCTCCGGGGGCCAAGTACGCCTTTCCCCCAGTGAGCCTCCTTGCACAGACCCTGTGCAAGATCAGGGAGGACGGGGAGCAGGTTCTGCTGGTTGCGCCATACTGGCCCACCCGGACCTGGTTCGTCGACCTCACGCTCCTCGCGACAGCCCCTCCCTGGAAGATTCCCCTGAGGAAGGACCTTCTTTCTCAGGGGATGGGCACAATTTGGCACCCGCGTCCCGATCTATGGAACCTGCACATGTGGCTTCTGGACGGGACACGGTAGACCTCGCCGGCCTTCCACAGGCCGTGATTGAAACTATCACTCAGTCTAGAGCCCCCTCCACGAGGCAGGAGCTTTAGACGCTCCGAGCAGCTCTTTGTTTGCTTAGGAGGACAGCAGAAGGGAAATGCTGTCTCCAAGCAGAGGTTGGCCCATTGGGTGGTAGATGCCATCTCCATGGCCTATGAGAGCCAGGGGGAGCCGTGCCCCCTAGGAGTTCGAGCTCACTCCACTCGGAGTGTTGCCTCCTCCTATGTGCTGGCGCACGGCGCCTCGCTAGCAGACATCTGCTAACACCTTCGCGAGATTCTATAATCTCCGCGTCGAGCCCGTGTCCTCCCGTGTGTTAAGGTAACATCAGGTAATTTGCGGGATGCCGGCAGGTGTCGGCTTGCTGCGCCATTCCCACGGGATCCGTGCGCTATTTTCCCAGTTTCTTCCCTCCGGCGAACCTGGGTCCTCCATGCTCCGCAGTCAGGACTAGATGCGGAGTAGTCCGTGACTGTGCTCCGACTGGGTCTCCTTCGCCCAGAAGGTTGTGGCAAAATGTCTCAGTATTTTTCCACAGTCAGCCAGAAGGCTGTGTTTTCCCTCATATATCTATAACCAGAATAGATATATTCAATTCTTTATTCCACATGCCTAAACCACATGTGCTCCGCCCCCCAACCCATGCTTCAGTACATCTGGCACCCCTATGGGGCCCCTCTACTGGTCCCTAGGGCGTTGGGAAGGTTACGTATTGACTCCACTTTCCGACACGTCCGCCTGTTGGCACTTGGTGTCTTGCGTAACGCAGCCTCAGGGTTGTGGCCTTTTCCATGGGTCTGTTCCCATATGTAACGTCGTAGTGAAACGACTGAAGGGGAACGTCTAGGTTACGTACGTAACCCTCGTTCCCTGAAGGAGGGAACGGAGACGTTACATCCCCTGCCACAACCCTAGGCTGCGCTGACGCCGGGCTGCGGCTCGGCTCCTCAGCAAAAACCTGATGAGTGGATGCGCGCCGCCATCTTATATACCCGTATGTACGGGGGAGTGGCGTTGCGCGCAAGCTCCACTCGCCAATTTCATTGGCCTTTTTTGTAAAGCTCAGAGGTGATTGGGCACTCAAGCGAGTTCCCATATGTAACGTCTCCGTTCCCTCCTTCAGGGAACGAGGGTTACGTACGTAACCTAGACGTTTGTCCTTGTTTCTTTTTCCCCACTTTTTTTTTTTTTTTTTTTTGCATCTTAACCCCTAGAAAAAAACGAGAGATTGGGATCAGTTTATAAATATAGATTGGGATCAGTTTATATATATAGCTGCAAGCAGCAATTAAGGGAAAGGGGACAACAAAAGCAGAATAAGGAGAAAGCATGGCAGTGAGCATCAGACCAACTGCAACAATGAGTATTTAAAGATATTTAACATGATTTTAGTCAAACTGTCTGAAAAAAAAGGTAAAAAAAGCTGCATCTCCACCGTCAGGCCAAAAGCAACAAAGGCAAGCATACTAGTGCGTGCCAGGGCCAGTCGTGTTTTCGCTGTCACGTCCGAGGCTTGATCGTGCCTAGCCAGGGCTTCCTCAGGGCCAACAGCCTGGTATTTTCAACCGACTTTGGCTGAAAGGATAACAGTACACTGTTAACCCCATTGTGGAAAATGTATATAAATGCTCATTCTTTCTAAAGATATTTGACAGAAACATATGAGGGTTTATTAGTGTTTTTAAGTTGTCTTTAAATGTGTACACATTTGAACTTAAAAGCCCTAATGGAGATGTTTTGTTCATGTCATCACAAATAAACAGAGCAGCTGTGTAACAAGGACGCTGAGGCAGTAGCAGAATCCATTCGCGGTAGTTTTATTAAAGTAGACAGAGTACAGAAAACAGGCAGAGGGTCAATACCGGAGGGCAGTCCAATATAGCAAACAATCCGACAGGGGCGATCCAGAGAGCGATAGTCGAAAGACAGATAATGGTCAAACCTTGAAATCAGTCCAAACAGGCATATAAATCTGAACAGGGGTAATCCAAAAACACAATATCCAAGAACAGAGCAAGACGGCAACAGGTAATCCAACAGAGTAAATAAACGCTTGGTAAGGCAGGTTAAACATGCAATACTTCGCGAACTCATGAGCACATGGTCAGTCTTTATATAGTGCCAAACAGGAAGTAGCAGTAGAAGCAGCAGAGGGAGCGTGCAGGCAGTTCTAGGGTGAGGGCTCCCTCTGCTGGCTTGGCGTTACAAGCTGCAACTAAACAAGTGTGTGTGTTGTCTTTTTATGTGGAATAATGATAATAACAGTTTGATTTAGCATGCTAATGCAAATGAATAAATTATTGTTTTTACTGTAAATTTGTCGGTATAAAAAATATTGATGCTGTCTTAGGTTTTAAGTACAGAACAAACATCCTTTTCTGTTAAGTTTATTTTATGAAGAAGTTTCATTAATCTTCCCCTCGCTGGTAAGATGCTGGGGTTGTGTGATGTTTGCTTCAGTGAGGCAGGTGTTGAGGGTGGGTTTTACAGTAGTGCTGGTCTGACAGTGGAAACACAGATTGATTTTGGGCTCACGGTCTGAGGTGTAAAGCTGTTGGCTCTGCCTGGCTTATTGTTAGCTCTGGGGTGCTTCTCAATATCCCTCCTCGTCTCCTCGCTCCTCTGTCCTCCATCCTTATGATCCGGAAACGTATCGAGCTCAGCCATCTTGTAGGACATCTCAATTCTCTAACTGCACCATGAGGAGGCGAGGAGTGAGGAGGCTTCCTGAGGAGTCATGAGCGAGGACACACAGGTGTATCCTTTGCGGAAGCGTTTTATCGACTAAACGTGACGCTCATATAAATTCTCCTCCCCCTTCACATCTGTCGTAATAATTTACATTTATATTTTACCTTTGCAGTTTAAATAATGTCATGTATTTAAACAGGGTGCCTTGCTTTATTCATATTTATTATGAATGTCTTAAATAATGAACTTTAACAATGTATGGGCAGATCCCTTTAGTGCAGCTGATGACGCTTTGAAGTGATGCTTGAGTGGTCAAGAATATTACAATGTTCATCCTTTGATTCCTCCGTGTCTTTTCCTTGCGTCCTTCCCTTACATCCTGAAGGGATGGAGCTAAAAAACAAAGAAAAGGAAATGAGGATGCACAAATAAGAAATGAGAAGCACCCCTGGTACGCACTGGCCCAACAGTGGAAAAGCGGCTATTGTCAACATGGATGTTAAAGTCTTATCCCCAGGAAGAGAGCAAGTTCCTGTAAGCAGTTTTACAGGCTGCCATAGACTCGAGCAAAAGAAAAAGAACAACACCAATGTTTACAATATGTGCCTGCCTTATGTGCTTAGCCCCTCTTTAATTAATTAGAGCTTATGGGTCAAACTGTTTTTGTTATTATTATTATTATTATTATAATTATTATTATTATTATTTTATTTAGAGGGTTTCAATGCCAGCTTGATGATTTTTGAGACCTCCAAAATAAGTGAAGATTTAGCAATATTTAGAAGGGTTTCTCAAATTACATGAAACACCTCTTGCAGTTGCTTAGTGGATATAAGATGTAGTTGTATGTTAGTTTTTACACCTTACATGTTTGAATGTTTTGATGTCTGTTGTTTTGTGACATTAAACTGGGGTTAACTTTTATTTGTCTTTTTTCACCTTAGACCTAATGGAACTGAAAGAGGAGAGTGAAGCACTGAATGAAATGGAAGAGAAAGACCATGATTTCATAAATGGAGAAAAATCTTTTAGTTGTTCACGGACTGAAAAGACTTTGAAAGAGAGGAAGAAGCTATTTCACCTGTCAACAGTGTGGAAAGTGTTTCAATCAAAGTATTAAAAGACATACAAGTATTCACACAGGAGAGAAGCCTTATGCCTGCCTACAATGTGGAAAGTGTTTCAGGCATAGAGTAGCTCTTAAAAGACATGTTAGGATTCACACTGGAGAGAATCCCTACACATGCCCTCAGTGTGGGCAGAGTTTCCATCAAAAACAACACATTGAAGACCATATGAGAATTCACTCTGGAAAGCAACACTTTACATGCCCTCACTGCGGAAAGACGTTTAATCATAACCACTTTGAAGATCACAAAAGAATTCACACAGGAGAGAAGCCTTTCACCTGCCAACAATGTGGAAGAAGTTTCAGCCAGAAAGGAAACCTTGACAGGCACATGAACCGTCATACTAGAGAGAAGCCATTTATATGTGGTCACTGCGGAAAGAGTTTCAGAAATAAAGCAGCACTTAAATACCACATGAGGTTTCACATATGAGAAAACTGTATTTTTACATTATTAGTGTGACATAAGTTGTGTAATAACACCAGATAGAAGCGTTAACTTTGCCATCACTATGGAAAGACTTGCAGAAACAAGACAAAGTTTGAGGTTCACAGAAGTACCCCTGACATAATTCAAAATACCTGAGCAGCAGAGTTGGGCTTTGTTTACACCTGGGTTTAAAATGTGTTTTGGTTGATCAGATCACACATATACTGTCTCTGTTTCACAGTTTCTTTTGTCCACTTTTGACCACGTCTCTCCCCATTTTAAGGGAATGGTCAAAGGGAGTGTAAATGCATGGGATCTTTCAGATCTTATATGTTTGCTCAATTTACATTGAAACATGAGTAAGTCTAGGGAAAACTATCATAGAGGGGAAAAATATAATGAAGAAGACAAGCAGAGAGTGTTTTGTTTTCTCACCTGGGCCCGTATTTATCAAGCTTCTCAAAGTTCTTTTATAAGGTGACCGGGAGGGGACACCTTCGGTTCACTTAAGTTTGTCGTGGGCATGACATATCGACTCGTGGGAACGTGATATTATGTTGTGGCCACAAGATCATTTTGTCTTATTATGTTGAGGAAAGGACATGCGCTTCTCGTGGCCACAAGTTTAACACGTAAACAAACCTGCGTGACCATAGTAACCCGGGATTATCAGAGATAGATTTATTACCATTTTATTTTGAATTAAGGAATTATTATATTAATTATTATAGAAATTAATACAATATTAAATGATAATATTATGGGATGCTGTCTATGCGAATATTGTCTGTGCACGATGTAGACAGCATTCAAAAGAAGGTGATCATTAATAAATATTACATAAATTATATCAAATAGTCCTACAAATATTTTATGCATCCCACAGTCTTGTAAGTCCATTAATTGATCCTCTTTTTTTCTGTAATATTTGTATAATTCCTTTGTATTCGTTATTTTTTTACCTTAATTTCTATCTCTTTACTTAAAGTTTTGAATGTAAATGATACAGTAACAATTTGAATATGCTATATGACTGGGATTTTTACTGGAATGCAGTTTAAAGGTTGAATGTGACATATATTCTGTTTTATTTCATCTAATTATTAGACTAGCCTATATATTCATGTAGTTTCATTTGTAAATCATTTGTCGTCACACACGGGCATAAATACAATCAAAACTTATATCAAAACTTTATTGGCATAATTGTCCTTTACAGTATTTGTAAAATATAGCAAATACTAGCATATAGGGCCTACAGAACGTTAGGCAAAGCGATACACAATAAATATAAAAATATATGCCGAGAAATGAATGTCATTCCCTCATCATAGCATCTCGTGGCCAAGACATAAGGATGTCCTTACCTCGACAAAATGATCTTGTGGCATAATATAATATGACGTTCCCACGAGTTGATATGACGTTCCCACGAATTAATATCTTGTGGCCACGACATAATATCACGTTCCCATTAGTTGAGTGGGCACGACAAACTTATTGCGGAATTGAATTGTATGTATTTGCTTGTGTGACGTGCCGATGGATTGTGTCAGTGTCGCGGCACCTCGAATGACTCTAACTCTGCCGCTGTCAGCCGGAGAATAGCGTAGAGTAGACTGTAGAGTAGACACACACACAGCGCAGAACGGGTTATCATTGATCACGTTTCGGTTTCTGTCCAGCATTTTCATTACATTGCACAGTTAAATTGTACAACAACTTAAGCTTCTTCATGTGTTTAGTATTTGTCTTGTCTCCCTTTGTTTACCTGAATGTTTTGACAAATACTTTAATTTAAAAAAAAAAATCACATTGTTATAAGATGGTTTCATTTCATATTGCATAATTCGATAAACATATTTTTAAAGCCATGAGATCGATTGCATGCATGCCGTTAGGTGTCACGCCAGGATCAATTTACAATAACGGATGCGAATGCGGTATTCCTAATGACCCATGACAGATTCATTCCTTGCGTTTCCTTGTGTTGCCGCGACATACGGTGACATTCCGCAACACTGACACAATCCATCACACAAACAAATACATACAAATCAATTCCGCAATGCAACTAATCCTACATTTGATAGAAACGCGACATCAATGAAATATCGTTCTGCAGTTAAGTGCATGTGTTAACATGTTCAGTAAGAGTGTAGGTGGCACATGCCACTCTCTGCTGATTCATGTCAGTGAAAACCGGAAGTGTCAGCGGTTGTGCCACTGAGCATTGTGGCGTGTGCTAATGGCTTTCATGCGTCAGATGTCATGACACTTCATCTGCAAGAGTCAACGACAGATCTTTTACTGTACCATCCTCGATCAGCTATAGTTTATGATGCGAAAAACAGGAAAAAGGCGCCTGAACTAGAAAGACCAAAGTAATCAAGCTGGAAAGGTGACGCCCACTATTGTTGAGTGACATGCCGACAACCACAAACCTCAAAATGAAATGTGGAGGCAATAAATAAATGCAAAAAATAAATGCGTAAATAAATAAATAAATACTTAAATAAATAAAAATAAATAAATAAATAAATAAAAAGTTAAATAAATAAATAAATATTTATACATTTATTTATGCTTTCAATAATTAAATGATGCATTTAACAATTTATTTATATATTTCAACATTTATTTAAGTATTTAATTTTGAGTAATTTGGCCCTCCATAGTACTTACATATGTTACGGTTAATATTCTCCTTATAAATATGATATAAGTGCTTTAATAAAGTCTGTATCGTAGAAAAGTAACTTGTTATTCTGTTTTGTATTTGGTAAGTTCATTGCAAATTTTTGTTATGTAATAACAATACAACCTGTCATGTAAAACAACCTACTTCAGTAAATACTCTGGTTACTACAGTCATGGTTGCTACAGTTTTACTATAGTACTATTAATACAATATTACTATATTAGAACCATAGTATCAAAACCATGGTTTTTAAAACCATGGTATGCATAAAAAAACCATAGTTATCACAGTCATGGTTTACTACAGTTTTACTATAGTATTACTACAATATAACTAGTAAAACTATCGTATCAGCACCATGGTTCTTTTAAAACCATGGTGTGCACCAAAAAACCATAGTTACTACAGTCGTGGTTATCTACAGTTTTACTATAGTAAAACCATGGTTAATTTTTGTAAGGGTAGCCACACCAAAGCAAACAGAATGAGAGCATAAAGAGACAGAACAACTACAATTAAGTTCAAAATTACCAAATCATTAAAATATATAGTTTATAGTTTATTTAAGTAGAAGGTATATTTGTGTATAAATCTGGGTATCATTGCATTAAGATTCCTGGTCCCGCCCACTCCCACTGACTTGATTTTGTTTCCCATCCTGTGGAATTCCCGAAAAAACGTCAGCCTCTAGACAGTAGATTCTTTTACATGCAATGCTTACATCTGCTCATAGGTTTTTTTTTTATATATGTGGAAATTGACAAGTATGGGAAAACATGGACAGTTTGAGAACTAATAGCCTAACATTTTGATCAGAGCAAGTCTTTAGCTGTGGAGCACAAAGGCACTTCCTTGTTAATGTAAGTAAGCATAAAATACTAACTTAATCAAGAAACACGATTAAATATGACAAATAGAGATTGCAATATTGTAACGTGTGTTACTGTTATGTTCCAGTGGGTGCTGGGCCTGTTTTGTACTGGCTTTCTTAATATAAGGAGAATATCTCACCTTTATATTCTTTGTGCAGTCTTGAGATAGAATTTCTATTTGTTTTCCTCTTGAAATAACTCAAAATGAATATCTGATTCCAGAAGCCATTACTAACATTGTGTATTTCATAAAAATGACAATATAAACCATGATTCAGTTTTAGACTATAACACTGAATTTTCAGTAGTTGATGACACTGTAACATTGTGATTTTTCTATTGGCTAAAAAAGCAAAGCTAAAAGCCATCAAACCCTGTTTTAGATGTTTTGCATATATTTTTAAATGAGTTTAGGCTCATTTTGAAGCTTACATGTAACATGAAGCAAGGGCTATATCTCTTCTCTATCTCTATCTAAGATTTCCTCCCCAAAATAACCAGATATGGAGCTTACAAAGCTTATTCATAGCCTCAGTTGAATTCAATTTGCATATGCATATTCCCATCTGATACTTTAACAGTACAAGAACATATGATTAACAAACTGTAAATGTCACGATACATTTGCTAAAACCATATGTTTAAAGGTTATAGAATGATTTAGAACAATATAAGGCTGTTTAATGCTGTATTTTTTGTGATTGTCACTTGTTTAACAGACATCTTTATCAGTGGTGGAGATCAAACTGTTTAGATCCATCATGGATGAAACACAAACATCTGGAGATGAAGTTTTTTTTCCAGGAAGCAGGTACTTTGGTTTTTAAAGTTTAATATTTATTGAAAACAATGAGACCATAAAGGCTTCAAAAGTCATTTTCATAAAAAATAGTTTTTGAAGTATATTATTATCTTATTATAGTAAGATTCTCATAATAAAGGAATAAATCTGTTGTGTTTTAGTTCAGTTTATCAGAAGAGATCAGAAGCAGAGCCCAGCTGTGTGTCTATGAACAGTGACTGGTCTATGGAACTTCCAGTAAGGTTTAACCATGGAGATTCACAGTCTGGTCTCAGGTATAACATTTGTATAAAACTATGATTATAGCATGACATTTTATATTGTCATATCACAATGTAATAAATTTAACTTTCGCCAACCTAGGGACGCCAATTAATGTAGTGAATTTAACTTTCGCCAACCTAGGGAGGTGAAATAGGGTAGTGATGGGTACTCATGTCACAGCTGACGTTATGATTCTTGGATCAATTAGTGTCAATTAGTGTGTGGTTATGAGTACATCACATAAGAAAGATTGGTGGGATCTCTAACTTGTAGAACCTTTTCTGTATTATCAACACAAGGAAGACACAACTTGTAATAAAATTTTTATTAACAAAAGATAGACAAGAGCAATCAACAACTACTAAATGAATACCATGAATTAGAAAGGAATAAAGTGCATAAGATGCATAAAATGAGAAGCTCTTTTCCAAAATGCTATAAATCCATTTTTTATTAATTTGAGTAAAAATGTGTTTTCTTTACCAAGAAAGTAGCAAGATGAAAACCACTATTTTCTGTTTTAAACTTTTACATAGCATCTTTAGGTTATAATAACATAAAAAAAATTCAAATCTAGATTTTGATTTTTCAAAGATTTATAAAAACTGATTATTGTTTCCCAAAATGCAATAAATCCATTAGGGGTCTACGCTTACTTTCCTTTTTAGAGAAAGTATAAGTGATGGAAAGAGATGGCATAAGTGCAATCAAATTCATAAACTCTTGTTGAGATTAATATATTAAATATACAATTTTGAACATAGAAATATTAAAGGATTTTAATGACTAGAAAGAAGATAAAAATGAAATACTGCCAGTAGGTGGGGGTAAGTCACTGATTTAATTTTTGAATCATATCATTCATTTGATTCGTTCGAACGGCTGATTCATTCAGGAATAAAGCAAGTGACTCTTTTTATGAATGGGTAATTAATTGACTTACTAGAAAATGCACATTCATTCGTAAACGAAACACCGATGTGTTTGAATGGAGATGCGCAGCGGCTCAGTTGTGACTGTTTCAAACTATTTTTGAAGATGAAATAGAGCAAAATCAGGCAATAGTGTTATAGTCAGACAATGTGAGTCACTTAATAATAACTTCTTGTTTATTTAACTGCTGTAATAAATCAATATCTTATTTACGAACTCCTTTAAAAATCATTAAAAGCTGTCACTCATCTTAGTTCATCGCAATCTCACAAAATTATAATCAACGAAACTCTCTACACTGCTCAATGAATCTCTTATTTACACTCTCTCTACACTTTGTTTATGAAAGGATTCGTCAGACATGTCAGTGATACATTACTCAACGTTGAAAACTAGGATGCAGGGTGTATTCAAAGCACCGCCTTTACTGTTTACAATGAGTGTGTCACGAATCTGGTCGGTGTCCCGCTGTCCGCTCACCACCAGATGTCACTCTCACCTTACCCACACACTCTGACTGTTGCACCACACTCCGGACTACATCTCCTGTCATGCCTCACGCTGATTGCGTCAACTCAGGTGACCAATCATCAGCACTATAAAACCCCCGGTCTTTCCCCATGCAAGTCACAGATTGTTGTTGTTGTATTTCCATAGCTAGCGTTTCCTAGTTTCCTTGTTCCTAGTTCTTTGTTCTCTCGCCTGGCTCCCCCGTTTTTCGACTGTTCGCCGCCTGCCTTTTCGGACTATCTATCGATATTGGATTATTGTCTACTTCTTGTCTGTGTTATACCCGTTTGCTCCTGTTTGACCCTGCCTGTACGACCATGTTTTTTTGTCTCGCCCCTTTAATAAAAGCTCGCAGATGGATCCGCTCGCCTCTCGTCTTTCAATCCCCGTAACAGAACAATCCGTCACAAAAGGATCCAGCAGCTTTTCACCTGGACATTCAGCAGATATGGACACTGACAGGATTCTCTGTAGAATTAGACAAGGACCACGCACGCACGAGCAACACATCCGTGAGTTTTTAGCTATCGCAAACTATTCTACCCTGCCGGACTGCATCATTATGGAAATCTTTTGTGATGGCGTTAATGAGCCTCTAAAGGCCAGACTCGCGAAGGTCCGCGTTCATCACTTGCGGAATTTCTAGACTTTGCTCTGTTGTGTGTGGGCTCTCCATTTACTGTGGGTGTTGCGGAGGAGGAGCGCGACGCCACGGAACCGCTGACCGCCTGGATCATGCGGGAAATGGCGGCCACGCCGGAGCGCGTTCATACTCTGGCGTCGACAACAGAGCCCGTACACAAAATGGCGGCGACTGCGGTGCCCGTTCGCAAAATGGCGGCGGCGCCGGTGTGCGCTCACAAAATGGCGGCGACGGAGGAGCCGTTCACAAGATGGCGGCGAGAATGGAGCTTCATCACGTCACAGCTGCTATACCAGGGGCGTACAAAGTCACAGTTGCATTTCCTGAGTCAAGTCAAGTTTCCAAGTCAAGTCAAGTTGCAGCTGGGTTTCCTGAGTCAAGTGAAGTTTCCAAGTCAAGTCAAGTTGCTGCTGCATTTTCCGAGTCAAGTCAAGTTTCCAAGCCAAGTCAAGCTACGGCTACTGTTCCAGTGTCAAGTCAAGTCAGAGCTGCCTTTCCTAAAGCAAGTCAAGTTAAAGCTGTGTTTCCTGCATCAAGTCGAGTTAGAGCTGTTGTTCCTGTGTCAAGTCAAATTACACCTGTCGTCCCTGTCTCAAGTCAAGTTACAGCCATCGTTCCTGAGCCAAGCACAGACAAGATGGCCGCCACGCCAGAGCCACTGCACAAGATGGCCGCCACGCCAGAGCCACTGCACAAGATGGCTGCCACGCCAGAGCCACTGCACACGTGACTTAGCTCTGGACAAATAGACGAGACATGACGAGGCACTGGGAGGTCTGATGAAACATGGAGAGGCTCTGGGCCGTCAGGCGGGACGTGACTTGACTTTGGGCCATCAGGCGGGACGTGACTTGACTCTGGCCCGTCAGGTGGGACGTGACTTGACTCTGGGCAGTCAGGCAGGACGTGGCTTGACTCTGGGCGGTCAGACGAGACATGGTGAGGCTCTAGACAGATAGACGAGATGTGACGGGGCTCTGGAGGGTCAGACGAGTCGTGACTTGACTCTGGGCGGTCAGACGAGGCGTGACTTGACTCTGGGCGGTCAGACGAGGCGTGATGGGCCTCTGAGCCATCGGGCAGGATGTGACTTGGTTCGTGGAGATTGGCTGTGACTTGACTTGATTCGTGAAGATCAGTAGTGAACTGACTTGACTCTTGGAGATCAGCGGTGACTTGACTTGGCTCGTGAAGATCAGCGGTGACCTGATTTGACTCATGGAGATCAACGGTGACTTGACTTGGCTCATGGAGATCAGCAGTGACTTGATCTGACATGTGAAGCCCAGCGGTCACTTGAACTGGCTTGTGAAGACCAATGACTTTACTTGACTCAGGAACCACGGCTGTGACGTTGCTTGACTCAGGAACCACGGCCTTGACGTTGCTTGATGCAGGAACGACCGCCTTGACGTTGCTGGACTTGGAAGCTTGACTGGACTTGGAAGCTTGACTGGACTTGGAAGCTACAGCTTTGGCTTGACTTGACTCTGGAACAACAGTCGTAGCTTGACCTGGCTCAGGAGACACGGCTAGAACTTGACTTGATCTAGTATGAACAGCTGCTGTAATGTGACTTGACTCGTGGAGAACAGGTGTGACTTGGCTTGACTCGTGGGGAACAGCTGTGACCTGGCTTGACTCGTGGAGAACAGCTGTGACCTGGCTTGACTTGTGGGGCACAGCTGTGACCTGGCTTGACTCGTGGGGCACAGCTGTGACCTGGCTTGACTCGTGGAGAACGGCAGCTGTGTCTTGACTTGACTCTGTGTCTTGACTTGACTTGGAAGCCTGACTTGACCCAGGGGTAGCCGCTGTGGCATGAAGAAGTGCCATTTTAGCTGCCCATACTGTCATTAGGGGTGAGTCCAGCACATGGGCCATCAAAAATGGCATTTATCGCGTTCTGGAAAAGAGCTCTAAAAAATGCAAGTGATTAGGTTGGTTAGGTTAGGTTGGTTAAACTCTTGCTACTCTGAAACAAGGTGAATAACCTTACTATGCATCAAACAAATATGTTATAGATTTGTTATCAACTGCAATCAGCTATATAATATCTAATGTAAATAAAAAAAAATCATATACTGATAAGATACAACAATGCCAAGGTCTCTGGAAGAGGTTTGGAAGTGATATTTATGTTCGCTGTGGTTGAGTGAGTAGTCCGGTGGCAGCGACTTCTTCCACTGGTTGCGCTGGTGGCAGTACAGTGGGGAAAGGAATCCGTTTCAACTTGAAGATGAAACGCTATAGGATGCTGATCTCCTGGAGCACCAAGGGTCCTAAGATCTGGAACACACAGATGTGGCCCTGGAGTAGGTGCTGAAGGTCCTTAGTTTGGAACACGCAAGCAAAAGCATCTGAAGTGAAGGTTTGCCAGAGACTCAGAACAAAGGTTGATCTGTTTCTGTGCCTTCCCTTACAGGACTGAGACTCAGAACTTTGTTGTTCTGTTACAGTCCTTTCCTTTGCAAGCGGCAGACTCAGAACAGTATATCTGTTAATGTCCCCTGGACGTGCCGGAGACTCAGAACTTTGGTTACCTTGACAGGCCGGCAGACTAAGAACTGTGTATCTGTTACTGTCTCTCCCTTGCGGGTCTGAGACTCAGAACAAGGAGTGTCTTTTGGGAAGGTACCTTTATCCCTTTCCGATGAGGAGGAGATTGCAATTTGATGCTTCTCCATTTCCTTGCTGTGATTGGCTAGTTCCATCAGAGTGAGGGGGCACATGGTGGCCCACCCGTCTGTCCTCCTGTGGAATTTATTTGCATAGTCCAAAGAGAGGGTTAGAAAAGTATCACTAAAGTTTTACCGGTGCATTTATCACTTTCCAAACCATAAACAGAATGCATTTGGCAATGTTACGAACACATTAAGTTCAAACATGATGGGAAAAGATTGACCAATAGGAAGTTCAGTCCTTCCCGGGCTTTGTACCAAAGGTCTTCTTCTTGTGCTCTAAGGGATCTCTGGCTGTTGTCCTGGCATCTTTATCTGATGGCGTTGGACAGTTTGCTTATGTTAGCTCACCAAGATCCAATCAAAATGTAGCAAACCTCTGTCCACTACTATGGTCAGGCAGGGACCCACCAATAAACTGGGCCCTGGAATGTGCTGTCCATTACAACAGTGTATGAAATAAATATAAAGTGTTCATTAAAGTGAATTTGATAATAATTCATGTATAGTTGATTTGTTGCCACAGTCATTTAACACTAGAACCGCCACGGGGTCAATTTTACCCGTATCTGTTATTCAAATATACATAACAGATTTTCAATAAAACACTCAAGTCTCCCAGTCATTGACTTTTAATAAAATTGTGTAATTTAAAATCCCCTGGTGTTAAAAAGTGTTTAGATAACACCAGATCGAAAAACGGAGCATTTATACCTAAAAGCGCCAGTGCGGGTCAAATTTACCCACTATATAGCACTTGTATTTTCGTACTTTCATAATCTTGCCGGTTGTTTTTACATTATACATTGCTAGGCAGCACCTTTTACTCACTGAATTAGTGGTTATCAGTTTCATAAATAAAGTCAATATGAGTAAAAGAAGGCAGTTTATTGATGCCGAAGAGATATTAGAAACACTAAATACCATGATTATTGGAGAGTCTGTTATGCGTCCTGGGTCGCTCAGCATCTGACGGCTCATCTGACAGCGATCTCATATTTAGATGTTTTAGCCTAACATTACACATATTGTTAAAACTTTGGATTATTTATTTAATTTTTGTTTTGCAATTTCTATTGTTTATTGTTCACTACTGTGTTGCTATTTAGTCTGGCCGTTTCCTGGAACAAAAAAAAAAAAAAAAAAAAAAAAAAAAAAAAAAAAAAAAAAAATCGATCTACGTAATGAATACAACTTTTTTTTTCTTTTTGATTACCCTAAGTGTATATATTTGTGTTGTTATCTTATTAAAATTATAAATGATATAAATAAACAAATTAATCATTCATTAGGTGAAGCTCTGCACTTGAATTTGACATTGCATCATCATATGCAGTGTGCGCGAGTTATTATTACACATTGTCGTCAATGGGTATTTTAGTAATTTAAATAATATGAATTGTCTTAATTTATTGAATAATGACAATGAATTCTAATATTACACCACACAATTATGTAGTTACTTCCTTTTAATTCCCTTTGTCAGCGCAGTCTTGTTTATGTTAAATTGACTATTATGAAAACGGACTGTAGCCTGCATAAAAATCTATAAACATAAAACAACAGGGCAAAAATATAAATTGATGACTAGACAATCATTTTTTTATGACACTAGACACTTCTTTATCAAGACAGTGGCATAATACAGTGAAATAAAATCTTATTTAGCCATATCAAAACGCTGGTTTGTGCGTGGGTAAAATTTACCCGTATGGCGGTTTTAGGTATACAGCGACCTCTGGCGGTTCTAGTGTTAAACAACTAATGGACCCTCTGAGGTTTGAAGGTGTTTTTGGGCCATGCAGAGCTTTTGACATGTCAGACACATGAACAGATCATGTTCAACTGCTAAAACACGTAAAACATACCTTGTATTTCCAATGTGTTTGCTGCTTCTTTCCATGAACTGAAGAAAAAACAGCCCCACCATTATTAGTCAGTGATGGGGCTTATTTTACCACATTCATGTAGAATTTAAGTCCAGCGTAACAACTTCTGATGTTGGTACAGGACTGGAACAGTGTACTTTAACATAAACACAATAGGTACATTGTACATAACAATTCAATATTTTGATGCAAGTACATGTAAGGCTCCTCCCGCTATGGCAAGCCTAGCGGTTTAGCTGAAGGTTTCTTGCGTGTAGGTTTTTTCCGGCACTTCTGTAAAAATTATCTTGAAATATTAAAATTTAGTTTCCAAACAAAAATCTGACTCCAATTATGAATAATTTGTTAATTCCGGTTTGTATTCTGTAATTTGCCGATCGCAGCTATTTTTTCTGTATAATAATTTAGACATTTGAATATTCTGGAAATCCCGTAGTCTCAATATTTCGTTCCTTAGGGACTCGGTGCCGCTTTCGATTTACACCCCGGCCGTGGCGAATTCGTCGACACAAGCTCGCCAGTTCTGACTTACTCAGAGGATGCAGAGCGATTATAATATCTTAAAGTGGGCCGCGCCTGCGTGCTCTCAACAAAAAGTATATATTTCCTCAATAACCGCGAGAGCTATATCGTGTTAAGTCAGTGACAGCTCAACATCCGGAGCCCTAGTGATGTCCCCATGGCTCATCAGTTGGTACTTCCGGTGTGGTCTGCCCTGGACGCAGTCTTGAGGTAGCACCCTTACACATTAACCTACTAGAAAATCATTTCCAAGAAGTCCAGAATAAGTCAAAGTTAACATTTTATTAGCAGTCAGGTAAAAAGGTATCATGCCAATTACATAGCTTAACAATGAAAATCCAATTCAGAATTAAATTCAGTTCCAATTAAAATGAATACATAACATACTCCAAGATAAATCTAAGAGTGAGAGATGCATACCTGACCGCATAGAGATACACAGCAGCATGTGAGAGATTTGGAGGCAAAGCTCCAGAGACTCTCACACACAGTGTGGGGGTTCTTCTGAATACAGAATCCCCCCGTAGTGTTTTGTCAGTTCACTTATATACCCAGACCAAAACAAACAAATCTTCCAATCAGTTGTAAAAACATAAAAGACCTTTTGGTTTGTCAGGAGATCTCATGCCCCAGGGTTACACCTGGCTGGAGATTCTCACCCGACCCTAAGGGTAAAACACACCCCTCAGCAGCAAAACACAATTCTAGTGTTCAGTCTTCCTCATAATATAAGTGAATTATGTGAAATTGAGACCATTTTACCAATCGCACTAAGACCTTTAGAATGATACCAAACATGAAAGGGAAACTTTAACATATTCACAAAATGTAACACATGTAGTATATGGACATTCTTAGTGACTTTCAGTGGAACCTTTTGGGGGAAAAGTGTGAGATGCAGGGAGGGGAGAGGAGAGGGAGGAAGGGGGTTGTAAATGAGCAATAGAGGTGGTGTTGTTTGCCCTCTTTGAAGATCTCTTCTCCAGATTAGTTTTATTGTTTTGTTGCATGGCATCTGTTTTTGTCAGGGTTCCTTGACTTTGAATTCATGAGGAAATAATTTCACATCTTACATACAAAGTACGCTACATATAAAGTAGGGCCTGATTAACTAAAATCTCTCTGTTTTAGTCCAGTTCATCAGAAGAGATCAGAAGCAGAGCCCAGCTGTGTGTCTTTGAAGAGTGACTGGTCTATAGCTCAGCCGGTAAAGTCTAATAGTGGAAGTACACAGCCTGTTCTCAGGTAAAACATTTTTGAAAATATATGCTTTAAAGATATAATACAGAATATGTAAGACATTGTGCTTGTTAACCCATGTCACAATGTGATTTGTTTTTTATTATTTTATAGCCATGAAGTCCTCAACTCGTTTAGATCAAATCTGATGAAGAAGTTTAAACATCTATATGAGGGAACAGTGATGCAGGGAAACCCAACACCGCTGAATGAGATCTACACAGAGCTCTACATTACAGAGAGAGAGAGTGGAGAGATCATTAATGAGCATGAGGTGAGACAGATTGAGACACAATCCAGGAGAGCAGCAACAGAGGACACAGCAATCAAATGCAATGACATCTTTAGACTTTTACCTGGACAAGACAAACCCATCAGAACTGTGCTGACAAAGGGAGTCGCTGGCATTGGTAAAACAATCTCTGTACAGAAGTTCATCCTTGACTGGGCTGAAGGGAAAGAAAATCAGGACGTCCAGCTCATATTTCCACTTCCTTTCAGAGAAATCAACTTGATGAAGGATAAAAAACTCAGTCTTTCAGGTCTTCTTAATATCTTTTTCCCTAAAACACAAGAAATGAAAATATTCTGTGATGAATATAAAATGTTGTTCATCTTTGATGGTCTGGATGAGTGTCGTCTGTCTCTGGACTTTAAGAGCAAAGTGAAACTGTGTAAAGTATCTGACATAGTCTCAGTGGACGTGCTGCTGATGAACCTCATTGTGGGGAATCTGCTTCCCTCTGCTCTCATCTGGATCACCTCCAGACCAGCAGCAGCTGATCTCATTCCCTCTGAGTGTGTCCATCGAATGACAGAGGTACGAGGCTTCAGTGAGCCACAGAAGGAGGAATACTTCAGGAAGAGAATCAGTGATCAGAGTCTGGCCAACCGGATCATCTCACACCTGAAGTCATCAAGGAGCCTCTACATCATGTGCCACATCCCAGTGTTCTGCTGGATCTCAGCCGCTGTTCTAGAGAAGATGTTGAGTCAAGCAGAGAGTGGAGAGATTCCCAAGACTCTCACTCAAATGTACACACACTTCCTGATCCTTCAGACCAACATCAAACATGAGAAAGACTATAAAAAGAATGTGACAGATAAAGACATGATCCTCAAACTGGGGAAACTGGCTTTTCAGGAGCTTGTGAAAGGCAACCTGATCTTCTATGATGAAGATCTGAGAGAGTGTGGCATTGATGTGACAGAAGCATCAGTGTACTCAGGATTGTGCACTCAGATCTTCAGAGAGGAGTTGGGCTTGTATCAGGGGAAAGTCTTCTGCTTTGTTCATCTGAGCCTTCAGGAACATCTAGCAGCTCTATATGTGCACCTCTCCTTTACAAACAAGAAGACTAATGTATTTGACCAAAACAAACAAAGTCTGTTGTCTAGGATTTTTAACCAGAAAAAATATAGTTCATTATCTGAGCTGCATCAGAGAGCTGTGAATAAGGCTTTACAGAGTAAAAATGGACATCTGGATCTTTTCCTGCATTTCTTTCTGGGTCTCTCAGTGGAGTCCAACCAGACTCTCTTACAAAAACTACTGACACAGACAGGAAGCTGCTCCTATAAAAAAGAGGAAACACTTCAATACATCACACAGAAGATCAGGAAGAATCACTCTCCAGAGAAATCCATCAATCTGTTTCACTGTCTGAATGAACTGGGTGATGATTCACTGATGCAGGAGATTCAAGATTATCTGAAATCTGGAAAAATAAGAGAAACCAAACTCTCCTCTTCACAGTGGTCAGCTCTGGTTTATGTGTTGCTGACATCAGAGCAGAAGATAGATGTGTTTGATCTAAAACAGTTTATTGGAGCACAAACCAAAGCAGATGAAGTTCTTTGGTATTTGTTACCTGTGGTTAAAGAATCCAGATCAATTTGGTAAGTAGCACTGAAAACAACTCCACTTTAAAAACGTGACCACTCCAGTCAATTAAAATAAATATTTTACCTAGGTTTTGTGTCTTTTGTCAAGCTGTTGGATGGGGCTGTCTTCTTATATATGGCAGGGCATACCTCCTTGTTAAGTAAGGCATATCTTCAGAGACATAAAAAAGATAGAGGTCTTGGTCTGCCCAACTTTTTGGTTTATTACTGGGCAGCAAATATTAGTAAAATTCACAGCTGGTATAATTCTTCCCATATAGTTTGGTGTAGGTTAAAAGCACAGTCTTGGTCTACATCTTCGCTTTCTGCCTTGGTGTGTGCTCCTTTGTCCAGTCACCCCTCAAAGTACATTACAAACCCAGTTGATTGTACTTCTCTCAGGATTTGGAGACAATTCAGACAACATTTTAAACTTGATGCTGCTGCTTCCGTTTTTGGCCCTGTTTGCAATGATCATCTTTTTCAGCCTTTACCCTCATTCTGATTATGTTCTATGGAAAAACAAAGGCCTCTTACATTTTTCTGAGTTTTTGCAACTTTATCTGATCTTGCAGGGAAATTCAGTATTCTACAGTCTAACTTGTTTAGTTTTTTTTTCCAAGTATGTAATTTTGTTTCTTACCTTTGTCCTTCTTTTTCCAGACTTTTCTGAATCTTCTTTATATTAGAAGTGTTTAATTCAAATTCATGGCTCTATATCTACCTTATTGTCAGGCATTCACCACAGCCACCTCCATCTGCCACGTCACCCACAGCACCACCCACTTGTTCTGCCTCACCGGAGTTCTGATCACTATCACCTGACTCTCGTTACCACGCCCTATAAATAGACTTCTCCCTCATTCAGTTGTTGTCTGGTCTACTGTTCACTACCCTGATGCTAGCTCCAGACCCTCTGCTGCTCAGATTCGCCGGTGTGTGCTCCGATTGCTCTACTCTGCTCCTAGGACTATGTTTGGACTCTTTATATCAGGAAAGTCAAATCAACTACAATACCATTGCCACTTCATGCTCTTTGTCTTCCACCAAATCTGTTAATAAACATTCACTTATTCTGTTTTACTTCCGTCTCTGGTCTCCTCCCTGTGCAAGCGTGACCGAAGACTAGACCTCACCAACGAACGCCAACTATGAGCACCGAAACACCCCTGACCACAGACCCGCTAATGGAATTGGTGAATGCCTTCAAGGCGGCTTTAAGACCAGCACCTACCCCGCTATCTGCCTCAGGTAGTCCCATGGCCATGCCCGCAACATTTGCGGGCGACGCGGCTGAGTGTAGCGGTTTCCTCCTCCAAGTCAGTTTGTACATTCAGATGCAACCACAACAGTTTTCCTCGGACAGCGCGAAGGTGGCATTTCTTATCTCCCTTCTGACTGGTAAGGCCCTCAAATGGGCGAAAGCTATTTGAAACACTAATAATCCCATTATCAATTCATTTGAACCATTTATGGCTCATTTTTCTGAGGTTTTCAACACAGCCACCGACATGCTAACCACTTCCGATCAGCTGTTCAGATTACAACAGGGCACTTCTTCTGTGAACGTCTACACACTCTGTTCGCACTCTGGCGGTGGCTAGTGGCTGGAATGAAACTGCACTTCTCGGAGCCTAACTTCAAGGACTCAACCCGGAAATCCGCGCATGGCTTTGTATGATGACTCCATTGGACTTGAGACATTCCTACAATGTACAACATGTGTCTCCCAGTGACTAGCCGCTTGCCAGCCACCTGTAACCGCTCCTCAGTCTGCTTCGGTGGCTGCTTATACTCCAGTACCAAAACCCATGCAAGTGGATTCTACCCATTTATCTCGCGCCGAAAGAAACCGACGCATCACCATGGGATTATGTATTTACTGCGGTCAACCTGGTCACCACCTCCGTAACTGCCCAGTCCGGCCCCCACACCCAGTGGTGAGTACCATTCAATCTGACGTTGAAACCACCCATCTTACACTAATACCAGTTACATTGCGTACTGCTGATCATACGTTGTCTGTTTCTGCTCTGGTTGATTAAGGGTCCTCCAGCAAGTTCATTGCACAAGAATGCTTAGATCAGCTACATCTGTCACGTCATTGTCATGAATATGCTGTATGGACTATTCAGGGAAAACCACTTGGGCGTGGGCGGATTCGTCATTCTACACCTTACATCACCTTACAAGTTGGACTGTTCCATTCAGAACGGATTCGGTTCTTGGTACTGGAGGATTCCACCGTGAGTATCATCCTGGGACGCCTCTGGCTGCAACATCGCCCCACTCTCTGCTGGGATCCCTGTGATGTAACTGGCTGGAGTGAACACTGTTTTGAACATTGTCTCCAACATTCCTCAACCACTTCCCGTTCCAGTCATGCTGTCGTCGACTCTAGAAAAAATCCTCCAGAAATCCCGGCGGAGTATGTGGCATTCCAGGATGTCTTCAGTAAACAAGCAGGAACCCATCTTCCACCACATCGGCCATGGGACTGTGCGATTTGACCTGCTGCCTGGAGCCAAACTACCTAAGGGTAAGGTTTACCCTCTGTCCATCCCGGAGCACCAGGCGATGGAGGAATACATTGAGGAAGCCCTGAGACAAGGTTTCATTCAGCCATCTACCTCACCAGCCGCTTCAAGCTTCTTCTTCGTGGGCAAGAAGGATGGAGGTTTAAGGCCATGCATTGACTACAGACAACTCCATTCACAGATCATCCAGCAGCCCTATCCTCTACCCCTGGTACCTGCTGCCCTCGAAGAGCTTCGTGGAGCCCGGGTCTTCACGAAGCTGGACCTGCGGAGTGCATACAACCTCATTCGTAGGGAGACGAGTGGAAGACGGCCTTCATAACACCCACGGGGCACTATGAATACCGGGTTATGCCGTACAGTTTGCCCATCAGTCCCTCCGTCTTTCAAACGTTTATGAATGAGGTGTTCTGGGAGTGCGTGCATCGGTTTGTGGTGGTCTATATCGATGATATTCTGATCTACTCGCGGAACCAGGCCGAACATCGCCAGCACGTCCAGCAGGTCCTTCAGAAACTCCTCCAACACAGCCTGTTTCTCAAGTTGGAAAAATGCGAGTTCCACCAGTCCACCGTCCAGTTCCTAGGTTACATCATCAGTGCTGAGGGCGTGCAAATGGACCAGGGGAAAGTCAATGCTATCCAGAAGTGGCCACTACCCAACAGGGTCAAGGAACTTCAGTGTTTCCTAGGTTTCACTAACTTCTATCGCCAGTTCATTATGGACTACAGTACCATCACCGCCCCATTAACCTCCCTCCTGCGGGGTAAACCTAAACAACTCATCTGGAACCCCGCTGCCCATGAAGCATTCCAACGGCTGAAGACCACCTTTAGCACCGCTCCTGTCCTACACCATCCAGTCCCTGAACGCCCATTTACCATAGAAGTCGACGCTGCCACCATCGGCGTAGGAGCGGTGCTATCACAAGCGGTCGGCAACTCCTCAGTCCTCCATCCCTGTGCCTTCTCCCGTAAGCTGACTCCAGCGGAGCAGAATTATGACATCGGGAATAGAGAGCTATTGGCAATCAAATTGGCCCTGGAGGAGTGGTGACACCGGCTGGAAGGAGCTACTCACCCATTCACCATCATTACAGATCACAAGATCTTACATTATCTCAGAGAAGCTCGTCGTCTGAACCCAAGGCAAGCCCGCTGGGCTCTCTTCCTGACACGTTTCAATTTCATCATCACGTACAGACCTGGCTCCAAGAACATACCAGCTGATTCTCTCTCTCTCTCAACAGTTCTCTCTCAATGCTACATCAGACCCTGAACCCATAATACCCTCCGATCTCATCATCAGCCCCATCATCTGGGACCTGGATCAAGCCATCCAACAAGCCACTCTCCAGGAGCCAGCTCCGCCGGAATGCCCAGAAGGTAAGACCTACGTGCCCCTCTCCCAACGTCAAACACTTCTGGGCACAGCTCACGGGGCTCCAGACTCTGGACACCCAGGCAGCAGTAGGACCCTCTCGCTCGGACAATCTCGTTACTGGTGGCCCAGTATGCACCAAGACACCATCAGGTACGTCCAAAGCTGCTCAGTCTGTGCCAAGTCTAATTCACCCCGTCAGGAAGATCCAGGAGCTAGGACGTTACCTCCGTGCATACTGCCAAGACGACCAACACAGCTGGAGCAGGTTCCTCCCATGGGCCGAGTACGCACAAAACTCTCTCCGCAAGGATACCACCAGCCTAACACCATTCCAGGGCGTACTCTGGTACCAGCCTCTGCTGTTCCCCTGGACGGAGGAACCCTCTGTTCCAGCTGTCGACCACTGGTTTCGAGAAAGTGAGAGAGTGTGGGACTCTGCTCATCACCATCTACAGCGGGGAGTACGACGAAGCAAGAGCTTTGCTGATGCCAGGAGGAGAGCTGCGCCCCATTACCAACCTGGGGATCTCGTCTGGCTCTCCACCCGTGACCTGCGACTACGCCTGCCCTGCCGTAAGCTGAGTCCTCGCTAAATTGGTCCATTTTGCATCCTGAGGCAGATCAACGACGTGACCTATCAGCTTCAGCTCCCACCCAGGTACAGAATTCATCCCACCTTTCACGTATCCCTCTTAAAACCCTTCTTTCCCTCTGCCACAGATGCCCCTGGAGCTGAAGCTGAGCCCCCTCCTCCGGAAGTACTGGAACAACCCTCAGTCTTCACCGTACACACGATCTTGGACTCACGACGTCGAGGGGGTCGCCTAGAATACCTCATAGACTGGGAGGGGTATGGCCTGGAGGAGAGATCTTGGGTGAACAGAGATGATGTCCTGGATCCATTACTCTTGCTGGAATTCCACTGCAGCCACCCAAACCGGCCAGCCCCTCGCAGTCGCGGCTGTCTTTTGCGTCGTGTTAGGGCGTCGGGAGCTGCCCCTGGAGGAGTGCGTAATGTCAGGCATTCACCACAGCCACCTCCATCTGCCACATCACCCACAGCACCACCCACTCGTTCTGCCTCACCGGAGTTCTGATCACTATCACCTGACTCTCGTTACCACGCCCTATAAATAGACTTCTCCCTCATTCAGTTGTTGTCTGGTGTACCGTTCACTACCCTGATGCTAGCTTCAGACCCTCTGCTGCTCAGATTTTCCGGTGTGTGTGTGCTCCGATTGCTCTACTCTGCTCCTAGGACTATGTTTGGACTCTTTATATCAGTAAAGTCAAATCCACTACAATACCATTGCCACTTCATGCTCTGTCTTCCACCAAATCTGTTAATAAACCTTCACTTATTCTGTTTTACTTCCATCTCTGGTCTCCTCCCTGTGCAAGCGTGACACTTATACAGTTAATTTTTTCTAATACTTTGCCTTCTTCCGCTCAGTTTAAACATCAATAGGAAATGGAACTTGGATGTAGTTTGGAGCAGGAATGGTGGGAAATTGCTGTTGACAGGGTTAATTCCTCTTCTTCCTGTGCTAGACTGAGTCTGATTCAGTTTAAGGTTCTCCTTCTCCTAACCTTAAGGTTCTTCATCTCACAAATGTCAAACTAAGTAAGCTGTTTTGGGGAGTGGATGTTATTTGCAATAAATGCTCTCTGGCTCCTGCTGACTATATATATATATATATATATATATATATATATATATATATATATATATATATATATATATATATATATATATATTTATTTTCTTGTCCAAAGTTGGAAGATTTTTGGTATTCCCTTTTTGATAAGGGTGAGAATTATTTCCTATACTAAAGTGTCACCACAAATTTGCTAAGAACTGGGATCCTCTACTTAATTTTGTCAAGAATACACCACATATCTTTTCTGATTTATAGTTGCTATTATTACATTATTATTTTTTTTATTTATTTTTTTTACTTTTTCTTTAATCTAAGGACCTTTACTTACTTTTGTTTTATACTTTTAGGTATAGTTATTTATTTGCATCGACAACTCATGTGGATACTAATGTTTTTGTTCTTGCATTTATTTATTTATTTATTTTTTTTTTTTTTTGCCCTCAAATGTGCTTTTTCATTTAATTCTCCTCCTTGGGAGCAGGTGGGGGGTAGGGCCCCATTAAAAATAACAAACAGTTAATGGTAACACTTTAGTATAGAAACCAGATAGTGTATTTCTGGTATAAAAATTGTGCTGTAACAGCACACACTGACGTAACTCTGAAGAAACACACTGAGGTAAAAATTCTAAATGTAAAGTTTATTTATAACATGATATAGTTCAGCAACATACCAAGGGAGCTATTTTGTTGAATATTCTCACGATTGCAAATGTTACATTGATTTTAGTTCAATAAACATGTAGTTAGTCAAGTAGTTATTAAGTTACTTACATTTTAGATACAATATTTACTTTTTTGTTCTGTTTAACCAACAAATAATTGTTCCAAACAAGGATCACAGCAGAAGTATCTCACATTGTCCAAGCAAAACTCGGCAGTGTTTTGCTACTAAATGATTCAGCGTTTTGAATGAATCAGTAAATAACTCAATGACTCAATCATTAAGTGACTTATCACGATCTACTGGTAGTTTAGTATGTTTAAAAAGTGTGCATTTTCCCCTCAACATTTCTTACTTGTATATTGATAAATGTATTTAAAACATTAATCTCATAACATCATTTATTGCAGTTTTAACTTTGCATTTAATCCGACTGGTAACAGCCCTATAGAATAAATTGATAATAAACTGTAATAAATTTGACATGAAAGGTGATGCATAAGTTTCAAATGTTTAAATACTAGGTCTTTATAAAGATAAATAAATATATGCAGATTTAGGTATGTAAAAGCTGATAGAACACTGATGAAAATATTAATGAATTGATAGTTTATGCCACCAAAAATCTTGGTGATGTGGTACTTTTATGGGGGTACTATTTTGTGTGGAATATTATCTGCTGATATGAAAAGTTCACTGTATATCAAAATAATAAATATAATTTATGACAGCAATGAAATTTTGTTTTCTTTTTACATTAAACACATTAAATATTACATATATGCATGTAATATCATGTGTTTCTCCATTACAGGTTCAAGTCTTAAATTTCATATAAGGTGGTATTAAAAAGGTCTTTAAAAGTCTTAAATTTCACTTGTTCATATCTGCAGAAACCCTGAATGTAGGTAGTCTCTCATGTAGGCCTTTCCAGAACACATCATAATCCACCACTCCAGATGGTAAAGCTCTGAGCACTGCTGTGCCCAGACTTGCCAAGTAAGATGTTAGTTCATTTTGTGGCACATGCCTGAATTGTGGAATGGCCTTGTAACACATTGTGATCAATGAATGCAGTGTTACAAGGTTCAAACACCTTGGCCTCCTTTAGAAACTTTATGGGTGGTTGCCCATCTGTCATGTACTTGCTAAGTTTTTCCTTATGCCTGGTCTTAATAGCAAATGGGAGGTTAAGGTTTGCAAAGTACTGTTCACATGCTTTATACTGAAGCTCCTTATTGGCGGCAAAGCTGACATGCAGATCTTCCAGATAACTTGAAATGTTGGTCTTCATTGGATGTCCACTCTGGAAGATGCTGAAAGGCTGGAGGATGACCTTTCACTTGCCAGCCATGATGATGAGCTGGGCATTTAGAAATTGAGCCAGATTTGTGTCTTGAAGTGTCTCATGAACTCCTTCCACCGATGGCAGTGAACATCTGCCACACATCTGGGAATGAAAAATACACAATGAGTCAAATGAGGCCAAACAGTGTTCACACCAACATTACATGTAATTAAAATTCAGAAAACAACTAGGCTGTGATAATGTTTGATCTATGATATTTTGAATTGTTTGTGTTACTAAAGGAAGTCTATGACAGCCCATAAGTAAAATTATTTCTTGTTGACCTATTTATAAGCTACTTAATCTTGTACAGAGATTTGTATCTGATTCAGGCCTACCTCCATTTCACGCTCTATGAACTCCCTTGTAGAGTCCCAACGTTTTATTCTTTATGCTCTTTTGGGACTCTTATTTTGATGTTCTTTTCATGCTGTTGTATCTGAGTTCAAGTTTCCTCTGTTTATTTCCTGTGTCCTTTATCTTGTTGGTTCCAAAGTATGTTTTTGTTTGTTTTAATAATTACTGATTAGTTTGTGCCTAGTCTTGTTCTTCATTATCTTGTTTATTTATACTCCTTGGTTTCGTCAGGTCATGGTGCATGTATGTTAGCTGTTTTGTTGTGTTGGGTATATTTGTTTTTTCATCTTTGGACCCTTTTGGACATTTTTCTTTGATAATTTAATACAAACTTGCTGCATTTGGATCCATTTTTCCTTCTCTTCATTGCTGTAATAGGTGTTCCTCCTCAGTCACTCACATTCTACGTTATGTCGGCTGACATCTATTGGTTTTCACTTGGGAGCCCTATCACCTCTGAGCTTAAGAAGAAAAGGTCAATGAACATTGGTGAGTGGAATGTGGCGGCGTGCATCCACTCTTCATTTAGATTTCTGCTTCAGAGCCGATCGCACTGCCTTTCGACAAGATATACACCAAGAAAAAGAAGAAAAAGATTGCTTTACCTGCTGTGGAGTTCCCCGGCTGCGGGAGATTCTTTCCCTTTCATTTCAGCAAAGTGCCGCCCCTTGAGTGCCGCAACCAAGGGCATCGCTTCCCTGGGCAACCAGTCTAAAAGAGCGAATTTCGTCAGCTTCCTCGTTGAGAGTCCATCTTGCGAGATGTCTTTCCGACCATGTGCTTCTGGGTGCGGTAGTTTCCTGACTCCCACCGAAGGTCACTGTCTCACATGTCTGGGCCGTAATCATGCTGAGACAGCATTCTTGGACAGTATATGCTCACACTGTGGTACAATGGTAGATGTCTCAGTGTGATTACTGCCCAGACATGTGAGACAGCGGTCACAACCATGGCTGTGCTTAGGTTACACCTCTCGTTGGCGAATAGGCTCCCTTCTGTTTCTCCCCAGACTAGTTAATTGGGCTGTAAAAGCTCCGTGGCTACACTGGTTAGAAAGAAGGACAACCTGAGGGTTACAGTTCGCAAGTCCGACTCCTCGCACAGTCCCACAGAGATACCAAAAGACAGTGCCAGTTCGTCCCGTAGCGGACCCAGCGTCTCTTTCGGCGCTCCTGAGAAAGATATGATGTCTATCGCTGCATCAGAGGGAGCGACTTACACCAGATGAGGTAGATGACTCGACTGAACAGCTCCCCTCCATGGCGGCTGCTCAGTCAGAGGCCGACACCAAACTGGCAGCCATGCTCCTCCAGGCAGCCAAGAGTATCGGGCTGGACATGCGTAAAGCCTGGCCCCGGTACCTTTCTTCCCGGAGGTGCATGAAGAGCTCACTAGGACGTGGAAACCGCCTTTCAGCGCCTGTACACGTCTGGGCTCTATTCTCTTCACTACCCTCAAAGACGGGGCAGCCAGGGGGTATGTTGACATCCCCCAGGCTGCCTCCACTCTGCACGCCATGGCCATCCTGCAGGTCCATCAGGCGCAGGCATTGAAACAGCTGCACGAGGGGAGGCCTTACAGAGGGTTAATGCAGGAGCTCCATTAACGGTGACCGACTTTGCCCTTCACCATTTTTTGTTCGTACATGTGAATGTTTAAACTGCTTAATTTATGTGTAAAAGCCTTATGTGAAAAAGCTTTTTCTAGCCAGTATAAATGCTTCTCCATCCTTCTTTCAATATCCTCCTTTTCTATTTTCTATTTTCTTTCTTTATGTTTTTAATTTTATTTATTTTATTTTTGGTCAGCTATTAACAATATCTTGCAGATTGTGCAAATTGTATGCAAACTTACGAGTTAAAAATTAAAGTGAATAAAGTGACAATTAAATAAATAGTCAAGTGTCTATTGTGGCATTACATTTTTTGATTGTCGGTGGCTGTCTTGAGAAGCAAGAAAGCTTCAGAGAGGGTCTCATAAAAAAAATGAGGACATGAATGCTTTTTACAAGTCGGAATCTAAAATAACGGTAGGCGTGACAATTTCACATTAAATTCTTAGGGACGCGCGCCACGCAAGAAAATTAGGTTACAGCCTATCATGTAACTATCTGTAATGTTAGTAATACCAGTCAATATTTTTTTGCATATCAATCTGACAATAAATGTGGCACACCCGCTTTTTCTGATGCACACCCAAAGTCTCTTTTCTGGCTACGCTGCTGGTTGAAACAGTAGAATAAGCTGTTTTTGGGAGAAGGGTTAAAAAAAGGGCTGAATTCTGATAAGCTGTCGGACAAGGGGCCAGGCTGGGGCCGGCTAGGGCCTGAGCATCTCGGGCCAGGGCCGGGCTAGGGCCTATATTTGAGGCTCTAAAAGGAAGGCCATTTAGTTGTTTTTAATATCGTTGTTTGTTTTATTCTTTGAACAGGTTATGTGGATGTAATCTCACTGCTCAGTCCTGTGAAAGTTTGTCTTCAGCTCTACAATCCTCAAACATCCTGAGAGACCTGGACCTGAGTAACAATGACCTGCAGGATTCTGGACTGAAGCTTCTTTCTGACGGACTAAAGAGTCCAAACTGTCAGCTGGAGATTCTGAGGTAAATGATTTCAATAAAATAAATAATCAAAGTGTGTTTATCAAATTGTAAAGCTTACATTGTAATTTGATATCATTATATAGTGCTGCACTATGTTTATTTACATACAAAAAGCTCATGATCCATTGTTTTCAATGTCTTTCTGGATATGAAAATGCAACATGTATCAACCATCTGCCCTTTTATTTGATTGGCCATCCTTAACACCAGTTGACCTTGACATGTACCGTTATACAGCTGAGGCAGACCAGCTTTAAAAAAAAGAACATTTTAAATGTTTTTGTCATCCAAACAAATAGCTAATAGGTGCATAATGGAGTGCAGCAGAACGGCATGAAGAATATCTAATACTGACCTCTTAGCATTCCTGTATAATACAACTATACTCAGAGTACAACAGGAGGTACCGTGGAACGCTAACATGTTAACATGAAATCAGGGCTCTATGCTTACTTTTCTTTTTAGTAGCACTTGTAAAAAAATTAGTAGCACAGTCAAAAAATTTCAGGAGAACTTTCTGATCAGTATTGTGAGATGATATTTGACTCCTTAAAGTGATTTAAAGGGGCTTTTTTGTATCTTTTTAATGAAATGTTTTCTAACTTTATTAAAGGTGTCATCTTTTATGTCAAATTCAAAGTCATAAGTTTTATCAAAATCTAATAAAATTCAAATTAAAACAATAGAATAAAAATAATAAGTTACCAATTAAATGAAATCAGTATTAAGAACATTTATTTGAACTACAGAGGTGGCAAAGAAGAACACAAAAGTGGCATGTAGGTGTATTTACAGATGTTTAATGAGGCTCAGAGGTGACATGAGCATATGCTGAACGTTTTAAATATAACATTTTTAATATAACAATATTAATTGATTTACTTTGCTAATAAAAATATTAATATTTAATAATTGAAATATTAAATTATGGTACTTTAAAAATGAAATTAAAACTGCCTGTAGGTGGCAGTTCAGTTGGCATTAATTCAGTTGATTTCTTTGAACAGCTGATAAATTCAGGAATTAAATAATGAATGTCATTGTGAATGGGTAATTGACTCACTTTGTTTAAAACACTAATTTATAAACAAAACAACTGTGTTTGCTTGGAGATGCGAGGCAGCTTAGCTGTGACTTTGTTTGAAACTATTTTCTGGCAATAGGCAATAGCGTTAAGGTCAGACAATGTAAGACACTTAATATTAACATACTAACGTTTATTGAACTGTTGAATTAAATCAATATCAGATTTTCAAACTCCCTTAATGGTTATTGAAATTTGTCACTCATCTTAGTTCATCGTAATCTCATAAAGTTACATTATAATTAACAAGGCTCCCGACACTACACAGTGAATCTCTTATTTACACCCTTTCTACACTTTGTTTGTTTGTTGAGTGGATTCTGATGAACACTGCATTCTGTGATACATTACCTAACGCTGCAAAAACGTGCTGCAAGTAGAAAACTTTGAAGCTCCCCTGAGCACAAACACAAATATTTTAATAGAGTCAGTCGCACTGGTGCTCCTTTTTTTTTTACATAGCCACATGCAGTAGCTTTTTTTAAGTCGCAAACGCGACTAAAATGGTCGCACTGTAGTGCCTTGCAAATCAGTATACAGAAGTTACACAGTTACCTTAAACTCTAGTGTTAAGGCACCCAACTCACCATCATCGGATGCCCCTTTTTTACAAGCTGATATGATTTTTTAGGGTCTTAATGAAAAGTCTATAATATACTTTGGTTAAAAATTCTCAATGGTTTTGTAAAACAACACCCCTTTTATCTTGCCAAAATCAACTCTGCAAAAATCATCATTCTGGTCGAGGCTGCTTTAAATGCAAATGAGCTCTGCTTGCCCCGCACCTCCCTTCTCTCTGTAGAGAGACGAGCCTGTTCACTTTTACCGCTAAAATTGCCAACTAGCACATTATTAGGAAAGGTGATCACAAAGATTCATAAAAAAAAAACCTTATAGTCACTTCTGCTGTAAGTGAAGCTGGATCACGAATGATTCGCACAAACATACACGCATTTATGTAGATCAGGAGGCGCATTCCATTCACAAACAAACGTAATCCATTGCGTTTTCAGCGGCTCAGATGTTGGGAGTAAATGACGACCACTATGTTCATTATTACATCCAGCAACACAACACCTCAATCGTTTGGAGATATTCTTGTCTACATCCCTGCTCCGGCATCAGAACAATGGCGGTTGGACTGTTACAGCTTATGCAGGGCGGGTCTGAGGTTAGATGCTCATGTCAATCAACTATCGTGGGAGCAGCCTCTGTTGTTGTGACGCCACACCGACAGGAATCTGAGAATGACTCGATTTGGAAAAGGGGATATTATTTTTACAGATTAATTAAAAACCACTGCATGGATTTTTATCAGTATAGGGTAGATGTGTACATACACTGCCAACACACATTTATGTTCAAACGACATGTAAAAGTGAACTCTGCATCTGATGACCCCTTTAAGGCCCAGGTATACTTCACTTTCCACCTTCAATTCCGTCTCGCGCCCAGCTGCGTCCGCACAGCTTTTAAAGCATACTCACCCACATATGAGCTCGGATTGCAGAGTTCGACACATATGCAGTAAAGATGTTTCGTATGCTCATCAAGGCTGCATTTATTTGATCAAAAATACAGAAAAAATATAATTTTGTGAAATATTATTTAAATTTCTGTTTTCTATCTGAATATATATATCATTTTAATATATATAATTTTAAAATGTAATTTATTCCTGTGATCCAAAGCTAAATTTACAGCATCATTACTCCACTCTTCAGTGTCACATGATCCTTCAGAAATCATTCTAATATGCTGATTTATTATCAATGTTGAAAACAGTTGTACTGCTTAATATTTAATTGCAACCTGTGATTCTTTAACAAATAAAAAGTTGAAAAGAACAGCATTTATTTAAAATCTTTTGTAACAATATAAACTACCATCCAAAAGTTTGGGTTCAGTAAATTTTTATTCTTTCTTTTTTTGAAAGAAATTAATACTTTTATTCACCAAGTATGTGTTCAACTGATAAAAAAGTGACAGCAAAGACTTATATTGTTAGAAAAGATTGATTTTTGAATAAATGCTGTTCTTTTTTAAACTTTTATTCATCAAGAATCCTGAAAAAAGAATCACAGGTTCCAAAAAAATATTAAGCAGCACAACTGTTTCCAACATTGATAATAACAGTAATTAATCAGCATAACAGAATGATTTTTGAAGAATCATGTGACACTGAAAACTAAAGTAATGACTGATAAAAATTCAGCTTTGCATCACAGGAATATATAATATTTTAAAATATATTAATATAGAACACCATTATTTTAAACTGTAATAATTTATCACATTATTAAATTTTATTACAAAAAATTCTGTACTTTTTTGATTAAGTAAACGCAGCCTTGATGAGCATATGAGAATTCTTTAAAAAACATTAAAAATCTTACTGATCCCAAACTTTTGAGTGGCAGTAGAAAATGTAGGAAATGACATAAAACAGAAAATGATGTTAAACAATATTTTTAAGTGATATTTTCCTGTACACAACTGGTGACACACTGGTGACACAACTCCACTGGACAGCCATTTTCATCATACGATTTATGTGTACATGGCATTTCAGGTTTTTTTCATATACATTTATTTTGAACACAGACCTTAACCCTCTGGGGTCTGAGGGAGTTTTGGCACCCTGGAGAAGTTTTGACATGCCCTGACATTTGCGCTTTTTTTTAGTATCTGAAAAACATATTAATGGCTAAAGTTTGATTACATTGTAATCAGCACAAACTGGGCTACAGTAATATGCAGGCAACAATAATGTACGTTTTTGAGAAAACAATGTTTATGCGTGGTTAGTGAAAAACTAAATTTTTTAAGTCACTGAAATAAGACCATGAAACACATTCAGAACATTAGTTCACAAGACTTTTGAGAACTTGATGTGGTAGTCTAGAGTTTTTTCTACAAGATGATGTGAAAATCATCTCATTCACTCGTTTACAAAAAACAATATATTGATTTAAAATTATTGATTTATTTTAATATATTTGTTTTGTGATTGAAAGGGAATATGCAAGGGAGTGACAACGTCCATGAATATTTAGTGATTCACACCTGAGAGACAATAGGCCCTCCCCTAATGGCCCATCAATGAGACTGTGACTGTCAGGTAGAAACAATGAGAGATTCAGAGAATGGAGTTTTAGACTATTTGTATTTTATTTTCAACACAGTATCATCAAAACATACATAATGAAGGTCAAAAGCACATTATTGACTACACTGATGTTACATGTACAGAGATGTGAACAGACATTCCTGAAAACTGTTTTCTGGATTCTGTTCAACAAGGGAAACAAGTAAATTATACCTGATAGTTAAGTGATTTCTGCTTCTTTCCATGAATTTAAGAAACAAAACTCATCATCAGTAGTCTAGGTGGCAGTCTTCATGTGGCATTCATGTAGCATTCATCTGTGGTGCAGGTATCAGATCACTGGAAAACAACAACAACACAAAAAAAAAAAAAAAAAAACATCTGTGAGCATATTAATATCAGGAGCATCTGTAATGTATACATATAGTATGATTTTGTAGTCATCAAATTTTATACTATCAAGAAATGTACAATTTATATCTGAGAAACTAATTATTATTGTTTAGCACGTTAAACACCTACTCACAAACAGAGTATTAAAAATGAACTAATATTACTTTTATATCCTATTGTTATACAATAAATAAATATGATTTTATAGTCATAAACACAAGCATGCTTTGTCTGTATTATACAATACAAAACCATTTTATGTCTGGGAAACTAATGTACTATTGTTAAGCACGTCATAAACATCTATTCGTGAGTATATGACAGTAGTTTTGTCTAAACAACCTTAGACTAGATCATTCAGTGTTACAGTGTAAACACTATTACTTTTATATCACGTCATTTTTATTTTATAGAACATTAAAAACATCCTGCCGTTGTCAAACATTTCGATGCAATGAAATGAAACATACTTCATAAGGTTTCACTTGATTACACATAGTCAGGAATGATAGTTTGAAAAAAATCTAACTACTATAATGTGTACAAGTTATATCACAGTGACACAACAACTAACGTAAGTAGGCTAATAAAAGAAAGAATTACTCTTTCGGTGGATCTCACCGTGCGTCGCATCACACTCTTCCTCTGAGGAAAATATAAATCTTTCTCCTCACAGCGCGTCTTCTTCCAGTAACAAGATGCAAGTAGCCGAGATGAACAATGAAGTGAAGTCTCCTGCTTTGTTTACGTTGATGTGGGCGGTACGCCACTTGCGCCTCCACATGGCTGATTATAATAACAAACTGAAAGTAGCTTGTGGGCGTGATCAAATTAAAAATAATTAGGTCTGATGAGAAAGACTGGATATGGGGTTGGTTTCTTACAGATTACTTTAACACATGATATTTGTTTTCGATAAGTTTTTTAGATATTGTTTTACTCTATTTAAAAGTAGACCCCAGGGGGTTAAGACACTACCATATAGGAATAATTCATGGCTGAAGTGGGTATAAATGTGTTGAAGAGTTCCCTTTCAAGGAACTCAAACTGCTTCCTCTAGGGGTCGCTATGGGGAACACCATCTCCGTGACCTGTGTCTGAATTCTGCATACAAAAACGACAACAATGTTGGCTGGCGACAGCCTATGACATCACTTCCAGCGCGACTTGTTGCTGCTGGTGTGTCACTACCGGTGTGACCACAGTACAAAAGGACGCTGGTAGAACACAACGTTCTCTTCTTTGTCTTCACTGACCTTTTGTCTGAAATTAAGCACGAATTGAGTGCATGTTCTTTGACCAGAGATTTTAAGAACGGCTCATGTGTGACGATGTGTGGTGAGGAATAAACGAAAATCAGCTCTCCAGGGAGTTGAATGCAATCTTTGCATTCATTGCTTGTTTCTTGCGAGAGACAGGCATGCTCTCATACCCGCTTTCACAAGCTCGCGGGCTGTGTGTGTGTGGTGAAGAGCAGTGCGTCCAGATCTTGAGTGAACTGGATGTGCTCATCGCAGTGTATTTGCAAAGAAGGGAGGTGAGTCCTCACTGTTTACCCGAGTTGTAATATCTGAATTTGCATGAGTGCGTTCGCCTCTCACAGCATTAACAATGCATTCAATCTAGTGTGTAGGCAGAGCGTGAATTTATGCTGCGCGTTGCAGTTGTGGTGTTAATTATCTGGCAAAACTTGGGTTTATAGACAGAAAATAAAAAGGGGACCTCCTTAGTATAGCCATCGGAGGGTGGTTATAGTTCAGCCATGATTATGGCGGGACAGATTTACTTAAGTACAGCTATCTGAGGCTAGCTGTGTGTTAACTTGCCCCTTCCTGGAAACATAGCTGTTTGAGGATAGCTATGTGCTAGCTAAGACCCTTTTTTTAATAGCAGCTTCCTGGAGCCTGCCGAGCTGGTGCTGGCTTCCCTTATCGGGTTTATAGTTAAACAGCCCTGCTGGTGGTCTCGGTAATTGCATGGCTCGGTAAATTTCCTAGAGCCAGCTATCTGAAGATAGCCATGTGCTAGCTCGGTGATTGCTCCCCTTTCTAGGGTTTTTAGTTAGCGGTCTCCTTGAGCCCTCACCTAGACAATGCTGTCGCCCCTCTTTGGAATATAGGTAGACAGCCTACTCTCTGTAGTCTGGATGGTTTCATTCAGTTCCACCTCTGGTAGCCCTTCCTACACACATAGGTATCCAAGGGTATCTATGTGCTAGCTCTATGACTGCTCCCCTTCTTAGAATCTTTTAAGTAGCGGTCTCCTTGAGCCCTTGCCTGGATAGCGCTATCTCCCCTGCTAGAGTTGTAAGTAGATAACCTACTCTGGTGGTCTGGGCTGCCTCTAGGAGGGTTTATCGGGGGTTTTCGAACTGGCCTTCCTGGACTAACTGCTGATAGCTCAGTGATTGCCCTTTCTAGGGTTTTTAAGTAGCAGTCTCTTTGAACTCTTACCCAGACTGCGCTGTCTCCCTCGCTAGGGTTGTAAGTAGATCTAACCTCATACCGTCTTGGTGATCTAGTGAGTCGCCCCTCTGAGGAGTGGGCTTGACCACACTATTTTTCACAAATTGTGTGATTGAAAGGTTTTTCTGCAGAAACCCTTCTGAGTGCTCTGAAGAGCATCGACAACGAATCTAGGCCCTTGTTCTTGAGGCTCTGCGGGCCTGGCTAGAACAGGGCCCATGCTTTCTATTTAGATAGTAAGCACAGGTCTGTTTGGGTTGGTAGTGGCCTATGCCCCCTCAAGAGAATACCCACAACACAGCCCGAGGGCTGGGGACACTGCTGCTCTCTATGCAGCCATAATGAGTTGAACCGGATTTGTCTCTGCCGAAATGTCCGATCTCCTGTGATCAAATCACATTTCGAAGGCCCCTTTGGCAGGGTATGATGATGCTCCCCTGGCTGTGGGAGGGTCACTTAAGAGCTTGTCACCCCTGGGTGGATCAGGTGTTCCTCCTTGTCTCTCGGGAGTTAGAAGCCTGTCCCGAAGCACTGACCTCTCATGTTGGCCAAGTATATCGGCTCCATGGCAGTACTATCAGACAGCTAGCTGCAGCTAATTGTCTGTTTGGCGTAGCAATGTTCCCCTTACCTTGAGGGTTGGCTCTGAGCATTGCCCCAACTGGGCAACTGAGGTTCGCCCAGTTGGCGATAGTAAGTTCCCACACAAACCTTTGGCACTTTCTTAAATCCACACTGTGGTATGGAATGCACCTAGATTTTGTGTCCATTCTAAAATTCTGTATGGTAGAGATTCACGTGCTTCTGGCCTGTACCCTTCTTGAGTGGGTTCAGACCCTGGCCACCTTGGGTCCCACTCAATGTATGTATCCTTGCTGATATCTTGTGAGCATCTGCCATGCTAAGTCCCCAAGTAACGGTAATATACGCGTTAGTTCCTGCACACTCTGTATGAAATGGGTTTCAAGCTCAATCTCGTGCCCATTCTCTGAGTTGGTTATCCCTGGTCCCCTTGGGCCCCACTCTACTTACGCATCCTTGAGCAGGGTGTTGCTACCTATGTTCTGTAGGATGGTTCCTGAGTGAACCTATGCAGAGCCCTCGATAGCCCCCTGGGTGACAGGCCAAACCTAGGCGAAACCCTAGGCACTTGGCCATATCCCCTTTAAAGGAATATTTTCTGATTCCAAGCTTCGAGTTTTACCCCGGTTTCAGTATTTCTGACCCCTTTCAGGTAAGTCTTTGGGTATGCAGCTCAGGCTTTTGGCCGAAGGGGATAATATCACTGAGAGCCGTCACTACATCTCAGGGGCAACTCCCTTAAGCTTCAGACGAAGAAGCGAATGTTGTGTTCTACCGGCATCCTTTTATACTGTGGTCGCACCGGTAGTGATGCACGGAAGTAACATCATAGGCTGTTGTCGGTCAACATTGTTGTTGTTTTTGTATGTAGACTTTAGGCACGGATCACGGAGATAGCGTTCCCCATATAGACCCCTAGAGGACGTAGTGTCTCGTTCCCTTCTCAGGGAACCAGGGCTACATACGTAACCTGAGATTATTTGTCTGATTGTCATGTGGACTATTGCTGTGTTTTCAGATTATCTGGCTGTATGGTGACAGAAAAAGGCTGTCAATATGTGTCTTCAGCTCTGAGTTCAAACCCCTCACACCTGAGAGAGCTGGATCTGAGCTACAATCACCTAGGAGATTCAGGAGTCAAACTACTCACTGAAAAACTGTTGGATTCAACCTGCTCATTGGACGAACTGAAGTATGTCTAGCAGGAATATTTTACATTTTTTCAACTCCTCAATGGCTATGTGAGATATATATATATATATATATATATATATATATATATATATACACTGTACACTTATACACATATTTACATATATACACACACAAACACACACACACACATATATATAGCTGCACAGTGCTGTACGGAAATCTAAGGCCACTAGCTAAAAAATTGTTTAATGCGTTATTTCTATCTTCTGCTGTAGTGTCATTAGGAAATATCAGTTTACATTTCTAAACATTAATTTTGCCATTAACTGTAATAATCCATTGGGATTTTTGTCTGCACAAGGAGTCTGACAACTGCCAGTGCTCCACACAGAGATCTGATCCCATCATCATCTAGAATGACATGAAAAAAACATATTAAAATATTTAACGCAATTAACCCTTAAATGCAGTGTTTCACCAAACACTTACATTTTCAGATCTTTAGCGACCTGGACCTATATATCCAGCACGCATGGATCTATAACTGCTGCAATAGCAAAAAACTCTCTTAATATTTTAAGAACAATTGTAGAAGAATAAAATAAAGCATATTTTGTTACCTTTTGAAATTTAGAAGAGTTCAATTTGAGCAGATGATTTTACCATCGCAGTCATTGTCAGAGTGCACTTACACAGTACATTCAACATCTGCCTCATATTTTCCATCTCAATCATATTCACAAAACTATTATTTTCAATTACTTCAAAATCCGCTGCCAGCTTATTCACCACATTCACCATCAAATGACAGTGACATTTATATTTTATGGCATACAGTAATTGTTCTGTAGCAAACCCATTCAAACCAGTGTAGTTTTTGCTAATAATATTTTTTTGTTTTATGCCTTCTGTGATTATGAGTGAAATGTCACATGAGTGAAAAATGTCTCAATTTTTAAATTAATAAAAAAAATAGTTAAACAGGGCTCTACACTTACTTTTCTTTTTAGAAGCACTTGTGCTCCTAATTAAAAAAAAAAATAGTAGCAGTCAAAAAATTCAGGAGCACCTTCTAATCAGTAATCAAATTCTGATCAAATATTAACCTTCCTATTACGAGACGATATTTGACTCATGATGTCATTTTTGATGTCATTTTTTTGTCAAATTCAAAAAATTTTTTTAAAAAAATTCTAATTAAAACAACAGAATGAAAATGAGTAGAATAAGAATACGTTACCAATCAAATGAAATCAGTATAAAAACAAACAATTGTACTACAGAGGTGGCACAGAAGAACACAAAAGTGGCTTATAGGTGTATTTTCAGATGGTTTAATGAGGCTCAGAGGTCGCATGAATGCAATGAAATTCATAACTTCATGATGAGGTTAATGTTTTATATATAAAATTTAGAATATAGAAATATTAAATTATTTAAATAACAGAAAAGATACTTTAAAGTGAAAGTAAAACTCCCAGTAGGTGGTGGCAAGTCACAGATTTTATCACTGAATCGTTCATTGAATTGATTTGTTCGAACAGCTGATTCATTCAGGAACGAAGCAAGTGACTGTCTTTATGAATAGGTAATTGAATCAGATTTGTTAAAAATGCCCATTCATGCATAAACGAAACATTGCTGTGTTTGAATAGTGTTGCGCAGCAGCTCAGCTGTTGCTTTGTTTGAAACAATTTTCGTTGACGAAATAGAGCAAAATCAGGCAATAGTGTTCAGACAATGCAAGACACTTAATATTAACTTCTTGTTTAGTGAATTGTTGTATTAAATCAATATCATTTGCAAACTCTCTTAATCAATAAATATGTCTCCTTCGTTCATTGCGATCTTTCATTATAATCTATGCCACTCATCCACAGACGACTCGTTATAGGCGCGGGGAGTGGCATTTTTACTGCATGATTAATATAAGCAGCACGACACAGCAGTTTATATGTAATATTTATCCAGAAATAAATAAACAAACAGTGTAGGAGAGTGGTTATTATGTGTAAACAGTATATACAGTATATAGTGTGCGCATGTTAAAAAAAAAAGTTTGTGACACGTGCACATCAACCTGATCACTTTATTTAACGTTCATGTAAACACTACATACAGATTCATTAGTCTGAATTAATTCCGTCAGATTGAACCAAAAATTGTGCATGTAAACATACAGGGGTTGGACAATGAAACTGAAACACTGGCCAATATAGTGTTGGAGGTTTCATGGATACGTTTGCACAGCCTGGTGGCCTATCTTCACTGATTGCACACTGCACCAGTAAGAGCAGAGAGTGAAGGTTGACTATGTGCACCCAATGGATCAAACATTGTACCCTGAAAGTAGTGCCTTGTATCAGGATGATAATGCACCAATACACACAACAAGGCTGGTGACAGAGTGGTTTGATGAAAGTGAAGATGAACATCTCCCATGGCCTGCACAGTCACCAGATCTGAATATTATTGAGGGATGTTTTGGAAGAGCGAGTTAGGAAAAGTTTTCCTACGCCAGCATCACGTAGTGACCTGGACACTTTTTTTTTTTTTTTTGCAAGAGGAGAATAGCTTAAAATCCTTCTGGCTACTGTGCAGGACTTATATTTGTCATTCCCAGGATGAAATGATGCTGCATTGGGCACAAAAAGGCTCAACAACGTACTAATTGTTTTTACAAAAACAGGTCTTTCAGTTTTATTGTCCAACCCCTGTAGTTGTGTTCAAGGAATCAGTATGTCTGAGATACATTACTCCCCACTGCAAAAACACGTTGTAAGTACATTCTTTTCTATGATTTTTTTCTCACGCTACCCCATCTCCACCCCAATCATTGTGTGTAATAAACGCTGTTTCAGTCATTTCTTCAACTGCGCATATAGGAAAATTTTTTAAATAGCACCATTCTACTAAACAAAATTTATTTAAAATTTATTTCAAGCACTTTCAAGGACCTATATTTGTTTTCAAGTACTGTCCAGGCCTTGAATTCATGTGTCTGATATTTAAGTACTTTCAAGAAGTGTGGGAACCCTGATTATTAGAAAAATAATGCACACCCGCTTCACATCATGGCCGCATCACCACTTCGGGTGTGCATTATTTTTCAGCTTTTAAGATGCTAAACTGTACCGATAAAGTGTATGTTTCTGTTTGTGCGTCTGTAAGAGAGAGTGAGCGGGAGAAATAGAGTGTGTGTTTTATGTAAATATTGTTGAATAGCTATAGTCAATGGTTAAATATTAGGAAAAAAAAAAACTATTTCCTAGAGACATCAGCAGTATTGGTATCATTGATATGGACCTTTTCTTAAAAACAAACAAAAAAGGATATAATATTAATAATTTACTGCATATTTTGTTTGTACATTCATTTGAAGATTGAATGCATAATTATTGCAATATAAAAGTATATTTAGAAACTTTGTTTGGTTGGATTAATTGTGATTAATTTCAGAAATCCATATCGGCATGTCTATGATTCAGCCTTAGGCACTTTATACACTATGGGTTCAGTAAGATTTTAAAAGTTCCTTATCAAGGCTGCATTTATTCGATCAACAATAAAGACAAAACAGTAATATAGTGAAATATAATTGCAATATAAAATAATGGTTTTCTATTTTAAAATACTTTAAAACATATTTCTGTGATGCAAAGTTGAATTTTTATCAGCCATTACTTCAGTCTTCATTGTCTTCACAGTCACATGATCCTTCAGAAATAATTCAGATTTATTTTTGAAATCATTCTGAGTTATTTTAAATTGTATGATAAGGGTATTGATGCAGCTGTTTCTGTATCAGTTTCACAGCAGGTGTGCAGCAGTGGACAGCGCTTAATTTGAATGCACAAAACTGATTAAAACAGAAACAGAAAAACAGTGAATAGAGTATATTATAGGCTACAACAAAGTTTAATGTGGCCACAGAGGAACAGAACTGAGGTTGCCTGATATAAAGAGACGTAATCACTGAAAAAGAGCTTCACATTTGCAATACTGAAATATCTGCTGCAACCACCCAGTACATGCTATCAACATCAAAGCAACCACCCAAGTACCCAGGCAACTACATAGCAACAGCCTAGCAACCACCCCAAGTACCTTAGCAACTGCATAGCAACCACCCAAGTACCTTGGCAACTGCACAGCAACTCCCTAGCAACTACCCCAAGTACCTTGGTGTAGCAGTTTTACTCTGGTTGTGGTTTTAGTCAATAAAGATGATGCTGACGATGGAGGTCTCAGGGTTTTTTATTCTGCAGAAACACAGAGCACAAATTATTCTTTGGATGCCTCTCTCTCTTTCACTCACGCTCTCGTTAGCAGAGCAAGAGAAAATACATCTGACCCCATCAGTGGCAACTTTGATTCTAAAGATGGCGCTGTCAGTGCTAATATGTTCTCCTCATGACACAAAATTCTGCATATATGGTCCAGTGTAGAATAAATGATGTTTATTGTACCTTATAACTTAGAAAACAATGAATATGCAACACAAAATAAATTTTGATGAAGTTCACTTCATATTCAACATTTTATATTTATTAGCCCAGCTACATTGGGACCTGCATAGCAACAGTTTGTTGACTGACTCGAATGTGTCTGTGTGTTTTCTAGTTTGGATCATGGAGGAGAACCCAGGATTACAGCAGGACTGAAGAAATGTACGTCTACACACACACACACACACAGCTGTAGTGATTGTTGTGTTATAAATGTGTCTGTTCCTGTGTTCAGATGCCTGTTTTCTCACACTGGATCCAAACACAGCAAATGAATATCTCAGTCTGTCTGAGGAGAACAGAAAGGTGACACGTGTGAGAGAGAATCAGTGGCATCCTAATCATCCAGACAGATTTGACTTCTGGGATCAGGTGTTGTGTAGAGAGAGTGTGTGTGGACGCTGTTACTGGGAGATTGAGTGGAGTGGGGATCATGATGTGTTTATATCAGGGTCATATAAGAGCATCAGCAGGAAGGGACAGGGTGATGAGTGTTTGTTTGGATTTAATGATCAGTCCTGGAGTTTGTTCTGCTCTCGCTCCAGATACTTATTCATACACAATAACATACAGACTGCTCTCCCTGTGAAGCCCATCATCAGTAGAGTAGGAGTGAATGTAGATGATGATAATGATGATTATATCTATAGAATAGGAGTGTATGTGGATGAGAGTGCAGGAACTCTGTCCTTCTACAGCGTCTCTGACACAATGAGCCTCATTCACACAGTCCAGATCACATTCACTCAGACACTCTATCCTGGGTTTAGGGTTAATTATGTTGGATCATCAGTGACACTGTGTTGATGAATCAGAATAGACTGATAAGAGATTCTACCCATAATGCTTTGAGCTGCATGATAAATCAGTAAGAGTGAGATGTTATTGAGTCTCTTCATGACATTAATACTGCAGCTCACCTCTGTCACTCAAATAGAACAATAAATGTGTCAGAAATCACCATACACACAGTAACATAAAGGATAAAGGATAAATTTTATTTGTCCTTTATTTTGGAAATTTATCTTGGACAAAGTGCTACCATGTTGCTCTGAACAAACAGTACTAATTAATAAAGACAAAATAAGTAAAACAGTTAAGTACATACATTAAAAACACAACACTACAATAGACATATATATATATATATATATATATATATATATATATATATATATATATATATATATATATATATACACATACATATATGTCACAAGCGCGCTCTCTGTGGCTCCTCCCGTCCCGCGCCAGCGGGAACCCTCTCCCGAGTTTTGACTACGTTTCCCACAATCCCGCGCCTGGGGCCGGCCTCTTCCGGTTCCGGGTCCCGCGGTTCACATCCGCTCTGGCGGCCATTTCAGCGTGCCTCGCCGGCGCATTTGTTGCGAAGTTTTGTTGGTCATGCCTGAGCGTTATTTATCGGACTGCCTATTCTGTTGTCAACCGGACTGTCACCCCACTTAGTGAACCTTTGCTGCCTGCCTTTCGTCGACCCTCACTACCCCCCCCCCCGGACTATCGCTTCTAATCGCTGCCGGCCCCGACCCTTTGCATGGACTCTGACCATTTCTTTGGATTTGACTTCGTTATCCCAGTCCGTTGTTGTTGACCGTCGCCTGTTTGTTATGTCCGATTTCAATAAACTGTTGCATATGGATCCAACGTCTCAAGATTCATCATTGACCGTGTCACACATATACATACATAGATAGTAAGGTAAAATGCAAAACACGGTGAAGTGCTAATATGCTTTGAGTGGATTGTTCATCTTGGTAGAATTCAACAGTTTTATTGAGGTAGGAACAAATGTAAGTTTCAGTCTATTGGTTTTACACATTGGCATTCTCAGTGTCTTTCCCGACGGCAGCAGCTGGTATTCACTAAAAAGAGGGTGTTCAGAATTGGTGCTAATACTTATTGCTCTTCTCATCACTACCTGTTCGTACAAAGTCTGTATGGGTACATATTGCTTTATTCCTATAACTTTCATGGCTGTTTTGTGAATATGTGTTAGTTTGCTTTTCAGTTGGACAGACAAGTTTCCAAACCAGACTATGATTGCATAGCAGATAAGACTTTCAAACATGGCTCGGTAAAAAACAAGCAAGATATTGCTACCCACCCCATACAGTCTCAACCTTCTTAAAAAATAAAGTCTCTGTTGTAGTCATGTGCACAAACTGTCAATATGTGTCTTCCAACAAAAAAACACTGTCCATGTAAAACCCCAAGTATCTGTAAGATGTCACTTGCTGTATCACTGTGTCTTTAAAGATCACAGGCTTGTAAACAGATACACTTCTTGGGTCAAGAACCATTTCTTGTGTCTTTTTTGCATTTAACACTAAACAGTTTTTGTCACACCACTGAATAAAAGTATCTATTTCACTGCAATAGGATGATAAATCCATATCTTTGTGTAAGAGGCTTAAAATGGCTGTGTCGTCAGCATATTTCATAATATAATTGTTAATATATTTGCTCCTGCAGTCAATCGTGTACAAAGCAAAAAGCATAGGCAATGAAATACAACCTTGTGGCACTCCTGTATTACTATATCTAATCTCAGAAAGTGTCCCATTGACCCTGACCTGCTGAGTTCTATTACTTAAAAAGGAGTGAAACCATTTGATTAAAAAAGTACTGACACCCATACTGTGCAGCTTCTCTAAAAGCAGATGTGTCTGCACTGTATTAAACGCTGAACTAAAGTCAACAAATAAAATACGAGCATAGGCTTTAGTATTCTCAAGATGCTTGAACACAAGATGGACAATACTAAGAGCAGCATCCTCGGTACTCCTGTTCGAAGATCATTTTTTGCTCTAGCACCAGGGTTTTTAGGAATTGGTGTTATGTAGGACTTTTTCCACAGGGCTGGGACAGTGTGAATATCAAGAGATCGCTGAAATAAGGGACACCATGCTATTGCAAACTCTTCAGCACAACTTTTTAACAAAAATGCTGGTAACCCATCTGGCCCAGTAGCCTTGTTGGTGCGCAAGCTCCTAAAAAGGTGCTGCACATTGCGTGGGTCTACTTCCACCCAGGGGGAATCATTGGTATCAGGCAGTGATTGTAATATGCTATAACATTCATCTAAATCATTTTGTGCCTCGAATCTCAAATAAAAATAATTTAGCTCATTTGCTCTTTGTAAATTGTCCAATGTTATAATACGTTTCCTAGCAGGGTTCATGTTAGTAACCAATTTCATTGTTTCCCAAAGTTTTTTTGTGTTCTATAGCTCGCTTGTGCTGCTCCTTTGCTTTTTTCAACTGATATTTTAATTCTTTATGTGTTACTAATAGTCCTACCTTATCCCTGTTCCTAAATGCCAGCTTTTTCTTATCTGTGCACCTTTTAATGTCCTTTGTAATGTAGGGTTTGTTGTTAGGATAAACCACAACATCCTTTTTTTCTACCACATTATCTACGCAAAAGTTAATGTAATCACTAATTGTGTCAGTGGCCTCATCAAGCTCTTATTGGTGAAATATGGACCAATTTGTGCACAAAAAACAGCCCCTAAGTGTTTCCATACAATCCTCTGTCCATATATTAACTGTTTTATACTTTGGCTTACATGTCTTTAACACTGACCTATAAGAAGGAATCAAATGGTCCGAGTTGGAAAGAGGAGGCTTTGATTTAGCTACATATGCATTTTTGACATTACCATAACATGTATCCAACATGTTTTGTTTTCCTGGTGTCACAGCGCACATATTGTTCAAAGCCCGCTAACGTAGTTTCTAGCTTGCAATGATCAAAATCGCCCAGAAAGAAAGTAGGGGCTCTAGGTGAGCGCTGAAGCTGCTCATGTGCACACTCAGCAATGCATGTGGCAGCTTTACCTGCATTGCCACTAGGTGGAATATACACTGCACATATGATAACACAACCCAACTCTCTCAGTAAATAGCGAGGTCTGAGTGACACACAGAGCAGTTAGATATCAGGGGTGCATACCTTGTATCTTACTGTATATTGTTTACACCATCTGTCACATATGTACATACAGACTCTTCACACATCAGTGTGTCTATATTTGTGTTTTTATTGTCATGTCTCATCAATCACTCGTTTTTAGTGTCAAAATGTAAAAATGTCACAATCATGATTTATTAAGAACATGTAATTAATTTCTCTCTATTGTTTTTGTTCAGAAATAATAAAACACAATGACAAATCAACTTGAGATCAGATTTGAATTGATGTTTGTATTACAAATATAATCAATTCCTCACAAGACTGAAATGAGATTCTGACAAAATGACATTAATCACAACATTTAGTCAAATGTATTACTGTAACTACAGTAAAGTTGTAATAAAAGATTATAAGATCTCTTTTAGGGATTTTCTGAGTTTAATGTTTTAATCACAGTATATTTATAGATAAAAATCCTATTTTATTTGCTGTTTTTATTTACTTATTTGTATATTGAATCGATATAAATAAGTATTATTATAGATATACAAACATTACTTCAACTGACATATTTGTAAACACATTTTATTCATTTAAATGATTTCAATTATAATCATTTAAATTAATAATAACAATAGCAATTAAAATGTGAATTAAATTGTTTTTAAATTATAACAAATCAATACAAATATGATTATAATAATGCTCTTGTACTCTTAAATAAACAGTTAGTATTGATGGTATATATGTAATAATGTATTTAATAATAATAATAATAATAATAAATATTAATTGTATTTTATTTTAATTTTATATAAATTTAAAAAACTATGAATATTACAATAATCATATTGCACTTAAATACTTTAATAATAAAATGTAACAAAATAAAATGATTACCTTAGCTATTATTTTAATGTAAATTATAACAAATATTATAAGAAATAACAAAAAAAAATGTTGATTGCAATAATCATAAAATTATCAATAATATATTTGCTGCAACCCGTCAAGGGTGAAGGCGCAACATGAAAGAGTGCAAGGAAACAGAGAAATTTTGAAAATCAGATAGAAGCAAATGAACAGTATTTTAATGAAAACAATGATTTTTACAATACAAGTGGGGGAATTATGACTTCAGGAGCCGACAAGGCCAAAATAACAAATAGAAAGGAACTAATATTTTATCCCTCTAAATTCCCTAGTTTACAAAAGAAAAGAAAAGAAAATACAATTATGCCCCTAACTCCCTGTACAAAAACAATCAATAAAAGATTTCAACAAAAATAGCATCAGTCTCCCTACCTCCCCAAGAACACAGGCAGTAGTCAGAATTACGAATGTTTGCAAACAACAATCAACAATCTCTCACAGTTAAACACTCAAAAAAAGAACACACACAGGATCTCAGTCTTACTAACACATGTAACTAACTAACAGAGCAATGGAGAAGCAAACGGGCACAAAGATGAAGCAGGAAGTGATGATGGGATCTTTTTTAATGGCTGCAGGGGAGTCAGCTGACCAGGCAGGGCGTGGCACCAGTTAGAGTACAGGAACCAATCAGACGTCATCCTCCACAGAAACATACACACAACACTTCCCAAAAACAGAACAAAACACAGAAATAAAACATAAGGGACGTAACATATTCATTATAATCTTATTTTTTAAATTACAAAAAGAAAACTGTTAGTAATGCAATAATATTACTGAAATATTTATTCAATAAAAAGTCAACAGAATTCTTTTTTATTCTATAAAAGCCAAAATATTAATTATTATAATTATAAGATGATAATAAAATTAAGCTGCTGTAATTGCAATAATAATGTTGTAATACAAAGTAAAAACTAAATATTCATTATTATTATCATCAATAATAACAATTATAATAATAGAATTTAATTACTGAATTTTACTTTACAGCAACTGTACCATTTGTAATGGATTTGTTATTTAAATAGTAATAAAGCAAAGCTGGGACGGAGGTCCAGGATCGTGGAGCAGTGACAGACAGTGAAGCACTGGAGGACCTGGGCCGTGGAGCAGTGGCAGACCGTGGAACCATGGGGGGCCTGGGCCGTGGAGCTGTGGCAGAAAGTGGAACACTGGAGGACCTGGGTTGTGGATTAGGGATGGCGGCCATCTTATGGACTGGCTCTGGGAGGGTGGCCATGACAGGTGCAGACTCTGGAAGGGCGGCCATGGCGTGTGCAGGCCCTGAAGCAGCTGGCTTGGCGTGAGCAGGCCCTTGAGTGGCAGACGTGACGTGAGCATGCCTTGGAGCGGCAGACGTTGTGCGATGAGGCTTTTGAGTGGCCGACATAACGTGAACAGACTCTGGCTTGACAGGCATGGTGTGAACAGGCTTTGGCTTAGTGACTACTGGAGGATCACGGGGTCCCTCATCCGCGATCCCCACAGTGAATGCAGAACCACACAAAAGTAAAGCAAAGTCTATGTAACGTACCAAGGCCAATGAGGGTGATGACCTGGCATTGATATCCAGGGCAAAGCAATGGCGTAATCCAGAAAACAGGCAGAAGGTCAGAATACCAGTGAGCAGTCCAAAGTAACAAATGAACAAGGCAATGAAACTAGACAAAAACTATGACTATGAAACAAAATAATAACTGTGAAACAAGGCAATAAAAACAGGGAAAACACTTGGTAGAGTCCACACAGGCAAAACAATACTTCACGAGACCTGTTTGGCATGGCCCTCCTTAAATGGCCACCAAACAGGAAGTAACCAAAGAAGCAGCAGAGGGAGCGGTAACAGTCAGTCCATGGGTAAGGGATCCCTCTGCTGGCATGGCATTACATTTGTTTAAGTATAAATAATAAATATTTAAGTAATAAAATAATGAAATGTAATTAACATATTTTATCATTGATATTTTTGTTATTATGATCACTTAAGTTGTAACGTCTTATATTTGTTATAATTTAAATGATAATAATAAATAATAATATTTTATTTAAATTATAACTATAATACATATTAAAAAATAATTCTGTTGCATTGCAAAATAAAAAGTCAGTACTATATTATTATTATTATTATTAACCTTTTTTTTACAGTACAATATGATTATTGGGTAACACTTTATAATAACTATCCGTTATAACTAGTTAATAGACCATTAATAAACTGTTAGTTAATGAGTTATAAATGACTTGTTAAATAACAGTTAATAGTTTGTTAATTATTTATAACTATCCATTATAACTAGTTAATAGACCATTAATAAACTGTTAGTTAATGAGTTATAAATGACTTGTTAAATAACAGTTAATAGTTTGTTAATTATTTATAACTGTGCCTTATAGATAGCCAATAGATAACTTACAAGCTGTTAGTTAACAAGTTATAAATGACTTCTTAACTGTATTTTAATGATTTATAACTATACCTAATAAATTAGTAATAGATTATGAACAAGCTGTTAGTAAATTACTTACTAAAGACATGTTAAGTATCAGTTAATAGTTTATATATGTTATTGGGACGTTATTCTAAAGTTGCAACTATTCTTCATTTATTAACTGTTAGTAAATGAGGAATAGTTGCAACTTTAGAATAACGTCCCAATAACATACATAAGCTAATAACTAACACTTAACTAATATATTAACTCACACTTTACAGATCAGTTGTTCATAGTTTGTTAACCCTCTACTAATACCAGTGAAACTTTGTAGAACAGCAAATGGATGGAACAAGTTTAATCTACAGAAATTTAATGTGATATTTAAAATATAAAATTTTTGTATCTCAACCTTGTTCCACCCATAGGCTTTTCTGTGTACTGTATTTTACCAAAGAAACTCCACAGATGAAATGTTGAACATTGTGTTTAATATATAGAAACACACATACTGAGCCATCACATGGCAGAACAGCAGTATACAACAGAATACAAACCCATGAGGTTTGGGCACTTTTTGTGCTAAACACTGGATAAACAGAATTTCAGAGGTTAGTGTCCATACATCACAGCAATGTCATGGATTATCCTTCCTAACGGCCCTTTGCGATGCTTACGGGCAAGCCACTCATGCCATTCAATAACTCTGAGATGGTCTACCAGTAACTCCTCTGTACGATTCCCCCTGAGTCTCCACACATTTTCCTTAACCGTTCTCCAGGCCCTCTCTATGTGCTGAGTATGTGCACCTGTTTGGGCATCAACATATGACACACTGTGATTGACAGTGAAATGGGTGTAACCTAGCTGAGGTAAAGCATTGCGATAAGCCCGCCACTCATCACTTATTATTGTCGATCCCACTTTAACATGGTGAGCTATAAGTGGCACCAGATCTCTCCTTCTTCTTCTCTCGACTAAGCGAAGAACAGGCTTTGCATGTCTTCTCCCTCTCCGGTTCACACCTAGCATCCCAAACACCCACTTCTTCCTCTTCCACCCACCAGCCATTCGTCCCCGTCCGTACTGTTGAAAACATAAAATATTAGGAATTATTCTTCTTTAAACAAAATTAATAATCTATCATTCAATGGTAATTTGCATTACTATCTTGATAATAGTGCTTGCCTTTCTTTTGTGTCTGAAGTGGCTCTCATCAACGGTGACAAACTGCTGGCGCCCCCCAATGTACTGGCCTCTTGCTTGCTGATATCTGTCCATCGCAGTAGTGCACACATCTCGCAGCTTTTGAGCCATCTTGGACAGGGTTGCTGAGCTTCCAGAAATGTCATCATTGATCATGTCCACTTGACGTAGATGCAGGCCTTGTGCAAATCTGATAGAACAAGGAAAATAATTATTATACCACAGTTCTTTTGATCTTTTTGGTTTGATACACAAAGTTTGCATCTACTGCACCTCAGGATATGAAAATTGTCCACTGCTGTGTAGACAAAAACAGCAATAATGACGGAAAATATGTTTTGTGGTATTGTCTACAGAGCTCTGTCAATACATTTGGGACTAATAATACACTCAAAAAAATATTTCAGCCTAAACTTAAACTTTATGTAATTCAATTACGTACGAAAGTTCCATGCATTTGGATTACATAGTTTTAATTTAAACAAATCAATTAAACTTAATGTGATTCAAATGCATCAGTCTTACATGAATGAAACAGGTAAAGTTTATGTAACATTTCCCAGTGTTAAACAAACTCTGCTCAGTGTTCATGTGTTTCCACACTACAGATTGTTCAAGTAGCATTGACACAGTGTTGGAGTTAAGGAGATAATTATGTCATGATTGACCAATAATGATGAACACCTGCTGTTTACAAGCAGAATCACAGAAGGAAAGAGAAACACAAGACAAACGCAATCAGCCACAGCCAAAGATAAAATGAACCTAAATAAATTAAATAGACATTAAATCTCTGATTAAACAACAGACTGATGCATTTGAATCACATTGTTTACTTGATCTGTTTAAATTAAAACTACTTTTGTATGTAATTGAATTACATAAAGTTGAAATTTTTTTTTGAGTGTACTGTAGGATTTTTGTAAAATCCTATTTCTAATATTAATTGCCAGAGCCTATAGATTGAGAATGCTAATTGCCATTGAGCTTCAAGAGGCAGGGTCAGACACTCATGTTGCTCCACCAGGCCTAATGCTGACCAACACAGCATCCCATAAGTAACAGCAATTAAACATATTTCCATAATTAAACTGTTAAGAATTCAAGCTGTAAATCACAAAAGTGAAATAACTCCAAGCACCTGTTATCATCATGAGTCTAGAGATGCTCCATAACATAATAATCACAAGGTTTAGTACATAGTCTCCAGTTATTGTTTATGACAGTATAGTTATACAGTATTTCTATTGAAATAAACACTTTTTTATCATAGACAGACAGACTAAAATCATATACCTGTGCTATAGCATACCTGTACACAAAGCGCATCCAGTTGAAGAGGGAGACCTTTGACTTGCTGAATATAGATTTGTGTCTAATTGACCTCTTCAGTTCCCTCCTTCTGTGGTTATGGTTTGTGCAAACCCTGAAGATATATACAAATAAAGATGAGAATGACACAGGCCAGGGTAGTGGCCAGAACAGTGATTCTCAAACATTTTCATGTCAAGGACTCCCAAATTAATGTGTATTTGGCCATGGACCCCATCTGAAAATATTGTGTGTAAGGAACCCCCATAAAATGTGTGTTAATATGTTTCAAAAGTGTTGAATTTTTTTCAGTATTTTTTTCTGAAAATAGCAGATCTATAAGCTTACAATGTTTTGACGTGTGATCTTGTACATTAGTATTAAGTAGTGTAGTGTATAGTAGTGTATTTCTACACTGTTAAAAATTTATTGTAAATTTACAGGAAATTCCTGGCAACTAATTGCCGTGAATTTACCGCAAGAAATATACAGGTTATGTACTGTGTTTTTATTACAATAAAGTACTGTATTTATACAGCAGTGTTACTGTGATTATAGTGAATTATTACAGTAAAATGCTGTAATTTCTTATAATTTACTGCAACTCAGTTGCCAGGAATTTCCTGTAATTTCACAGGAGAGAATTACAATTAAATATTGTAATTGTATACACCGTATATTCTGTTATTTATTAATGTTACAATAAAAGCTGTAATCACTTCACAATTAAAACAAAAACAACTTCAACTTCTCTATTTTTATTAAAATAATATGCAACAGCACATATTACAGAATTAAAACTTTTTTCCAAACAAAGTATCCACATTTCATTTTCATATAAACAAATCACAGTTTCACTGAAGAATCTAGCTCACTTCCAGACGTCCAAACAGCCTATCATCAGAGGGAACATGGTGATATACAACAAAGGTGCCCTGCCAGCTATGGGGGGTGGGGGGCATCAATACTAGCCCATCAACTCAAAGTCCAGGAGTTTTCTTAAGAGGGTGCAGACAGATGCATTGAGCTTCTTCTCTGCTTTGCTGCCCGTCTGGGAGTTGATTCCGCAAAAAGCTCTAAAAACAGAGTGAAAAAAGTTTTATTATCTGTTAATGATGAATATTGAGAGTCTTTAGAGTTTAGCATTTATTTCAATCATCTGTTTCTCATATAATTCTACAAATTTAATCTAAACCAAAAAAAAAAAAAAGATAATTTCAGTTGGTCAAATACCAAATAGTGGAGCTCTGCAGTAATCTACTGGTAAAAGTGAGAATTTTTTTTTTCATTCTAAAACTGCATTTTCCAAAAGATGGGCAAAAATCTTACACTAAACCATTTCAAATGATCCATGTTATCCCCATGAAGGAAATTTAGAAATGTGGGTCTTTTATAAAGTTAATTTTACATTAAAAAGCAGGTTTTTTATATGTACCTATGTAAAAAAAACAAAAATATAATTTATATTAATTTTAAAAACTATGATATGTTCTCTAAAAACTACACAAATGTGAAGTAAAAACATTATTAAACATAATAAAATCACATTTGAAAATAAAAATGTTACAAAAATTACATTTTGTACTATAATAATCTACTATAAAAATCAAGATATCATTCCAATTTTGTTTAATCCTGTAGATCTAGCAAGTGTTTACCACCATACAAAGTCTTACACCATTTGGATGAAGATAACTATTTTTTTTTAAATTTGGCAAACATGATTCATTGTATGTACAGTTGAAGTCAAATGTTTCTACACTTTGCAGAGTCTGCAAAATGTTAACTATTTTAACGAAGTAAGAGATCATACAAAATGCATGTTATTTTTTATTTAGTACTGACCTGAACTAGATATTTCACATAAAAGACATTTACATATAGTCCATACGAGAAAATAGTTACACTTAAAAAAATTACCCTGTTTAACAGTTTACATACACTTGATTCTTATTACTGTGGTCTTACCTGGATTATGTTATTTGTTTAGTGATAGTTGTTCGTAAGTCTCTTGTTTGTCCTGAGCAGTTAAGCTGACTGCTGTTCTTCAGAAAAATCCTTCAGCTCCCACAAACTCTGTAGTTTTTCAGCATTTTTGTGTATTTGAACCCTTTCCAACAAGGACTGAATGATTTTTAGAATCCATATTCTCCAGCACTGAGTCCAACTGAGGGACTCATATGCAGCGATCACAGAAGGTTCAAATGCTCACTGATGCTCCAGAAGGAAACACCATGCATTAAGAGTCAGGGGTTTGTGGGAGCTAAAGGATTTTTCTGAAGAACAGCGGTCAGTTTAACTGTTCAGGACAAACAGGAGACTCATTAACAACTAGCATTAAACAAATAACACACAGCTGTGGATCATCTAGGTAAGAACACAGTAATAAGAATCAAGTGTATGTAAACTTTTGAACAGGGTAATTTTTATAAATTCAACTATTATTGTCTCTTATGGACTATACACGGTGTGCTGAATTATTAGGCAAGTTGAAATTCATACTTCATCATATTTTTTTTTTTACAAGAACATTTTACCAATCCCAAACCACTTCAATCTTAATAACTACTATTGGTTTTGTATTTAATCATATATAAGTGATATATAATTGTCTGGGAAGGCTGAAAGTCAGAAACTCCTTATATTTAGGTGCGCCAAATTATTCGGCAAGTATTCTCTATCCAGATAAAATGAGCCAAGAAAGAGATTGAACTCAGACTAAAATTTAAAAATTATTGCATGCGCATGAGAAGGATGCAGTACTAATGTAATAATAGAATTAGCAAAGTTAAGGAATGACCACTGGGCAGAGAAATGCTCATTGGGTTAGCAGAGTCAGAAGAAATAGGTGGAGAAGAAAAGACATATTAACTGCAAAAGAATGAATAATTAATGTCAAGAATTAGGTGAGAAACCATCAGAAACCATTAAGTCTCCAGCGACATCATTTTCCAGAGCTGAACCTTCCTGGAGTCTCCAAAAGAGCAATGTATCAGGTTATCAGAGACTTTGTTTGAGTACAAAATCCTACAAAATGACCCTCACTTAAGAATAACATGCTGAAGTGTTGTGAGAAGTGTTGTTAATATGTGTCTTTTCTTCTCCACCTATTTCTTCTGACTTTGCTGACCCAATGAGCATTTCTCTGCCCAGTGGTCATTCCTTAACTTTGCTAATTCTATTATTACATTAGTACTGCATCCTTCTCATGCGCATGCAATAATTTTTTAATTTTAGTCTGAGTTCAATCTCTTTCTAGGCTCATTTTATCTGGAAAAAGAAAACATGCCTAATAATTCAGCACACCTGAACGTAAGGAGTTTGAGACTTTCAGCCTTCCCGGACAATTATATATCACTTATATATGATTAAATACAAAACCAATAGTAGTTATTAAGATTGACGTGGTTTGGGATTGGTAAAATGTTCTTGTAAAAAAATATGATCAGAATTTCAACTTGCCTAATAATTCAGCACAGAGTGTATGTAAATGTCTTTTATGTGAAATATTTTATTCAGGTCAGTATTACATAAATAATAACATGCATTTTGTATGATCTCTTATTTTATAAAAATAATTAACATTTTGCAGATTCTGCATTTGAAAAAAAAAAATCCTGACTGGAAACGGTTAAAATTTACATAAAATATTCTAATGTAAATAAAAACTTTTATGAGTATTGACTTGATATTTCATTGATAGGATATATTCACATAAATTCACATTTTTGCAATTCTATCATATGTTTTAAGTTAAAAGATGCAAATAAATCAGATGGAAGTCTGTCTTTATCTTTGTCTGAGTATATTATAGAGACTAACAATACTAAACAAAAAGAAAGTGATTCATGGGACATTCCATTTGAGAATGATGGACCTATTTTCTTTAATAGTGTGTAAAATGTTTTAAACATACCTTTGGACAAATTCAAGAGTACTGGAGGCTTCTTTAGGATACTGCAAGTTGAACACATAGTAAGCAGAAAAGGTCGCTGCCACTCCATTCAAAAGATTGTTGTGGGGCCCCATCACAATCGCTCCTTCAATGGACATCATCCACTTGTCTGCGCTTAGTGGCTCTCCTAAAATGCATTAACACAATATAACTAAAAGAGCACTAGAAAGCTGCAGGACAGGAGCAGGAACAGAAGGAAACACAAGACATCAGGGAGGTAACATTTAATGACCGACAATGAACTGAACAAAGGCAGGGGAACAAATACAGGAACTAATGACAAACACACAGGTAACATCTACAACAAGCTACGTTGTGTTGCCAATCATAGTGTGCAAACCACAATGAACCTCCTACAGAAAAACATAAATCCCGTCCGGTTACAGCACATGTAATCAAAGCAAAAATATTCTGAGCCAAGCTAACCAGGCTAATGCTTATTTTTACAGTCTATGGGCTAACGTTAATAAATCCTAACGATATTTGAGCTGTCGTCATTGTGGTGGTTGGTTTTGCATGTGGTAACTTAGCGTACGTGGAAATGTGTGAATGTGGTGAATGTGTGAATATAAAACCAACTTTACCCAAGTTTTTCCGTATCACCTCCGTCGAGGTTCCAAGCGATCAGTGGTGAGTCGAGGAGATGGCGTTCGATATAATCGACAGCAAATCAATCGCTGAAATAATTCAGCTAATTTATCCTGTGTGCAGGTGATCCAGCGCCGCGTTACAGCTGCTGCCGCTCAGATTGTATTTTTCTTCGGTGTTGACCGTTCACGACGTCTCGGTGAGAAACGTGAAGCGCTGATCATTGTAGCCAATCACAGTCTGAAAATATAAAACCAAAATATACCAAACGAAACAATCAGCACTCACTCAGATCACCTATATCAATATATCTGTAGACTTATAAAACAGATTTTATGTTACAAACCTGAGACGTGTTCCTTCTTTCAAAAATGTTCTGTTACCGTTGGCCGCGTAATTTCAAAATTCAAACAGCCACGATCCCACAATACTACGCGGTTGCTGTAAAATAATGCTTCTACAGTGTAGTTACAATAATATTACAGGACTGCTCGTAAATTTCCCATCATGCTTTTGTATTTACAGCAAAAACATGAATACAATACGTTGTTGTAAAATTTATTGTAAAAATTACATCAATTGTTAACAGTGTAGAAATTAATGTTAACATGAATTAAGATATATTGGGCACTCTTATCACCTCACAATTAAATAGAGTTAAATTAAATTTCATTTTCACTAGAATTCTGGACCAAAATACCCATGTATGTTGTCATTTCATGCAATAAGAATAAACTTACCATGCATAGTTGTCCACACAAATTGATTCCTTTAATTTCATCTTGTGTTTGCATTTTTGGCATCTCATCCGTCTTCTTAGAAGCCTTTTCTTCTGCATCCATTCGATTATTTCTCTGTGTCTTCTTTTAGAATTAGTTCTGCCTTCTATAAGTTCTCTTAGCTCAGTGGCTAAACCAGGCATTTTTGGCTACGATATTACAATATGACTTTATTAGGGCCTATCTGTTTTCTTATCATCTGTTTTTTCCACACACATCACACAAGCTTCCCGAGTCTCTGTGACTAGCTCCTGCCAGATTGTTTAAATTTTATTTGAATATTTTAGGTCGGGGGTGACGAGGGTGAAACAAGCCAATCGTAATTGCATCACGGGCTGAGGAGGAGCCATCCGGCCTCTTCCATCATACTGGCTGGTTGTCAACTTGTCAATCACCTTGCATCCCCACTGTACTTTGATAATTAACAACCGGTCACAACCTAGACAGACACGCCCATCCTTCACTCACTCAGCAAGTTCTTTATTGGATGGACAGTTCGCATTAGCATTGATGAAAAATGAATACACGGTTTGGTAAAATGTCCGGTACCAGTGTTCCCAGCGGCGATGCGCAAAATACCGAGATAAATCCAGGTACTGTCTGGAGAAAGAGAAAGAAGTCAACAGCGGGTACTTCCAGTAAAAAGAAAGCTACACCCGTGGGCCATGCTGTGCACATGGACAACAACAGTGACGGTATAGGCAAGACTGTTTGCTATCTTTTCATTAAAGATGTTTGATCAGGATAACACGGACTGATAGATTTGTACTACATAATACAACCAGATTAGTGAAGTGTCCAATTAATTGTGTGTGTGTGTGTGTATGCACGTGTGCGTGTTTTCTTGCGTCTGTCATGCGCCAGTATATGGTCTAAGTTAGCTGGTAAAACTTAGTCTAGAATAACTGAATTGGCTGCAAAATAGTCAAACAAGAATTATCATACTGGTGTGATTGTATGCTACAATTAAATAATAGCCTATATAATACAGATTTGTTTTAAATGGATGAAGAAAAGGCTACTAGCCTGCGCAATAGGTGAAATTATGTATGAAAACAGCTCAAGGGCTTTTTTTTGTTTTCATACTGTACCTTTTTGGAACGCACATCAAAGACTAAAAACCTATGAATTCATTTGTGCTGATAGAAACGCAACCGAATTTCCCTAGTAGTGTGAGAGTATTATGAGCCTGAAACGTGAGCATGTAATCAGGGGCCAGTGCATGCAGTATAACTTATTGCTAGTTGTAACCCAAAGACAGGAATGAAAACTTCACCAAAGCATTCGTTGTGGATATAGATGACTTTATTTCATAATGCATTATAACATTAACACAGATACCAAATACAGTGTGTGTGGTTGAGTGTATTGCAATAGCCACAGTCACAATAGGCTTTAAAGAGCGACATTAACCCTTTCAGTGGTGAGTTTAAGATATTCTATCTGACCCCCCAGAGTGAGTTTTTTTTAGGCGACCGTTATTTTAGAACGTTCACTTTATTGTTTCCATGGCGACGCGTCATGATTGACACCGCAGCCACTATAGCGCTGTATGACAGACGTATCGCTTTTATTTCGTTTTTCCTTTTTTATTCAAAATATTCACACACTTGTTTACCATGTCTTCAACTATCTGATATTCCGATTCACGAATACGTGTAAGTGAGTGTATTTTGCCGTTTTAAAACCTTTATAAATGATCTGGATCATGATCTATAACGTGAGATGGGCGCCGCCATGTTTGTTCGCGCGGCCGTTCAGAGAGTCCTGTCAGCCGGATTTACAGCACGTAAATTCACCAGTTTCTCCCAAAATACATAAAAGTAAGTAGCTGGTGAAGTGGGAAAGAAATGGAGTGAATTATATCATTACTTACACTATGTGTTTCTGATATAAATCAAACACGTCGGCAAATTAAACTTGAATGGATTGTTATTGCTGCTTCCATAGACATCCGTGTGTATTTTACAAACTGTAAATGTATTGTTTTACTAGTAATTATGTGTATTTAAATTCCTGAAACCTAAAATAAACGTTAAGTCGTTGAAAACACTGCTCAATTGTGATTATATGACAAGCGCAGCAAGCGTCTCTCTCTGGCTCAGCGCCAGCCAACGCGCGAAAACACAGTTTGAATTTGGCAGTTGCGTGACGTGACCGAACGTTCTAAATCCCATATGTGGGACCGTACTCCCAGGGGCACAGAAAATAGAATCCCACATGTGGGACCGTACCGCTCAAAGGGTTAAAGTCGTACATTAGAAACAATTCAAACAATATAGTTGCCATATAGTGCTCCCAATTAGATAACTGAAAAAGATCCTGTGATGGCAGCACGATCCCATGTTTTTACTTGTAGGCTAGGTATATTATCCAGCCGTTGTTGCCATCGTTCAGGTTTTTCTCGACAAAGTTGATGCCAGCTTTCTGATATTCATTCCAGGCCTTGGAGTTGATCAGCAGAAGCATGGCTTGGATCTGCGACTCACATCCTTCTTTCTTGTGCCATGCGTAGACATCTTTTCCACTCGTTCCTTTATTGAGATTAACGCTGAGCTTTTGAAAGCCTTTAGCCTGAAGCTTTGCTTCCTCCTGGAGGGAGGTGGATATGTTTAAAGCAGTGAGAGCTTTGCTCTTGTCTGTTGTGCGCCGATACCAGAGGAAGACGTAGTTTCCACCAGCGCCTCGATTGGTGTCTTCATCCGCACGGGTGTAGCCCAGCTCAAACAGGTGCTTGTCAGAAACGAAGTCAACTCTTGGCTTCTGAAACGAAGCGGGCTCTTCTTTGGCTTCTGCGGTTACCTGGAGGTTCACAATAGGAATATCAAATTCAGTGCTGCCGTAGAAGTACCACAGAAAGATGTGATCTCCACGAACTCCTGCATTCAGATCTCGGTTGACCAGCTCATAGCCAGCATCAGCCAGACCAGACTTCATGCTGTTGTTAAATGAAAACTGGATCCTGGTCACAGGTCTGTTGCCACACTCCTTCTTGTACCAAAGAAGGACCTGATTCCCACCAGCACCTTGATTTAGGTTAGCATTGATGAACTCATAACCTTGAGCTCCGAGTATTTCCTCTTCGTCCTTAGAGGTGGAGACATTGAGCTTTGTTATTTGCTGTCCATTTGCCATTTTGCTTTCTTCTGTATTTTTGGCACTGAAGAAATGGGTTAAAATTCTGAAAAACAAACAAACAAACAAACAAAAACTATATTTAATTATTGCTTTATATATATATATATATATATATATATATATATATATACATACATACATACATACATACAGTATTAATGCAGTGGCAACATTTACATTTTTAATATTTACATTTATATTTTATTGTTTGATTTATTTATTCAATTAATTAATCATTTCTTTTAACATAGAGCTACTTATAGAAAAAATACTAAATCTTAAATGGATTTTCACCCTACCAGAAAACGTCGTAGAAGACGAGACCGTTTCGCTGACGATAACAAAAAAGAACGCACCTATAAAGAACCTTCACAGGGCTCTCACTTTTATATCACATAGTTGAGTGGGCTACTGCCCCAACACACACCTCTAAGTTGCGTGTGATTCTGTAGAAAATATTCTTACAAAAGAAATTCTTCAGGTAAATTCTAAGGTATGGTTAAATTTCCATGTGATTTGCGTGGAAACAGCAGACAAACATGTTTAGATGGACCTCAACCTCAACACTACAGGACTGCTTTCAGTCTGGAACATGTTCAGAGAGGCGGCCACCTACAATAACCACACAGACCTGCAGGAGTACACTGAAACTGTGACTGCTTACATCAAAAAGTGCATTGATGATGTGACAGTCACCAAGACCATCACCACACGTGCAAACCAGAAGCCGTGGATGACAGCAGAGGTTCGTGGGCTGCTGAAGACCAGAGATGATGCATTCAGATCAGGAGACAAAGCAGCCCTAAAAACAGCAAGAGCCAATCTGTCCCGTGGCATCAAGCAAGCAAAACGCTTGTATGCACAAAAAATAAATAACCACTTTACTGACAGCAAAGACACACGGAGCCTGTGGCAAGCCATTCAGACCATCACTGATTACAAGCCCCTGCCACAGGCCTGCGATGACGACACAACCCTCCCAGACGCACTCAATGAGTTCTATGCACGGTTTGAAATGCAGAATGACACACCTGCACAAAAACTACCCACACCTCCCAACAACCCGGCACTCTGTCTGTCTCCAGCCGATGTAAGGAAGACTCTATCCAGGGTTAACCCACGCAAGGCTGCGGGTCCTGACAACATACCTGGCCGTGTACTGAGAGACTGTGCTGCACAGCTGACGGATGTCCTAACAGACATCTTCAACACCTCGCTGAGCCGGGCAGTCGTCCCCACGTGTCTCAAATCCACCTCCATAATTCCAGTACCAAAGAAGTCCCCTGTGTCTTGTCTGAATGACTACCGTCCCATAGCACTGACTCCAATCATGATGAAGTGCTTTGAGAGGTTAGTCATGCACAATATCAAAACCAGCCTCCCCAACACAATCGATCCGCTCCAGTTTGCATACCGTCCAAACCGTTCCATGGACGATGCTATTTCCTCCACCCTCCACCTGGCTCTTACTCACTTAGAAAACAAAGACTCTTATGTTAGAATGCTGTTCATTGACTTCAGCTCAGCATTCAATACAATAATCCCACAACAGCTGATCAACAAACTAAACCTTCTGGGCCTTAACACCTCCCTTTGCAACTGGATCTTGGACTTTTTAACTGGAAGACCTCAGTCAGTCCGTGTCGGCCACAACACTTCGAGCACTACCACACTGAGCACAGGTGCCCCACAGGGCTGTGTGCTCAGCCCACTGCTCTTCACGCTGCTGACCCACGACTGCACTGCCAAGTTCAGCTCCAACCACATCATCAAGTTCGCTGATGACACAACGGTGGTAGGTCTCATCAGCAACAACGATGAAACACCCTACAGAGAGGAAGTGGCACAACTGGTTGAATGGTGTGGTGCAAACAACCTGTCCCTCAATGTGAGTAAGACAAAGGAGGTTGTGATGGGCTTCAGGAGGAACTCTGCTGACCACCCCCCACTGACCATCGACAGCTCGGCTGTGGAGAGAGTCAGCAGCACTAAATTCCTGGGGGTGCACATCACGGAGGATCTCACCTGGACCACCAACACCATGTCACTCTCCAAGAAGGCACAACAGCGCCTACACTTTCTCCGCCGGCTGAAAAGGGCAAGTCTCCCTCCACCCATTCTCACCACATTCTACAGGGGCACCATTGAGAGTGTGCTGACCAGCTGCATCACTGTCTGGTACGGGAACTGCAGTGCTGCGGCCCGCAAGACCCTACAACGGACAGTGAACACAGCTGCAAAGATCATCGGTGCCCCTCTCCCCTCCCTTCTGGACATTTTCCTTGCACAATGCTCAGGTAAAGCCACCAGTATCGTGACGGACTCCACCCACCCCTCCCATCATCTCTTCCAGCTCCTGCCATCAGGAAGACGCTACAGGAGCATCAGAGCCCGCTCTGCAAGACTGCTCAACAGCTTTTTCCCCCAGGCTGTGAGAACCCTCAATTCCAACCACCTCACCCCCCTCTGAAATCCTTATCCACAATGTAAACTGTCAAAAAACCCAAAACACAGTTTTTGCAATTCTGAGTGTGCTACACACAGGTGAGTGGGCTGGACAAACCACCTGTAGTAGTGCATTCTTTCATCTCTATATGCACCAGACACTTTCTTATTAACACTTATTAACATGTTACAAGGACATAATAAAGACTTAACAAATGTTTACTTGTCAATGCACCACAAATCATTTTGCACTATTTGCTTCTTAACCTTTACTGCACATTATCATGCACAGTTATTATGTAAACTACTTGTATAGTCTGTCTTAGGTTATGTGTATGTATAGTCAATTATTTATAGTATATGTATAGTTACAAGTATAGGTTTAAAAAATTGGTAACACTTTCTATGAAGCCCCTATTTATAATACATTATAATGATATTTCTAAGGCATTATAATGAATGTATAATGCATTATAAAAACCTTATAATATGTTATATCATCTCATGAATAATCATAACAACAATTATAATACAGTATAATAATTAAGTATTTGAGGTTATAACTTTTAAGATTATGATTATTTATAACACACAATGGACAGCATATAAAATCTACTGAATCTATAATGGACTACATCATATTACATTTATTTTTTACATTATATTACGTTTTATTTTGATGGTCCCTCTAGTCTATTGACAATAAGCAATTTTCCAACTACATGTCAACTAACGCTCCGTAGAGCAGTGGTTCACAACCACGTTCCTGAAGGCCCCCCAACACTGCATGTTTTCCATGTCTCCTTAATCAAACACACCTGATTCAGATAATCGGCTCATTAGTAGAGACTCCAAGTCTGAAATCAGTGTGTCAGACAAAGGAGATGCAAAATGTGCAGTGTTGGGGGGCCTCCAGGAACGTTGTTGGGAACCACTGCCTTAGAGTATTACTAGACTTAGGTTAAGGTTAGGCTAGGTAGCAGGTTCACGTACTTGCAAAGTTACTTATAATCAGTTTGTCTTTTGGGGAGCCATCAAAATACAGTGTTAGCATATATTTAGCATACTACTAATAATAATAACTGCTAGCTGACATGCAGTAACATCAAAATAATCAAACTGATAATACAAATGTCATATTACACATTCATCTGATCTGATACCTGATCTTATGGCTCTTTGAGAAATATTATTATTATTACTTATAAGTGGTCTTTGTATGCTTTAAGTAAAGTGACATACGTAACATGGCAAGATATGAGACTCATAATACGTTATAACTATGACGTGGTAATCATACTCTTAAAAGCTATAACCACATATAAGTAAAAAATTATAATACATTAAAACTGTTCTTATGAATACTCATGAGATGATACAGCATACTATAAGGTTTTTTATAATGCATTATGCATTCATTATAATGCCTTAAGCATACCCTTATAATGTATTATAAATACGGGCTTCATAGAAAGTGTTACCAAAAATTGTTTCTACGTCTAGTGTATTTATGTTCATATTTATGTTTATTTATGTAGCACCGTGGTCCTGCGAGACACGACATTTCGTTCCACTGTATGTCCACACATGTAGCGGAATGACAATAAAGCTCGACTTGACTTGACTTGACTTGAAGATGACGCAACACAGCTGTTCCAATGAATAGTTCCCACAGTTGGAAGAACCTGCCCAGTATGGATTGTCCAGATATTCTCCAGTAACATAAAAGGCACAGCTGAGAATAACAGAGCAGACGTTTATCATTAACTCATTAACCAACGTAAAACCTGTTGACTTGTTATTACATGTTTACTGCTACAAAGTCTCCCTCCACCCAGCATCGGCACTTTCTACAGGGGCACCACTGAGAGTGTGCCGACCAGCTGCATCACTGGCTGGTATGGAAACTGCAGTGCTGCTGACCGCAAGACCCTACAGAGGACAGTGAACACAGCTGGTGCCCCTCTCCCCAACATCCTGGACATTTTCCTTGCAAGATGCTCCAGCAAGGCGACCAGCGTCGTGAAGGACCCCGCCCATCCGTCCCACAGTCTCTTCCAGCTCCTGCCATCAGGAAGAAGGTACCGGAGTATCACAGCTCTATCTATCTAGAGCTGTTGCTCAACAGCTTTTTCCCCCAGACTGTGAGAGCCCTTGACAGTCACCAATCACCCTCCTCCCTCCAACTTATGAAAACTGACAATGGGCCTCATTCATGAAACTTGCGTAAATATATGAGTAAATTCTGAGTAATTTGCGTGTAAAACAGACCTTCCTGAAAACTGTCCTCTGGATTAACAAACGCTTTGTGAACGTTCAATCTGTTAGTTAAACTTGTATGTAGAGCCCTGCTGAAACAGGGTCTATTAAATTAAGTGTTTTGTTTTTTTTGTTTTAGTTTGTTATTGTTTGACCTCAAATTCATATTTGTTGTTTTACATAAAAAAAGGGGAAAAAAGGTTTAAAACTGATGTAGACTTTAAAATCTGTGTTTGTGTTTATTAAGAAAAAAAAAATGTTACTGATTAACCACTGAGGTGTCTAGAAAATAAACCCTAGAGGTGAAGGGGCCGGTGAGGAACACACATGACACTTGTTAATAAAAAAATCCATTTTATGTAGGCCTATACAATTAAATAATAGCCTATATAATACAGATTTGTTTTAAATGGATGAAGAAAAGGCTACTAGCCTGCGCAATAGGTGAAATTATGTATGAAAACAGCTCAAGGGCTTTTTTTGTTTTCATACTGTACCTTTTTGGAACGCACATCAAAGACTAAAAACCTATGAATTCATTTGTGCTGATAGAAACGCAACCGAATTTCCCTAGTAGTGTGAGAGTATTATGAGCCTGAAACGTGAGCATGTAATCAGGGGCCAGCGCATGCAGTATAACTTATTGCTAGTTGTAACCCAAAGACAGGAATGAAAACTTCACCAAAGCATTCGTTGTGGATATAGATGACTTTATTTCATAATGCATTATAACATTAACACAGATACCAAATACAGTGTGTGTGGTTGAGTGTATTGCAATAGCCACAGTCACAATAGGCTTTAAAGAGCGACACTGAAGTCGTACATTAGAAACAATTCAAACAATATAGTTGCCATATAGTGCTCCCAATTAGATAACTGAAAAAGATCCTGTGATGGCAGCACGATCCCATGTTTTTACTTGTAGGCTAGGTATATTATCCAGCCGTTGTTGCCATCGTTCAGGTTTTTCTCGACAAAGTTGATACCAGCTTTCTGATATTCATTCCAGGCCTTGGAGTTGATCAGCAGAAGCATGGCTTGGATCTGCGATTCACATCCTTCTTTCTTGTGCCATGCGTAGACATCTTTTCCACTCGTTCCTTTATTGAGATTAACGCTGAGCTTTTTAAAGCCTTCAGCCTGAAGCTTTGCTTCCTCCTGGAGGGAGGTGGATATGTTTAAAGCAGTGAGAGCTTTGCTCTTGTCTGTTGTGCGCCGATACCAGAGGAAGACGTAGTTTCCACCAGCGCCTCGATTGGTGTCTTCATCCACACGGGTGTAGCCCAGCTCAAACAGGTGCTTGTCAGAAACGAAGTCAACTGATGCTGTGATCTCACAGATATAGCTCAGCTTCTCTCTCTTCACCCACAGGTAGATGAAGTTTCCTCCTGCATTACGGTTCAAATCACAGCCCAGTCTCTCCCAGCCATCTTGCAGAAGAGCAGGCTCTTCTTCGGCGTCTGCGGTTACCTGGAGGTTCACAACAGGAATATCAAATTCAGTGCTGCCGTAGAAGTACCACAGAAAGATGTGATCTCCACAAACTCCGGCATTCAGATCTCGGTTGACCAGCTCATAGCCAGCATCAGCCAGACCAGATTTCATGCTGTTGCTAAATGAAAACTGGATCCTGGTCACAGATCTGTTGCCACACTCCTTCTTGTACCAAAGAAGGACCTGATTCCCACCAGCACCTTGATTTAGGTTAACATTGATGAACTGATAACCTTGAGCTCCGAGTATTTCCTCTTCGTCCTTAGTGGTGGAGACATGGAGCTTTGTTATGTACTGTCCATTTGCCATTTTGTTTTCTTCTGTATTTTTGGCACTGAAGAAATGGGTTAAAATTCTGAAAAACAAACAAACAAAAACTATATTTAATTATAATATACATACATACATATGTGTGTGTGTGTGTGTGTACGATTAGGAAATTATATGCTATGAAATAATGAAATGTTTTTAGGTCTACTGTTACTAGAACTACAAAAGTATTAACATGTAAATAGTGCGTAAAACGTTCCATGTTCTTTTGTGTTTGAATGTTTGGAATTCATTAACATACACGTTTAACTATCAAATTGGACGTTTATGAAACGATTGCGAATCTGGAGTAGAGTTTAAGGAAGGTCTGTTTTACGTGCAAAGTACTCAGAATTTACTCATATTTACACAAGTTTCACGAATGAGGCCCAATGTGTCTTCAGAATGATCTGCCTTTCCATGAACTTCTCTCTGCTTGTAAGGTTATTGCATTTTAAACTGGATATAAATAATTCCAAGTCATTTACCAACCCATAGAAACAACCACATTTTCTAAGAAGCATTGGATAAAAAGAAATGGAAACGTACATTACAAAACATATGATTTGTAACAATTTGACAATGCAGCTGTTATATTTCAGACTGGCATTATTAGACACCTCTAAATCACTGTCCAATGTAACTTTCAATTTATTATTACAATTTATTTGCCCTCGTTATTTCGTCATAACTCTTATTTCGAGATATTAACTCGTTATTTGTTGGGGAAAAAAAGAAAACCTATGGTGGGGGAGGGAAAAAATGTAAAAATTTATCTCGTTATTTCAAAATAACAACTCGTTATTTCGAGATATTAAGTCGTTATTTCTACATAATAACTCGTTATTTGGTGGGGAAAAAATAAAACTTATGATGGCGGAGAAAAAAAAGAAACTTTATCTCATTATTTCGACATAGTAACTCGTTATTTGGTAGGAAAAAAAATAAAACTTATGGTGGGGAAGAAAAAAAACGAAATCGTTATTTCGACATAACTCGTTATTTGGTGGGAAAAAAATAAAACACGATGGGGGAGAAAAAAAAAGAAACTTTATCGCGTTATTTCGACATAACTCGTTATTTGGTGGGGAAAAAATTAAACGTATGGTGGGGAAGAAAAAAATAAATTTTATCCCCTTATTTCGACATAATAACTCGTTATTTCGAGATATCAAGTCGTTATTTCGTACTTGTGGCGTTTGGCATGGAGTGAATTCTCACTGTCTCACCCTGTATCTATTTATATTACCTTTTCAATATCTTAATATATTATTGTATCTTTTATTAACCACTAGCACAAGTTATTGCCACATAGATATTAAAATTGCAAATAAATCATTAAAAAAGCTAGCCTATTTTATAATATGAATAATAATATGAATAAATAGTGCTCATTAATGGAGGTTGAGACTTTAAACAAGTGTAGTGATGACAACATTTGTCATCAGCAGTTGCCACTACAGGTGGATCTCACAAAAATTAGAATATTGTGAAAACGTATTGTGTAACTTATCTGATTGACTTGAAATTACAGGAAATGTGCAGTAACAAACACACAAATTGGCTAAGACATCAAGTAACCTAATAAATTATTTTTTCTTTTTATAATCTGATCTCAAAAATGGAAGTGTGCTTAATGGATATGCAAGCTTGATAGGTACGTTTACACCATGTCTAAATTCTTTGCTACTATGCCAAATATGATTATGAAAATAAAGTCATTCTGTGTTTTGGAAGATCAAATACCTGTAATTATTTAATTAAATATTTATTTGACTATGAGGGATAGTTTACCCCAAAGTAATGCCATCTCAAAATTGCTTTACTTTCTTTTGTGCGACACTAAAAAGATGGACGAATAATGCATCAAAAATAACTGTTTGCTGTAAGTGAAGGTCTGTTTTTTGTTTTAGGTGGTCTCATTATGCATGGATGGACTGCTTTGTAAAGAAGAAGTTAACAGAATGGCAGCTTCCAGAACTTGTAAATAGTTTTGAAGGTAAGTTTCAGTATTTTCTATTTGTCCTGTGTTTTCACCATCCAACAAAGTCATTGAGGCCATACACTTTTCTTAATACTATACTGTCTGAATACTTAATTCCGATTAGCTGGAAGTTGTGGCGTAAAACTGTTTAATGCACAGGTAGCTCAATCTCAGTTTAATGACCGTTGTATATCTCATGTTTCATTTGCACATAGAGATCACCCTGTACACACACATACAATCATGCAGAAGCACAGAAACTTATTAGCACTGCCCCACAACTTGTATTAATAAAATCCCTATGCTACTGAAACACTACATTATATTTTTTAACAACAAGAAAGTTGATGTAATTAAATGCGAAGCTTAATTTTAGTGCTGTTAAACGATTCATCCGTGATTAATCGCATCCAAAATAAGTTTTTGTTTACACAATATATGTATGTGCACTGTGTATATCTATTATGTATATATAAATACACACACATGCATGTATATATTTCAGAAAAATAATATATATTAAAATTATTTATTTATAATATAAATAATGTCTATACATGTTTTCCTCATGTATATAAATATATAGATATAAATATTTTCAAAATATATATTGTATGTTTGTGTATTTATACATAATAAATATACACAGAACACACACATATTCTGCAAAAAAACTTTTATTTTGTATGTGAATAATCACGATTAATCATTTGACGGGCACTACTTTTTTTCTAAGAGAGAGAGAAAGATGCTGCACACAGATACAAGTTATTTATAGACACATCTCTCATCTTTCTCTCTATAACAAAATCACAATTTCTCTCAGTAACTTAGAAAGATTAACACTTTCCACTCAAATATTGTGCTTTAAACATCAATAATAGCTTTAAGTTGTCATTGCTGGTAAATGACCATGGTATAAGCAAGATAATCCACGGCTAGTTGTGCATTAAACAATTTGAATGCACTCTACTTCACAGAAGATAATAATGAGGAAATTACATCGCTCCCTTCTCCAAGTGCATTGCAAACAACTACATTATGACATGCACGTGTCCTAAGTCCCCCCACCAAGGGGATAGGGATGATCACTTCCATTTGGAATTTGTCCGAGAACCGAACAGTACCGATACACGTATCGAACCATCCCTAATATGTATATACTGTTTATAATGCATAAGTTTATTAGAAGATTAAGATCAAATTTATAGGAACATGCCACTATTTTTGAAAAAGGCTAGTTTTTCATCTCCCCTAGAGTGAAACAGTTGAGTTTTACCATTTTCAAATTCATTCAGCTGATCTCCGGGTTCTGGCGCTAGCACTTTTGGCGTTAGCACTTTTAACTGTAGCTTAGCATAGATCATTGAATCGGATTAGACCAGTAGCATCGATCGCTCCAAAATGACCAAAGACTTTCGATATTTTTCATATTTAAAACTTAACTGTTCTGTAGTTACATTGTGTACTAAGACTGACGGAAAATGAAATGTTGTGATTTTCTAGGGCGATATGGCTAGGAACTATACTCTCATTCTGGCGTAATAATCAAGGAACTGTGCTGCCGTACCATGGCTGCAGCAGGAGCAATGATGTTACACAGTACCTGTGGAAAATAGTCCCCAGCTTGCAAGACACACTCCCTGTGCAAGCGGGTGGTCACATTGGTTATGTTGAAGGAAGTTATTTTCAGGCACTGTGTAATATCATTGCTCCTGCTGTGGCCATGGTACGGCACAGTTCCTTGATTTTTAAGCCGGAATGAGAGTATAGTTCCTAGCTATATCGGCCTAGAAAATCACAGCTTTTCATTTTCTGTCAGTCTCAGTACACAACATAACTATAGAAGAGTCATCCCAGCCAACATTCTATCATGGGGCCCCATATGGGCTGTAAATATGGGCCTTACATGGGTTTGTCCATGGGTTCCATGTGGGCCCATCTGAAATAGCCCATATAAATCTCATATGGGGCCTGACTGGGGCTAATGTGGGGCCCAACTGGGCAACACATATAAGACCCATACTGGTCCCACTTATAACCCAGCCAACAACCCAAGGTGGGCCCAAGATAGGTTTGTCCGTGGGTTCCACTTGGGCCCTATATGAATTAGCCCATATAAATCTCATATAGAACCTGAATGGTGCCCAACTGGGCAAATACATTAGACCCATACTGGTCCCAGTTTGAAGCCCATATGGCATACACCAGGGCCCAGTATAGGTTTATGGGTACTGGACTGGCCCTATGACTTTTTTTTGAAGCATCACACCTGAACAGTATAATTATTTTCAGTTTTCTGCTTGAATATTCATTTGTTCATTCATCTACAAAAATCACAAAACATGAAAAGTGGAATTTAAAAAAATAATCAAATTAAAATGTAAAAGTTCAGTATACCAAATACTTTATTACAATTCAGACATTTTCAATAAAACAAGTTTTGTGAAGTGTTACACACCAATGTTGCCAATTTAATTTAAAACAGGGTTATACTATCACAACATCTGGTTTCATATAACCAAACTTATGTAACATTTAATAAATAATAAAAAAAAAAAAAAAAAAAAAAAAAAAAAAAAAAAAAAATCAACAGTCAGTCCAAAACTTTGTTATTACGCACCTTCATGTTACTCCAAACTCAAAAGAAATAAATTCATTTTTGGAACACAAAGACATATTTACTGAAAATCAATAGAACAGATAGAAAAGATAGAACAGATTTTTTTTTACATTTTGGGTGAACTATCCCTTTCAAGAGCCCCTTTTAAAACCTCAGTCACAACCCAGCCAGCAATGACATGTGGGGCCCAGATGAGGGCTTCATGGGCGGCAAATGTGGGCCCCATTATGGGCTTGCACCCGGGATCCACATTGGGGCCAGCCGTGGAAGCCCAGACGTACTAAAAGTGGGACCTGTAAGGGTACTGCATGGGTCTTAATTGGGCAATTCATGTCAGACCGATTTGGGCCCCACCTGCCCAAATGGGTCCAAAGTGGGCTCTGCAACATGGCTACCCAGATGGGCTTTAAACGGGATCTGTAAGAGTCTTATGTGGGTCCTAACTGGGCAATTCATGCCAAACCCATTTGGGCTCCACCTGCCCAAAGGGGTTTAAAGTGGGTTTGCACCCGGGATCCACATGGGGGCCAGCCGTGGATGCCCAGATGGGTTTTAAGTGGGATCTGTAAGGGTCTTATGTGGGTCTTAACCGGGCAATACATGTCAGACCCATTTAGGGCCCACCAGTCTGAAGGGGTTTAAAGTGGGCTTGCACCCGGGATCCACTTCGGGGCCAGCTGTGATTGCCCAGATGGGCTTTTAGGGGGACCTGTAAAGGGTCTTAACTGGGTAATTCATGTCAGACCCATTTGGGCCCCACCTGCCTAAAGGGGTTTAAAGTGGGCTTGCACCAGGATTCAACCATGAATGCCCATATGGGCTTAAAGTGGGCTCTGTAAGGATCTTATGTTGGTCCTAACTGGGCAATTCATGCAAGGCCTATCTAAGCCCAACCATGCCAAATGGTTTAAGAAAACAATCTAAGAAAAATTAAAAACGAAGAATGAATATAAGTACAAGATAAATGCAAGACACTTGATGCTTTGAACTGCAAGAAATACATTAAATTGAACAACAAAAATTATCTTTAAAAAACAATGTCACAACATACAGGTAAACAAAAAAATATATTAAAAAAAAAATCTCTGAAAAAAACCCTCCAAAAAGTACAATACAAAATACACTCATGATACATGACATTGAACAACAAACATAATCTTTAACAATTTAAATTTTACAACATACCGGTGAATAAATCAAAAATATATATATTTTTTAAAATCTCTGGAAAAAAAGAAAATAAAACATTTCTCCAAAAAATACATCCAAATACACTCTTGGCGTTTGTGTTGTCAACGCTCTTTTTTCTCTTAGGGCTCTTGCAGCCCCCCCACCCCCACCGGACATGAGGCCCAGCCAACGCCCAGGAGGACCAGGCCGCCCCAGACGCCCCCCCGGGATGTGCCGGAACCCACCCCCGTGCCCTAGCCACACACCCGGAGGCCCCGACAGCACCCCCCGACCCCCCACCCCACCAAACCTCCCGGCCACCCCCTCCAACCCCCTCCCCACCAACCCACCCGGCCACCCCCCACCCTCCTCCACCCTCCCTCCACGCAACCCACCCACTCAACCATATTCATCCAACCCACTTTCTCAGTCACTCACCCGCTCAAACCCTTGGACACCTACTCACTCATTCACCTCCATCCGACCCACTCGTCCATTCCCTCACATACACTCGCTCTCTTACTCATTCTCCTCAATCTAACCCATTCATCCATCCTCTCACTCATTCACTCACTCACAGACATTCTGTGCACTTGATTCACTCGCTCATTCACTCCCTCCACCAAATTCTCTCACTCATTCCGTGAGCTCAGCTCACTCACTCCCCCCTCCCTCGACCCAACACACTCTCCTACAGTATCCTTGACTCACCCCACCAAACTCACTCCCCACACCACCCCGCACACTGACTTGCTCAACTCAACTCGCTAAACCACCACTTATTCGCCGACTCACTTTACCCAGCACATTCATTCGTTGAACCTGCGACTACCCGCCAGCACCGGCCAGACAAGTACCAAAGGTCCCCATCATCCCGACAGGACCCCGCACCACCATAGCCCCCCAGAGAGTCCCGCAATCACCGCACGCCACCACCACCCTGAGACCAAGGCACCTAGAGGTGGTGGCCTCCACCCACAAGGTACCTAAGGAGCCAACCTTACCCCCAGGACAAGCCCCCCACCACCACCCCACCAGGACCTGCAGATCGAGGTCCCTACACTTGTGTTCCCAGTTCAAACCAAACTTTGCGCACAAATATGCAATGCCGAACCCATATATGTGTTCCAGATCAAACCCATGCCCACTTGGCCCATAAATATGCCTTTCAAGACCCATTTATGCATTCCCAGATCAAACCCATGCCCACTTGGCCCATAAATATGCCATGCAGGACCCATATATGTGTTCCAGATCAAACCCATGCCCACTTGGCCCATAAATATGCCTTTCAAGACCCATTTATGCATTCCCAGTTCAAACCCATGCCCACTTGACCCATAAATATCCCATTCAAGACCCATGTATGTGTTCCCAGATCAAACCCATGCCCACTTGGCCTATAAATATGCCATTCAAGACCCATTTATGCATTCGCAGATCAAACCCATGCCCACTTGGCCCATAAATATCCCATTCAAGACCCATATATGTGTTCCCAGATCAAACCCATGCCCACTTGACCCATAAATATCCCATTCAAGACCCATATATGTGTTCCCAGATCAAACCCATGCCCACTTGGCCCATGCCTGTCCCTTATGGGGCCCATGTAATCAGCTCATATGGGCTTCCTATGTGGGACTCATACTACAAAACCTACATGGGACCCGCTGATTTCACCCAGCCAAAGCCCATGCCACACAGTTCCCATGGAACCCGTAGTTAACCCATCTGGGCCCCACATGTCATTGCTGGCTGGGAACATGAAACACAAACTTGCAATACAGTATTAAAATACTTGGTCTCAACACAATTTGTACGGATGGACATAAAGTTGATCACCGTCCTGAAGGCTGCTGTGACCTGATTGCCCTCTTCCAGCCCCCCCCCCCCCCCCCCCCACCCCTGTCTGGAGGTACATTTAAGTACATTTACTTACTATAGGGTTAAAAGGTTAGTTCACCCCAAAATGAGAACTGTCATTTACTCACCCTCATGTTGTTCCAAACCCATAAAACTTGTTTGTCTTCTAAATACAAGTTTTAATGAAATCTGAGAGAATGAATTTCTGTCCCTCCAATGGAATGAACTTCTTTTGGGTTTGTACTGACATGTTTAGACTGTTTTAATTTTGGGGTGAACTATTCCTTTAGGGCAGCGGTTCCCAATCCCAGTCCTCACGCACCCCTCCTCTGTACATTTTGCATGTCTCTCTTAGTTAACACACCTGATTAACGCACCTGATTAAAATAACCAGCTTGCTAGAAGAGAGATACGTGCATGAATGTGCTCTGATTGACATGATCCCTACACAGTGTTCACTGCTCCCTACTCCCTGAGCAGGGGAAATCCGTTGAAGTTTCCTTCACTTCAGAACGTTCATTCATGGATTTGCCCTGCGCCACTGCCTGCAGCGTCTTCACACACAGACAAAACTTACTAGAGAAGTGTTACAATATACCTCTGTAAATAAATACAATTTAAATTCATGTCTCACACATTTTAATTCCCCCTTTGAATGGAACATACACTTATTTCTAACTGAAATCATGGCAGAATATCTGATGATGTCCACTTTGCAGGGCACTTTTGGACGAATAGGACAAACGTTGTACATGATAAGAGATGCACGCAAAATATGCAGAACGGGGGTGTGAGAGGACTGGGATCGGGACCCACTGCTTTAGAGACTGGATTAGGGATAGGTTTAGATTAGTTGCATAAATTAATGCACAATTTATTTTTTATTATAAGTACATGTAAAGTGTAACATGAACACTGTAAAATAGAGCGTTACCTATATTTGTTAATATTTACTGCTGTACGAAAGAGAATAACAAGCCAAACATTAACACACTGACACTCTCGCTAACTTTACAAGCTTAAGAATGATTTGCACACGACTACACTATATCCACAGATTTAAGGCCATTTCACACTGGGTGCGATGTGAAAAAGCAAAGCGAATTGCCGACGAATGGTGCTTTCACACAGAGCATGAAATGACTGTCTTCTGCTAATTCACGCCTGCATACTAATTGGTACGACCAACAATGCATTTTTTTACTGCATTAAATTAAATAAAGTTTGGTTCTACACCAGAAACACAAACCATCTATAACGCTTACAAGAATACGTTTGTGAGGTCTTAAAAAGACAGTAGCCTAAATAAACCTGCTACTGTTCGTGCAATTGTTAATCAGACAACATAAGAGAGTAGTGTTGCCAAAAGTATTGACTTCGGTATCAGTTAGTAGTAAAATTTGAAAAATGTTTCGATACCAGCAATTTCCTGCAAGCATTTTGAACACTTCTAAACGGATTCTTAAAAAACTTTTGATTGGCCATTGTTTTCATGTGCTCAACAGATTGGGCACAGTGATCATTCATTCACGCTCTTCACTAAGCACTTACAAGAGAAGGGTGTTCCTGCACAACCGGAGACTGCAGTTTTAGGACCGCATTTCTAGGACCCTATAGCTTTTTGGTATTATTTTATTTTATTTATTTATTGTATACATGTATGTATTAGCGTCTCATACCATTTTATAATGCTTGCTATTCAATTCTGTATATTATATATTTTTTTAAACAAATGTGTATTTGTTTAATTGTATACAAAATTACACAATATACACCTTACCCTCTCTTAACCCTTAACATAACCATTGGTAACCCGTTTGAATTATTTAACCTAATTTATTTCAATATATTTTCTATATATATGTTTTGGTTTTAAATTCATTTTTCTTGAAGAAAGACTTCAGTTCATTAGCCACAACACAGCGATTCACGTCTGATGTGTGACGCACATAAAAATGGAGTAAACGGTAAAACAACTGCACTACAAATTAGTGTGTTTATTAGTACATTAATAAATGTGAAATAATTTGAATTCAAATGCTAGTTAATAACATTCAGCAGAACAGTAAACTGTTTTGCACAGCTAAATAGGATAATGGAGATTGGGGAGGTTCACACCAGCTCTTACATTAAAAATAAGATGGAAAGGTTAAAAAAGGTTTTGTTTTATGCTTGAATCATGTCTCCTCTAGATGGCGCTGTCACAAAAAACAGGGTCCTAGAAATGTGGTCCTAGAACTGCAGCCTCCGGTTGTGCAGGAACATACTATTGGCTTACACAGACACTGAAATGTACTTTACACATAAATCGGTATGAGTAGTTAAACAATAAAACACATTTACCACATATGACGTCAAAAAGGCGCAGATCTCGAAATCTTTTCTTGCCAAAGAGATTGTACTGGATCGCCAATTCATTTGAAATCAGGAATCTCATCAACCTCCTTGTAGCATCATCCAGTGAAGAACCACCAATATCTGCTACCTTTGCAACCTAAGTACAAACACAAACAAAATTATTTGTAGATAACATGCATGAATCAGTTCACCTGCAGTGATCACAGAACCTGAATTTCATTTTAGATTTTCTCGCTTAGTGTAGTCAAAAGTACCAACATTTTTAAAGTAATAATATATTTTTTATTTACATAGCACCTTTCCAACACCCAAAATGTGGCAATACCAGCATTCCCAGCATGTGTGTTCATGCACTTAACTGATATGTCTGTGATTGACTACAATAAACATAACTTCACTGAGAATTTACACAGACATACACATGGGAGTATGGCAGCGTCTCAGAGGATGTGTCTATGGGCAGATATATTAGGGATCCACTGACAGATCTGCTAATAGATTTAATAGCGGATTTCAAATGCTCCCACAAGTGTCTGTGTAAGCACTTAGTGAAGAGCATGAATCAGTGATCACTGTATCCAATCATAGACATATCTAATGGCGGCCTGTTTGCATATTGTGGCCCATACAAACAGCTGCTAATAGGGCATCTACCTATACATATCTATGAATAAACATTGAAACATTGAAATTCAAGCCCTGGATCACCACACAAAAATAAGACCAGCAAGAAACGTGAACTCTTAAAATGAACTTACAACAGTGGACATTAATCTTGGGTCCTGCAACTATTTATTCATTGCTTCCAAGTCTTCAGTTGTTGTTATAGGAAAGACAATTCCTTCAGAAACCTCTGGCAAAGGCTCATCACGTTGCTTGAGCAAAGCATTTAACATATTGCTATGTACCCTCTGGGTCTCCTTCACTTCTTCTAACAGAGTTAAGAGTTTGATGAACATAGCAGAATCAGAAATGGCAAATCTCTGAGCGGCAGGTCCTGCAGTGGTGACTCTCTGAGCAGCAGGTACTGTAGCGGTGACTCTCTGAGCGGCAGGTCCTGCAACAGTAACTCCCTGAGTGGTTTCAGTCTGGCCATCCAGTCTCTTGTTGGTGACCCTCTGGGTTACAATGTTCTGTTGGTGGGGAGGTGTAGGTGGTAGCTCATCCTCTGTGCTGTCTGACTCTTCGCTTGTGCAAGGAGAAAGTTTTCTATTTGGTCTAAAAAGTAATTTGAAAAATAAAAATCAGTAAAAACATTTTGAATAAAATGTCCTTAAAAGGAGGACAAAAGGAATAACAAAAAAAAAAGGCAAAAAAAATGGTCAAAAATGCTAATCGATAGACTATTATGTTAATAAGTGCCATATGTTTGGTTTTACATTTCATTTTATATTTATTTACAATTATTATTATTATATATCATGAGTTAAGATAGCCTATTCCCTAATAGATTAAACAGTTTGTTAACATACAGACTGAAAGCATGAATGGTCTCTCTCCCTCTCGCTCTCTGTTTATGAGTGTGTAGTGTACTGTAGCCTATGCGTGCGTGCATGCATGTGGGGGAAGGGTGAGATTTTCCAAAAATATTCAATAAAAATTCAATAATACCAGTTGATTTTCAAATATAATTTTTGCCTGAAATGCCCATCCATTATAAACAGTTTAAAAATTCAGCAAACTAATATACCTGCTACTGTCTGTATCCTTAATTTAGAAAGGACTGTTCACTCAAATATTCTGTCATTAATTATTCTGTCATTTATTTACTAAATAAATAAATAACAACTAGTATGTGTTTACTTTCCTCTGCATGTAAATAACGTATGAGCGTGGTGCTGTTGACGTAGAACACGAGTGCGCTACACTTTGTTTACATTCAGAGGAAAGCCCACACGTGTTGTGATACTCTCCAAAAGGGCCCTAGTTGTTATTTGTGTTTTTGTATTTTTTGGGGGGCAGGGCACAAAAAATATTCTCATAGCTTTGTAAAACTATGTTTGAACCACTGATGTCACATGGACTATTGTGTTGATGTTCTAGGTACCTTTCTTGGTTCTGAAGGTGGAAGGACCCTTGCTGTCCACAGAGGGTTAGACAGCTCTCGGATTTCATCAAGTATATCTTAATTTGTGTTCTGAAGATGAATGAAGGTCTTAGGGGTTTGGGAAGACGTGAGGGTAATTAATAGCAGCATTTTCATTTTTGGGTGAACTAACCCTTTAATCAAACAAGTACAAGGCAAAGAGAGAGAAAAAAAATATAGATTAGGCAAGTTTTCTTTTACATAGAAATAAGCCAAAAAAGAGATTTAACCCAGACTGAAAAGTCAAAAATTATTAAATGCCCAAGAGAAGGATGCAAAACTAATGCAATACTAGAATTTGCAAAGTTAAGGCTTGACCATTGGACAGAGAAATGCTTGTTGGGTCAGCACGGTGAGAAAAAAAACAGTGGAGAAGTTAATGTTAACTGCAAAAGAATTAAGAATTAAAGTAAAGAATTAGCTGTGAAACCATCAGGAACCATTTAGTCTCCAGCAGCACCATTTTCCAGAGCTGCAACCTACCTGGAGTCTTCAGAAGTACAATAGTATAATAGTTGCATAGTTGCAGTCCCTCAGTTGTCCTCAGTGTGAAAAGCTGGATCTCAAAATCATAGTCATTGTTGGAAAGGGTTCAACTACAAGTAATAAGGTACATAACAAAGATTTGTGGGACATGAAGGATGTTGTATGTAAAAAAGGTGCATGTAAACTGTAAATAATGCTAAAATAAAATGTTCATGTACATGTACAGCTTATTTCATATTCTAGCTCAGGGGTGGCGAACTCAGGTCCTGGAGAGCTGCAGCCCTGCAGAGTTCAGCTTCAACCCTAATAGAACTCACCTGCCTTTAGCTTCCTAGTATCCCTTTAGACCTTCATTAGCTTGTTCAGGTGTGTTTGATTAGGGTTGAAGAAAAACTCTGCAGGCCTACGGCTCTCCAGGACCGACATTTGCAGCCCCTGTTCTAAAATTCCAAACAGATACTAATCACTAAATACAATTATGGTGACTTCAAAACAGTTACAGTAGTAAACAACTAAATTTCTAAAGACTACTTAAAAATGTGAATTCACAGTAAAATAAATAATTAAAAAACTCTTTAATCCTGTAAAATTCCTGGCAATTTTTTACAATGTAATATTGCATGATCACCAACAGTGAAGTATAGTGTGATATGACTGCTGATCTGTTGCTGGTTTATTGCTGGTATTTATGTAAACAATCTTCTATTGAAATTCGAAAGAAACACACTTATTGTAAAGAAGAATTTTAAGTCATGAAATTGTGCACCTTGAATTCAATCAGTCCTGTTTTGATAATCACTAAGGGATCACTTTTGCGGCATGAAAACTTGTGATCAATTATTATTATTATTATTATATTATTTTTTTTATTAATTTGACATTTTATATTTAAGTTTTTATTTTTCCAAGGCAAGTTCCAATTCCGCGAGAGCACACAAGCCCCTTCCGCTTCTCTTCATCTACATCCTTCATCACTGCAACCACTGAAATCGAGTAGAGCAGCTTCATGGTGACAGCCAGGTAACAACAGTGTGGTAACACTTTACAATACGTGTGCACAAATATGCATTAATTCATGATTAATTAATGCACAGATAATCACAAAGTTAATGTATAATTCATGAAGAACTAAGCCAATTATTAATGATTACTACATTGGCAACTAATGAACATTCTGTATGAATCATAGATTAAGTAATCAGTAAATTGTTATTAGTTAAATGTGTTATAATGTATTAATTCCCTAATATTACTTAATTAAGTTGGCTTGGGGAAGCCAACTTACTGAAATCCTATTTAAACTTATTAGGTTGGCTTGAGAAAGCCAACCTACTGATCTGCTACTTAAGCTTATTATTATTATTATTATTAGTGGTGCTTGCCATAGGCAAAGCATCACTATTACTATTCTGCGTGCTTATTATTATTATTATTAGTGGTGCTTGCCAAAGGCAAAGCATCACTATTATTATCTCACAGACTTATTATTAGTGGTGCTTGCCAAAGGCGAAGCATCACTATTACTATTCTGCGTGCTTATTATTAGTGGTGCTTGCCATAGGCAAAGCATCACTATTACTATTCTGTGTGCTTATTATTATTAGTGGTGCTTGCCATAGGCAAAGCATCACTATTACTATTCTGCGTGCTTCTTATTATTATTCTTATTATTCTTCCGTACAAAATTTCGGCGCGTAACTCGTCCCGCAGTTTTTGTCACAGACCCATGAAACGGGCGTCAAATCGTGCGGCCTATTCGGGAATGGTGTGCTATGACTTTTATAAGCGATCGGGTGTACGATGATCGCACACGGGGCGAAAAATCGGCCGAAAAATCCCATAGACAATGCATTACGGCCAACTTTGAGGGGTCGTAGCGCCGAGCGAGAATTTCGTAGAAACATCCGATTTGCCACATTTGGAGAGGCTGGCAGGCTATGCGAGAACATACCCCACAATGGGGTATAAGTTGTACCCCTGGGGCGCAAGAGCCCCCCAAAGTGGCCCCATTGACATACTATGGGGAGGGACGGCCCATTAAAAAGCATGTTTTTTTCCTACTATGGTAATTTACATAGGAATTTTGCATTAAACATAACTTTGGTTTACAGTGTCATAGAGACATGGGGGAGGGCTCATTTAACTCAGCCAACCAATCAGACTCTCAGGATCACTGTGAAGCTGTCAAGCCACGCCCTAGCAACCATTTAGAGCACCCTAGCAACTGATCCCATAGACTGCCATTATAAAAGGCCAGATGGATATCTTTGGGTCACAGTGTCATAGAGACATGGGGATGGGCTCATTTAACTCAGGGCAGTTAACAGCCAATCATGAATCACCTTCACCACTTCCTAGCCACGCCCTAGCAACCACTATCGAGCACCCTAGCAACCCAAACCTGAAGAGGCATATCTTCAAATCTGAATGTCATAGAGACATGGGGGTTGGTTTATATCATTCATACTGGCAGGCAGCCTTTGGAGTGTCATCATTGGCAGCTTTTAAGCCACTCCCTAGCAACCAAACAGAGTACCCTAGCAACCATTTAGCAAGTCCTATATCTCTACATCAGAACATCGTAGAGACATGGAACTTGGTTCTTTTGGCTCATGCTAGCAAATAGGAATTCTTAAGTTGCTAGTCATGCTAGCAGTGAATAGCTATATGCTAATAGTGATTAGCTAAGTGTTTAATCAGGTTAAGAACTCTATAACACTCCATAGTAACGATCTGTGACAACTAGTAACTGCCTAACAACACTCTAGCAACCACCCCAAGTACCTTAGCAACCGCCCTAGCAACCACCCTGGATACCCTAGCAACCGCATAGCAACACCCTAGCAACCACCCTGGATACCCTAGCAACCGCATAGCAACACCTTAGCAACCACCCTGGGTACCATAGCAACCGCCCTAGCAACCACCCCGAGTACCCTAGCAACCGCATAGCAACACCCTAGCAACCACCCCGGTTACCCTAGCAACCGCATAGCAACACCCTAGCAACCACCCTGGGCACCCTAGCAACCGCCCTAGCAACCACCCCGAGTACCCTAGCAACCGCCCTAGCAACCACCCCGGTTACCCTAGCAACCGCATAGCAACACCCTAGCAACCACCCTGGGCACCCTAGCAACCGCCCTAGCAACCACCCCGAGTACCCTAGCAACTGCATAGCAACACCCTAGCAACCACCCCGGTTACCCTAGCAACCGCATAGCAACACCTTAGCAACCACCCTGGGTACCCTAGCAACCGCCCTAGCAACCACCCCGGTTACCCTAGCAACCGCATAGCAACACCCTAGCAACCACCCTGGTTACCCTAGCAACCGCACTAGCAACACCTTAGCAACCACCCTGGGTACCCTAGCAACCGCCCTAGCAACCATCCTGGGTACCCTAGCAACCACCCCAATTACCCTAGCAACTGCATAGCAACACCCTAGCAACCACCCTGAGTACCCTAGCAACGGTCCTAGTAACCACCCCAGTTACCCTACCAACTGCACAGCAACACCCTAGCAACCGAGTGCCGAGTTTTGCCACTGCAAGCACCACTCACATTTTCTTCAGGAAATGTACATATCTAGTTAGTGGTGCTTGCCAAAGGCGAAGCATCACTATTACTATCTCACCGACTTATTAGTGGTGCTTGCCATAGGCAAAGCATCACTATTACTATTCTGCGTGCTTCTTATTATTATTCTTATTATTCTTCCGTACAAAATTTCGGCGCGTAACTCGTCCCGCAGTTTTTGTCACAGACCCACGAAACGGGCGTCAAATCATGCGGCCTATTCGGGAATGGTGTGCTATGACTTTTATAAGCGATCGGGTGTACGATGATCGTACACGGGGCGAAAAATCGGCCGAAAAATCCCATAGACAATGCATTACGGCCAACTTTGACGGGTCGTAGCGCAGAGCGAGAATTTCGTAGAAACTTGTGAATCACCACATTTGGAGAGGCTGGCAAGCTGTGCGAAAACATACCCCGCAATGTGGTATAAGTTGTACCCCTGGGGCGCAAGAGCCCCCCAAATTTTCCCATTGACTTACTATGGGGAGGGACGGCCCATTAAAAAGCATGTTTTTTTCCTACTATGGTAATTTACATAGGGATTTTGCATTGAACATAACTCTGGTTTACAGTGTCATAGAGACATGGGGGAGGGCTCATTTAACTCAGCCAACCAATCAGACTCTCAGGATCACTGTGAAGCTGTCAAGCCACGCCCTAGCAACCATTTAGAGCACCCTAGCAACTGATCCCATAGACCACCATTATAAATGGATGGATGGATATCTTTGGATCACAGTGTCATAGAGACATGGGGGTGGGTTCATTTGATTTGGGGCAGCAAACAGCCAATCATGAATCACCACAGACACTTCCTAGCCACGCCCTAGCAACCACTATCGAGCACCCTAGCAACCCAAACCTGAAGAGGCATATCTTCAAATCTGAATGTCATAGAGACATGGGGGTTGGTTTATATCATTCATACTGGAGTGTCATCATTGGCAGCTTTTAAGCCACTCCCTAGCAACCAAACAGAGTACCCTAGCAACCATTTAGCAAGTCCTATATCTCTACATCAGAACATCGTAGAGACATGGAACTTGATTCTTTTGGCTCATGCTAGCAAATAGGAATTCTTAAGTTGCTAGTCATGCTAGCAGTGAATAGCTATATGCTAATAGTGATTAGCTAAGTGCTAAATCAGGCTAAGAACTCTATAACACTCCATAGTAATGATCTGTGACAACTAGTAACTGCCTAACAACACTCTAGCAACCACCCCAAGTACCTTAGCAACCGCCCTAGCAACCACCCCAAGAACCCTAGCAACCGCATAGCAACACCATAGCAACCACCCTGGATACCCTAGCAACGGCATAGCAACACCTTAGCAACCACCCTAGATACCCTAGCAACGGCATAGCAACACCTTAGCAACCACCCTAGCAATCACCCCAAGTACCCTAGCAACCGCATAGCAACACCCTAGCAACCACCCCGTTACCTTAGCAACCGCATAGCAACACCCTAGCAACCACCCCGTTACCTTAGCAACCGCATAGCAACACCCTAGCAACCACCCCTGTTATCATGTTAATAAAATGTTAAACATGTTAACAACATGCTAGTAAAATGCTAATCATGCTAAATCATTCTAGTAACTTGTTAATTGTTATCTATCTACTTATCTATCTATCTATCTATCTATCTATCTATCTATCATCTAACCATTACTATCTATCTATCTATCTCTGACAGACTGTATTGCCTTCAAAACATTCAAACTTTAACCTTTTAAAACTACGTTAGACTTCAAACCATTACAGACTGAAAACCATCAAATGCAAAACTTTTTAAAACTTCGTAAACTTTTTAAACTATAAACTTTTCAAACTTTTTCAAACTTTCTGGTCCAGCTTTCTCAAGCCAACCTAAAGTTTGTCTTGACAAACTTTACTATCTAGTTATTATTAGTGGTGCTTGCCATAGGCAAAGCATCACTATTACTATTCTGCGTGCTTCTTATTATTAGTGGTGCTTGCCATAGGCAAAGCATCACTATTACTATTCTGCGTGCTTCTTATTATTATTCTTATTATTCTTCCGTACAAAATTTCGGCGCGTAACTCGTCCCGCAGTTTTTGTCACAGACCCACGAAACGGGCGTCAAATCATGCGGCCTATTCGGGAATGGTGTGCTATGACTTTTATAAGCGATCGGGTGTGCGATGATCGTACACGGGGCGAAAAATCGGCCGAAAAATCCCATAGACAATGCATTGCGGCCAACTTTGACGGGTCGTAGCGCAGAGCGAGAATTTCGTAGAAACTTGTGAATCACCACATTTGGAGAGGCTGGCAAGCTGTGCGAAAGCATACCCCGCAATGGGGTATAAGTTGTACCCCTGGGGCGCAAGAGCCCCCCAAATTTTCCCATTGACATACTATGGGGAGGGACGGCCCATTAAAAAGCATGTTTTTTTCCTACTATGGTAATTTACATAGGAATTTTGCATTGAACATAACTTTGGTTTACAGTGTCATAGAGACATGGGGGAGGGCTCATTTAACTCAGCCAACCAATCAGACTCTCAGGATCACCAGTAAGCTGTCAAGCCACGCCCTAGCAACCATTTAGAGCACCCTAGCAACTGATCCCATAGACCACCATTATAAAAGACCCAGATGGATATCTTTGGATCACAGTGTCATAGAGACATGGGGGTGGGCTCATTTGATTTGGGGCGGTAAACAGCCAATCATGAATCAGCTTCACCACTTCCTAGCCACGCCCTAGCAACCACTATTGAGCACCCTAGCAACCCAAACACACACAGACATATCTTCAAATCTGAATGTCATAGACACATGGGGGTTGGTTTATATCATTCATACTGGCAAGGAGCCTTTGGAGTGTTATCATTGGTAGCTGCTAAGCCACTCCCTAGCAACCAAACAGAGTACCCTAGCAACCATCTAGCAAGACCTATATCTCTGCATCAGAACATCGTAGAGACATGGGAGTTGGTTCTTTTGACTCATGCTAGCAAATAGGTATCTTTAAGATGCTAGTCATGCTAGCAGTGATTAGCTACATGCTAATAGTGATTAGCTAAGTGTTAAATCAGGCTAAGAACTTTATAAAACTCCATAGTAATGATCTGTGACAACTAGTAACTGCCTAACAACACTCTAGCAACCACCCCAAGTACCTTAGCAACCGCCCTAGCAACCACTCCAAGTACCCTAGCAACCGCATAGCAACACCATAGCAACCACCCTGGATACCCTAGCAACGGCATAGCAACACCTTAGCAACCACCCTAGCAACCACCCCGAGTACCCTAGCAACCGCATAGCAACACCCTAGCAACCACCCCGGTTACCCTAGCAACCGCATAGCAACACCCTAGCAACCACCCTGGGTACCCTAGCAACCACCCCGAGTACCCTAGCAACCGCATAGCAACACCCTAGCAACCACCCCAGTTACCCTAGCAACCGCATAGCAACACCCTAGCAACCACCCCGGTTACCCTAGCAACCGCATAGCAACACCTTAGCAACCACCCTGGGTACCCTAGCAACCGCCCTAGCAACCACCCTGGTTACCCTAGCAACCGCATAGCAACACCCTAGCAACCACCCCGGTTACCCTAGCAACCGCATAGCAACACCTTAGCAACCACCCTGGGTACCCTAGCAACTGCCCTAGCAACCACCCCGGTTACCATAGCAACCACATAGCAACACCTTAGCAACCACCCTGGGTACCCTAGCAACCGCCCTAGCAACCATCCTGTGTCCCCTAGCAACCACCCCAATTACCCTAGCAACTGCATAGCAACACCCTAGCAACCACCCTGAGTACCCTAGCAACGGTCCTAGTAACCACCCCGAGTACCCTAGCAACCACCCCAGTTACCCTAGCAACTGCACAGCAACACCCTAGCAACCGAGTGCCGAGTTTTGCCACTGCAAGCACCACTCACATTTTCTTCAGGAAATGTACATATCTAGTGTTACTATTACTATTCGCCCAGACAAAACTTTGGCGCGTAACTCGTCCCGCACCGTTTCTCGCAGACCCATGAATGAGGTGTCAAATCGTGCAGCTTATTGAGGAGAGGTGTGCTATGACTTTTCTAAGCAATCGGGCGTACGATGTTCGCACAGCGGGCGAAAATTTTGGGCAAAAAGTCTCATAGACTTACAATGGCGGAATGTTTGAGAATTTGAATCTTAACTGTCACTTTCTCACACACACATGCAGGGCCTTAGGAACCCTTTCTCTCTCTAACTCTCTCATACTCATTTGACTTTTCAAGTAACCAATAAGTAATGACCTATGAACTTCATAGTCATACCCTAGCAACCATTACAGCACCCTAGCAACCGGGTGCCGAGTTTTGCCACGGCAAGCACCACTCACATTTCCTTCAGGAAATGTACATATCTAGTGTTACTATTACTATTCGCCCAGACAAAACTTTGGCGCGTAACTCGTCCCGCACCGTTTCTCGCAGACCCATGAATGAGGTGTCAAATCGTGCAGCTTATTGAGGAGAGGTGTGCTATGACTTTTCTAAGCAATCGGGCGTACGATGTTCGCACAGCGGGCGAAAATTTTGGGCAAAAAGTCTCATAGACTTACAATGGCGGAATGTTTGAGAATTTGAATCTTAACTGTCACTTTCTCACACACACATGCAGGGCCTTAGGAACCCTTTCTCTCTCTAACTCTCTCATACTCATTTGACTTTTCAAGTAACCAATAAGTAATGACCTATGAACTTCATAGTCATACCCTAGCAACCATTACAGCACCCTAGCAACCGGGTGCCGAGTTTTGCCACGGCAAGCACCACTCACATTTCCTTCAGGAAATGTACATATCTAGTGTTACTATTACTATTCGCCCAGACAAAACTTTGGCGCGTAACTCGTCCCGCACCGTTTCTCGCAGACCCATGAATGAGGTGTCAAATCGTGCAGCTTATTGAGGAGAGGTGTGCTATGACTTTTCTAAGCAATCGGGCGTACGATGTTCGCACAGCGGGCGAAAATTTTGGGCAAAAAGTCTCATAGACTTACAATGGCGGAATGTTTGAGAATTTGAATCTTAACTGTCACTTTCTCACACACACATGCAGGGCCTTAGGAACCCTTTCTCTCTCTAACTCTCTCATACTCATTTGACTTTTCAAGTAACCAATAAGTAATGACCTATGAACTTCATAGTCATACCCTAGCAACCATTACAGCACCCTAGCAACCGGGTGCCGAGTTTTGCCACGGCAAGCACCACTCACATTTCCTTCAGGAAATGTACATATCTAGTGTTACTATTACTATTCGCCCAGACAAAACTTTGGCGCGTAACTCGTCCCGCACCGTTTCTCGCAGACCCATGAATGAGGTGTCAAATCGTGCAGCTTATTGAGGAGAGGTGTGCTATGACTTTTCTAAGCAATCGGGCGTACGATGTTCGCACAGCGGGCGAAAATTTTGGGCAAAAAGTCTCATAGACTTACAATGGCGGAATGTTTGAGAATTTGAATCTTAACTGTCACTTTCTCACACACACATGCAGGGCCTTAGGAACCCTTTCTCTCTCTAACTCTCTCATACTCATTTGACTTTTCAAGTAACCAATAAGTAATGACCTATGAACTTCATAGTCATACCCTAGCAACCATTACAGCACCCTAGCAACCGGGTGCCGAGTTTTGCCACGGCAAGCACCACTCACATTTCCTTCAGGAAATGTACATATCTAGTGTTACTATTACTATTCGCCCAGACAAAACTTTGGCGCGTAACTCGTCCCGCACCGTTTCTCGCAGACCCATGAATGAGGTGTCAAATCGTGCAGCTTATTGAGGAGAGGTGTGCTATGACTTTTCTAAGCAATCGGGCGTACGATGTTCGCACAGCGGGCGAAAATTTTGGGCAAAAAGTCTCATAGACTTACAATGGCGGAATGTTTGAGAATTTGAATCTTAACTGTCACTTTCTCACACACACATGCAGGGCCTTAGGAACCCTTTCTCTCTCTAACTCTCTCATACTCATTTGACTTTTCAAGTAACCAATAAGTAATGACCTATGAACTTCATAGTCATACCCTAGCAACCATTACAGCACCCTAGCAACCGGGTGCCGAGTTTTGCCACGGCAAGCACCACTCACATTTCCTTCAGGAAATGTACATATCTAGTGTTACTATTACTATTCGCCCAGACAAAACTTTGGCGCGTAACTCGTCCCGCACCGTTTCTCGCAGACCCATGAATGAGGTGTCAAATCGTGCAGCTTATTGAGGAGAGGTGTGCTATGACTTTTCTAAGCAATCGGGCGTACGATGTTCGCACAGCGGGCGAAAATTTTGGGCAAAAAGTCTCATAGACTTACAATGGCGGAATGTTTGAGAATTTGAATCTTAACTGTCACTTTCTCACACACACATGCAGGGCCTTAGGAACCCTTTCTCTCTCTAACTCTCTCATACTCATTTGACTTTTCAAGTAACCAATAAGTAATGACCTATGAACTTCATAGTCATACCCTAGCAACCATTACAGCACCCTAGCAACCGGGTGCCGAGTTTTGCCACGGCAAGCACCACTCACATTTCCTTCAGGAAATGTACATATCTAGTGTTACTATTACTATTCGCCCAGACAAAACTTTGGCGCGTAACTCGTCCCGCACCGTTTCTCGCAGACCCATGAATGAGGTGTCAAATCGTGCAGCTTATTGAGGAGAGGTGTGCTATGACTTTTCTAAGCAATCGGGCGTACGATGTTCGCACAGCGGGCGAAAATTTTGGGCAAAAAGTCTCATAGACTTACAATGGCGGAATGTTTGAGAATTTGAATCTTAACTGTCACTTTCTCACACACACATGCAGGGCCTTAGGAACCCTTTCTCTCTCTAACTCTCTCATACTCATTTGACTTTTCAAGTAACCAATAAGTAATGACCTATGAACTTCATAGTCATACCCTAGCAACCATTACAGCACCCTAGCAACCGGGTGCCGAGTTTTGCCACGGCAAGCACCACTCACATTTCCTTCAGGAAATGTACATATCTAGTGTTACTATTACTATTCGCCCAGACAAAACTTTGGCGCGTAACTCGTCCCGCACCGTTTCTCGCAGACCCATGAATGAGGTGTCAAATCGTGCAGCTTATTGAGGAGAGGTGTGCTATGACTTTTCTAAGCAATCGGGCGTACGATGTTCGCACAGCGGGCGAAAATTTTGGGCAAAAAGTCTCATAGACTTACAATGGCGGAATGTTTGAGAATTTGAATCTTAACTGTCACTTTCTCACACACACATGCAGGGCCTTAGGAACCCTTTCTCTCTCTAACTCTCTCATACTCATTTGACTTTTCAAGTAACCAATAAGTAATGACCTATGAACTTCATAGTCATACCCTAGCAACCATTACAGCACCCTAGCAACCGGGTGCCGAGTTTTGCCACGGCAAGCACCACTCACATTTCCTTCAGGAAATGTACATATCTAGTGTTACTATTACTATTCGCCCAGACAAAACTTTGGCGCGTAACTCGTCCCGCACCGTTTCTCGCAGACCCATGAATGAGGTGTCAAATCGTGCAGCTTATTGAGGAGAGGTGTGCTATGACTTTTCTAAGCAATCGGGCGTACGATGTTCGCACAGCGGGCGAAAATTTTGGGCAAAAAGTCTCATAGACTTACAATGGCGGAATGTTTGAGAATTTGAATCTTAACTGTCACTTTCTCACACACACATGCAGGGCCTTAGGAACCCTTTCTCTCTCTAACTCTCTCATACTCATTTGACTTTTCAAGTAACCAATAAGTAATGACCTATGAACTTCATAGTCATACCCTAGCAACCATTACAGCACCCTAGCAACCGGGTGCCGAGTTTTGCCACGGCAAGCACCACTCACATTTCCTTCAGGAAATGTACATATCTAGTGTTACTATTACTATTCGCCCAGACAAAACTTTGGCGCGTAACTCGTCCCGCACCGTTTCTCGCAGACCCATGAATGAGGTGTCAAATCGTGCAGCTTATTGAGGAGAGGTGTGCTATGACTTTTCTAAGCAATCGGGCGTACGATGTTCGCACAGCGGGCGAAAATTTTGGGCAAAAAGTCTCATAGACTTACAATGGCGGAATGTTTGAGAATTTGAATCTTAACTGTCACTTTCTCACACACACATGCAGGGCCTTAGGAACCCTTTCTCTCTCTAACTCTCTCATACTCATTTGACTTTTCAAGTAACCAATAAGTAATGACCTATGAACTTCATAGTCATACCCTAGCAACCATTACAGCACCCTAGCAACCGGGTGCCGAGTTTTGCCACGGCAAGCACCACTCACATTTCCTTCAGGAAATGTACATATCTAGTGTTACTATTACTATTCGCCCAGACAAAACTTTGGCGCGTAACTCGTCCCGCACCGTTTCTCGCAGACCCATGAATGAGGTGTCAAATCGTGCAGCTTATTGAGGAGAGGTGTGCTATGACTTTTCTAAGCAATCGGGCGTACGATGTTCGCACAGCGGGCGAAAATTTTGGGCAAAAAGTCTCATAGACTTACAATGGCGGAATGTTTGAGAATTTGAATCTTAACTGTCACTTTCTCACACACACATGCAGGGCCTTAGGAACCCTTTCTCTCTCTAACTCTCTCATACTCATTTGACTTTTCAAGTAACCAATAAGTAATGACCTATGAACTTCATAGTCATACCCTAGCAACCATTACAGCACCCTAGCAACCGGGTGCCGAGTTTTGCCACGGCAAGCACCACTCACATTTCCTTCAGGAAATGTACATATCTAGTGTTACTATTACTATTCGCCCAGACAAAACTTTGGCGCGTAACTCGTCCCGCACCGTTTCTCGCAGACCCATGAATGAGGTGTCAAATCGTGCAGCTTATTGAGGAGAGGTGTGCTATGACTTTTCTAAGCAATCGGGCGTACGATGTTCGCACAGCGGGCGAAAATTTTGGGCAAAAAGTCTCATAGACTTACAATGGCGGAATGTTTGAGAATTTGAATCTTAACTGTCACTTTCTCACACACACATGCAGGGCCTTAGGAACCCTTTCTCTCTCTAACTCTCTCATACTCATTTGACTTTTCAAGTAACCAATAAGTAATGACCTATGAACTTCATAGTCATACCCTAGCAACCATTACAGCACCCTAGCAACCGGGTGCCGAGTTTTGCCACGGCAAGCACCACTCACATTTCCTTCAGGAAATGTACATATCTAGTATTACTATTACTATTCGCCCTGACAAAACTTCGGCGCGTAACTCGTCCCGCACCGTTTGTCACAGACCCATGAATGAGGTGTCAAATCGACCGGCTTACTGGGGAGAGGTGTGCTATGACTTTTCTAAGCGTTCGGGCGTACAATGATCGTACAGCGGGCGAAAAAGAGGGTTGAAAAATACCATAGACTTACAATGGCAGAATGTTCATGAATTTGAATCTCAACTGTCACTTTCTCTCACATTCATTTGACTTATCTTTCAGGTAACCAATGAGTAATGACCTATGATCTTCGTAGCAACACCCTAGCAACCGCTTACAGCCCCCTAGCAACCGAGGGCCGAGTTTTGCCACTGCAAGCACCACTCACATTTTCTTCAGGAAATGTACATATCTAGTTATTATTATTATTCTTCTTAGCCAAATTTTCAAACGCTACTCCTCCTAGAGCTTTAACTCTACAAACTCCAAACTCAGCCTAGATCTTCAGACTGGTCTGACTCGAGTTGCTATATCTCTTCAAACTGATCGGACTTACGGTTTTCCTAAAAATGACGTTTAAAACTGGGAAAAATCCCATAGACTTACATTGACGGAATGTTCAAATGAGCCAACACTATTCAAATTTCAACTGTCAAAACTCCCAGAATCCTTTGAGACTCAATCAAGCTTCCCTTCTATGTACTGTATTTCTAATCCATTTAAACTCATTCAAACTCATCTATCTATCTATCTATCACTAGCCAAATTAGAGTCATGCTAGTAGCCTGCTAATCATCCTAGTAACATGCTAGTAACTGGCTAATCATGCTAATAACATGCTAACAACAAGCTAATCATGTTAGAAACAGACTAGTAACATGCTAGTAACTTGCTAATCATGCTAGAAACATGCTAGCAACTTGCTAATCATGCTAGAAACATGTTAACAACTTGCTAATCATGCTAGAAACATGTTAGCAACTTGCTAATCATTCTAAAAACATGCTAGCAACTTGCTAATCATTCTAAAAACATGCTAGCAACTTGCTAACAACTTGCTAATAATGTTAAAAACATGCTAGTAGCCTGCTAATCATGCTAGTAACATGCTAGTAACTGGCTAATCATGCTAATAACATGCTAACAACATGCTAGAAATATGCTAGCAACTTGCTAATCATGCTAGTAACATACTAGCAACATGCTAACAACTTGCTAATCATGCTAGCAACATGCTAACAACTTGCTAATCATGTTAAGAACATGTTAACAACATGTTAACAACTTGCTAATCATGTTAAAAACATGCTAGCAACATGCTAATCATGATAGAAATATACCAGCAACTTGCTAATCATGTTAAAAACATGCTAGCAACTTGCTAATCATTCTAAAAACATGCTAGCAACTTGCTAATCATGTTAAAAACATGCTAGCAACTTGCTAATCATGTTAGGAACATGCTAGCAACATGCTAACAACTTGCTAATCATGTTAAAAACATGCTAGAAACATGCTAATCATGCTAGAAATATGCTAGCAACTTGCTAATCATGTTAAGAACATGCTAGCAGCATGCTAGCAACTTGCTAATCATGTTAAAAACATGCTAGCAACTTGCTAATCATGTTAGGAACATGCTAGCAACATGCTAACAACTTGCTAATCATGTTAAAAACATGCTAGCAACATGCTAATCATGCTAGAAATATGCTAGCTACTTGCTAATCATGCTAGAAACATACTAACAACATGCTAGTCATGTTAGAAACATGCTAGCAACTTGTTAATCATGTTAAAAACATGCTAGCAACTTGTTAATCATGCTAGAAACATCCTTAGCAACCACCCTGGGCACCTTAACAACCGGCCTAGCAACCACCCCAAGTACCCTAGCAACCGCATAGCAACACCCTAGCAACGACTCCTGTTACCTTAGCAACTGCATAGCAACACCCTAGCAACCACCCCTGTTACCTTAGCAACCGCATAGCAACACCTTAGCAACCACCCTGGGCACCCTAGCAACCGCATAGCAACACCCTAGCAACCACCCTGGATACCTTAGCAACCGCATAGCAACACCCTAGCAACCACCCTAGCAACCACCCTGGATACCCTAGCAACAGCATAGCAACACCTTAGCAACCACCCTGGGTACCCTAGCAACTGCATAGCAACACCCTAGCAACCACCCCTGTTACCTTAGCAACCGCATAGCAACACCCTAGCAACCACCCCTGTTACCCTAGCAACCGCATAGCAACAGACTAGCAACCACCCCTGTTACCCTTGCAACCGCATAGCAACACCTTAGCAACCACCTTGGATACCTTAGCAACGGCATAGCAACACCTTAGCAACCACCCTGGATACCCTAGCAACAGCATAGCAACACCTTAGCAACCACCCTGGGTATCTTAGCAACCGGCCTAGCAATCACCCCAAGTACCCTAGCAACCGCATAGCAACACCCTAGCAACCACCCCGTTACCTTAGCAACCGCATAGCAACACCCTAGCAACCACCCCGTTACCTTAGCAACCGCATAGCAACACCCTAGCAACCACCCCTGTTATCATGTTAATAAAATGTTAAACATGTTAACAACATGCTAGTAAAATGCTAATCATGCTAAATCATTCTAGTAACTTGTTAATTGTTATCTATCTACTTATCTATCTATCTATCTATCTATCTATCTATCTATCTATCTATCTATCTATCATCTAACCATTACTATCTATCTATCTATCTCTGACAGACTGTATTGCCTTCAAAACATTCAAACTTTAACCTTTTAAAACTACGTTAGACTTCAAACCATTACAGACTGAAAACCATCAAATGCAAAACTTTTTAAAACTTCGTAAACTTTTTAAACTATAAACTTTTCAAACTTTTTCAAACTTTCTGGTCCAGCTTTCTCAAGCCAACCTAAAGTTTGTCTTGACAAACTTTACTATCTAGTTATTATTAGTGGTGCTTGCCATAGGCAAAGCATCACTATTACTATTCTGCGTGCTTCTTATTATTAGTGGTGCTTGCCATAGGCAAAGCATCACTATTACTATTCTGCGTGCTTCTTATTATTATTCTTATTATTCTTCCGTACAAAATTTCGGCGCGTAACTCGTCCCGCAGTTTTTGTCACAGACCCACGAAACGGGCGTCAAATCATGCGGCCTATTCGGGAATGGTGTGCTATGACTTTTATAAGCGATCGGGTGTGCGATGATCGTACACGGGGCGAAAAATCGGCGAAAAATCCCATAGACAATGCATTGCGGCCAACTTTGACGGGTCGTAGCGCAGAGCGAGAATTTCGTAGAAACTTGTGAATCACCACATTTGGAGAGGCTGGCAAGCTGTGCGAAAGCATACCCCGCAATGGGGTATAAGTTGTACCCCTGGGGCGCAAGAGCCCCCCAAATTTTCCCATTGACATACTATGGGGAGGGACGGCCCATTAAAAAGCATGTTTTTTTCCTACTATGGTAATTTACATAGGAATTTTGCATTGAACATAACTTTGGTTTACAGTGTCATAGAGACATGGGGGAGGGCTCATTTAACTCAGCCAACCAATCAGACTCTCAGGATCACCAGTAAGCTGTCAAGCCACGCCCTAGCAACCATTTAGAGCACCCTAGCAACTGATCCCATAGACCACCATTATAAAAGACCCAGATGGATATCTTTGGATCACAGTGTCATAGAGACATGGGGGTGGGCTCATTTGATTTGGGGCGGTAAACAGCCAATCATGAATCAGCTTCACCACTTCCTAGCCACGCCCTAGCAACCACTATTGAGCACCCTAGCAACCCAAACACACACAGACATATCTTCAAATCTGAATGTCATAGACACATGGGGGTTGGTTTATATCATTCATACTGGCAAGGAGCCTTTGGAGTGTTATCATTGGTAGCTGCTAAGCCACTCCCTAGCAACCAAACAGAGTACCCTAGCAACCATCTAGCAAGACCTATATCTCTGCATCAGAACATCGTAGAGACATGGGAGTTGGTTCTTTTGACTCATGCTAGCAAATAGGTATCTTTAAGATGCTAGTCATGCTAGCAGTGATTAGCTACATGCTAATAGTGATTAGCTAAGTGTTAAATCAGGCTAAGAACTTTATAAAACTCCATAGTAATGATCTGTGACAACTAGTAACTGCCTAACAACACTCTAGCAACCACCCCAAGTACCTTAGCAACCGCCCTAGCAACCACTCCAAGTACCCTAGCAACCGCATAGCAACACCATAGCAACCACCCTGGATACCCTAGCAACGGCATAGCAACACCTTAGCAACCACCCTAGCAACCACCCCGAGTACCCTAGCAACCGCATAGCAACACCCTAGCAACCACCCCGGTTACCCTAGCAACCGCATAGCAACACCCTAGCAACCACCCTGGGTACCCTAGCAACCACCCCGAGTACCCTAGCAACCGCATAGCAACACCCTAGCAACCACCCCAGTTACCCTAGCAACCGCATAGCAACACCCTAGCAACCACCCCGGTTACCCTAGCAACCGCATAGCAACACCTTAGCAACCACCCTGGGTACCCTAGCAACCGCCCTAGCAACCACCCTGGTTACCCTAGCAACCGCATAGCAACACCCTAGCAACCACCCCGGTTACCCTAGCAACCGCATAGCAACACCTTAGCAACCACCCTGGGTACCCTAGCAACTGCCCTAGCAACCACCCCGGTTACCATAGCAACCACATAGCAACACCTTAGCAACCACCCTGGGTACCCTAGCAACCGCCCTAGCAACCATCCTGTGTCCCCTAGCAACCACCCCAATTACCCTAGCAACTGCATAGCAACACCCTAGCAACCACCCTGAGTACCCTAGCAACGGTCCTAGTAACCACCCCGAGTACCCTAGCAACCACCCCAGTTACCCTAGCAACTGCACAGCAACACCCTAGCAACCGAGTGCCGAGTTTTGCCACTGCAAGCACCACTCACATTTTCTTCAGGAAATGTACATATCTAGTGTTACTATTACTATTCGCCCAGACAAAACTTTGGCGCGTAACTCGTCCCGCACCGTTTCTCGCAGACCCATGAATGAGGTGTCAAATCGTGCAGCTTATTGAGGAGAGGTGTGCTATGACTTTTCTAAGCAATCGGGCGTACGATGTTCGCACAGCGGGCGAAAATTTTGGGCAAAAAGTCTCATAGACTTACAATGGCGGAATGTTTGAGAATTTGAATCTTAACTGTCACTTTCTCACACACACATGCAGGGCCTTAGGAACCCTTTCTCTCTCTAACTCTCTCATACTCATTTGACTTTTCAAGTAACCAATAAGTAATGACCTATGAACTTCATAGTCATACCCTAGCAACCATTACAGCACCCTAGCAACCGGGTGCCGAGTTTTGCCACGGCAAGCACCACTCACATTTCCTTCAGGAAATGTACATATCTAGTGTTACTATTACTATTCGCCCAGACAAAACTTTGGCGCGTAACTCGTCCCGCACCGTTTCTCGCAGACCCATGAATGAGGTGTCAAATCGTGCAGCTTATTGAGGAGAGGTGTGCTATGACTTTTCTAAGCAATCGGGCGTACGATGTTCGCACAGCGGGCGAAAATTTTGGGCAAAAAGTCTCATAGACTTACAATGGCGGAATGTTTGAGAATTTGAATCTTAACTGTCACTTTCTCACACACACATGCAGGGCCTTAGGAACCCTTTCTCTCTCTAACTCTCTCATACTCATTTGACTTTTCAAGTAACCAATAAGTAATGACCTATGAACTTCATAGTCATACCCTAGCAACCATTACAGCACCCTAGCAACCGGGTGCCGAGTTTTGCCACGGCAAGCACCACTCACATTTCCTTCAGGAAATGTACATATCTAGTGTTACTATTACTATTCGCCCAGACAAAACTTTGGCGCGTAACTCGTCCCGCACCGTTTCTCGCAGACCCATGAATGAGGTGTCAAATCGTGCAGCTTATTGAGGAGAGGTGTGCTATGACTTTTCTAAGCAATCGGGCGTACGATGTTCGCACAGCGGGCGAAAATTTTGGGCAAAAAGTCTCATAGACTTACAATGGCGGAATGTTTGAGAATTTGAATCTTAACTGTCACTTTCTCACACACACATGCAGGGCCTTAGGAACCCTTTCTCTCTCTAACTCTCTCATACTCATTTGACTTTTCAAGTAACCAATAAGTAATGACCTATGAACTTCATAGTCATACCCTAGCAACCATTACAGCACCCTAGCAACCGGGTGCCGAGTTTTGCCACGGCAAGCACCACTCACATTTCCTTCAGGAAATGTACATATCTAGTGTTACTATTACTATTCGCCCAGACAAAACTTTGGCGCGTAACTCGTCCCGCACCGTTTCTCGCAGACCCATGAATGAGGTGTCAAATCGTGCAGCTTATTGAGGAGATGGTTGTGCTATGACTTTTCTAAGCAATCGGGGTACGATGTTCGGCGGGGATTGGCAGTTGATTGCGGAAGTATGCGAGATTAGCATTTGGGGCGGAATTCTCTTGAGACTTACTATCTGATTGTCTTTTGAGTTACTGATAAGTCTTATATTGCACGTCTCACCAGCACATTGCAGGGGCCTGTAGGGGACCTTTCTCTCTTACTTCTATACTCATTTAGATTATCCGTAACAATAAGTAATGACTAGATAAGTCATTAGCAATAGGCAAACATTACAACTAGCATACGGAAGTATGTTTGAGTATGTGAGTGGTGGGGGAGGGAATTTGATTTGATGATAGTGGTAGTGAGATGAGGTGGTGGTGGTGGTGGTGGGGAAGGTATTTGGGAGGAGGTTAGAGGAAAGATGGGGGGGGATATGTAAATGTTTAGGGAGGATTTGAGGGAGGAAGTGGAGGTTGGGGGGAGTGGTAGGGGTGTTGAGTGAGGGGGTAGTGGTGAGGTATAGGGAGTTTTTGATAAGTTTTTGAAATGTGTATTGGATGGTAGGAATTAGGGGTAGGGAGGTGAGAATGAGTGTTGGGAGGTGTTTATGGAGTGGATAATATGAGGGTGTGGAGGGATGAGGGGAGTGTTATGTAAAGATTGGGGGGTGTTGGGGTAAAAGGGGAGATTGTGAAAAAATTTGGGAAAATGGGTATGTAGTGGGGGTGGGTAGGAAATGGTTTTTGATGGGGGGGGAAGTAGTGGGGTTGGGTATGTTTGTGTGTTGAATGTTATAGATGATATTGGATTGTGTATGGGGGTGGGATATGGTTAGATGAATTAATTGATGTAGATATGTGATAGGGTGTTAGGCATTGAATAGAAATTATTAATGGGTGGATAAAGTGATTAGTGAAATGTTCAGAATGGTTTTGAAATGTGGTGTTGGATCACAGTGTCATAGAGACATGGGGGTGGGCTCATTTAACTCAGACAACCAATCAGACTCTCAGGATCACCGGTAAGCTGTCAAGCCACGCCCTAGCAACCATTTAGAGCACCCTAGCAACTGATCCCATAGACCACTATTATAAAAGACCCAGATGGATATCTTTGGATCACAGTGTCATAGAGACATGGGGGTGGGCTTGTTTGACTCGGGGCAGCAAACAGCCAATCATGAATCACTATAGACACTTCCTAGCCACGCCCTAGCAACCACTATTGAGCACCCTAGCAACCCAAACCCACACAGGCATATCTTCAAATCTGAATGTCATAGAGACATGGGGGTTGGTTTATATCATTCATAATGGCAGGCAGCCTTTGGAGTATCATCATTGGCAGCTGCCAAGCCACTCCCTAGCAACCAAACAGAGTACCTTAGCAACCATTTAGCAAGTCCTATATCTCTACATCAGAACATCGTACAGACATGGAACTTGGTTCTTTTGGCTCATGCTAGCAAATAGGAATCCTTAGGTTGCTAGCCATGCTAACAGTGAACAGGTACATGCTAATAGTGATTAGCTAAGTGCTAAATCAGGCTAAGAACTCCATAACACTCCATAGTAATGATCTGTGACAACTAGTAACTGCCTAACAACACTCTAGCAACCACCCCAAGTACCTTAGCAACCGCCCTAGCAACCACCCCAAGTACCCTAGCAACGGCATAGCAACACCATAGCAACCACCCTGGATACCCTAGCAACGGCATAGCAACACCTTAGCAACCACCCTGGGTACCATAGCAACCGCCCTAGCAACCACCCCGAGTACCCTAGCAACCGCATAGCAACACCCTAGCAACCACCCCGGTTACCCCAGCAACCGCATAGCAACACTCTAGCAACCACTCTGGGTACCCTAGCAACCGCCCTAGCAACCACCCCGAGTACCCTAGCAACCGCATAGCAACACCCTAGCAACCACCCCGGTTACCCTAGCAACCACATAGCAACACCTTAGCAACCATCCTGGGTACCTTAGCAACCGCCCTAGCAACCACCCCGAGTATCCTAGCAACTGCATAGCAACACCCTAGCAACCACCCCGGTTACCCTAGCAACCGCATAGCAACACCCTAGCAACAACCCTGGGTACCCTAGCAACCGCCCTAGCAACCATCCCGAGTACCCTAGCAACCGCATAGCAACACCCTAGCAACCAACCCGGTTACCCTAGCAACCGCATGGCAACACCCTAGCAACTACCCTGGGTACCCTAGCAACCGCCCTAGCAACCACCCCGGTTACCCTAGCAACCGCATAGCAACACCCTAGCAACCAACCCGGTTACCCTAGCAACTGCATAGCAACACCCTAGCAACCGCATAGCAACACCTTAGCAACCACCTAGCAACCACCCCGAGTACCCTAGCAACCGCATAGCAACACCCTAGCAACCGCATAGCAACACCCTAGCAACCACCCCGGTTACCCTAGCAACCGCATAGCAAAACCTTAGCAACCATCCTGGGTACCTTAGCAACCGCCCTAGCAACCACCCCAAGTACCCTAGCAACCGCATAGCAACACCCTAGCAACCACCCCGGTTACCCTAGCAACGGCCCTAGCGACCATCCAGGGTACCCTAGCAACCACCCTAGCAACCACCCCAATTACCCTAGCAACTGCATAGCAACACCCTAGCAACCACCCTGAGTACCCTAGCAACGGTCCTAGTAACCACCCCGAGTACCCTAGCAACCACCCCAGTTACCCTAGCAACTGCACAACAACACCCTAGCAACCGAGTGCCGAGTTTTGCCACGGCAAGCACCACTCACATTTTCTTCAGGAAATGTACATATCTAGTGTTACTATTACTATTCGCCCAGACAAAACTTTGGCGCGTAACTCGTCCCGCACCGTTTCTCGCAGACCCATGAATGAGGTGTCAAATCGTGCAGCTTATTGAGGAGAGGTGTGCTATGACTTTTCTAAGCAATCGGGCGTACGATGTTCGCACAGCGGGCGAAAATTTTGGGCAAAAAGTCTCATAGACTTACAATGGCGGAATGTTTGAGAATTTGAATCTTAACTGTCACTTTCTCACACACACATGCAGGGCCTTAGGAACCCTTTCTCTCTCTAACTCTCTCATACTCATTTGACTTTTCAAGTAACCAATAAGTAATGACCTATGAACTTCATAGTCATACCCTAGCAACCATTACAGCACCCTAGCAACCGGGTGCCGAGTTTTGCCACGGCAAGCACCACTCACATTTCCTTCAGGAAATGTACATATCTAGTGTTACTATTACTATTCGCCCTGACAAAACTTTGGCGCGTAACTCGTCCCGCACCGTTTGTCGTAGACTCATGAATGAGGTGTCAAATCGTGCGGCTTATTGAGGAGAGGTGTGCTATGACTTTTCTAAGCGATCGGGCGTACGACGATCGTACAGCAGACGAAAAAGCAGGCAAAAAAATCCCATAGACTTACAATGGCAGAATGTTCATAAATTTGAATCTCAACTGTCACTTTCTCACACACACACACACATGCAGGGCCTTTGGAACCCTTTCTCTCTCTAACTCGTTTCACTTATCTTTTCAAGTAACTAATAAGTAATAACCTTTGATCTTCATAGCCACACCCTAGCAACTATTACATCACCCTAGCAACTGAGGGCCGAGGTTTGCCACAGCAAGCACCACTCACATTTTCTTCAGAAAATGTACATATCTAGTATTACTATTACTATTCGCCCTGACAAAACTTCGGCGCGTAACTCGTCCCGCACCGTTTGTCACAGACCCATGAATGAGGTGTCAAATCGACCGGCTTACTGGGGAGAGGTGTGCTATGACTTTTCTAAGCGTTCGGGCGTACAATGATCGTACAGCGGGCGAAAAAGAGGGTTGAAAAATACCATAGACTTACAATGGCAGAATGTTCATGAATTTGAATCTCAACTGTCACTTTCTCTCACATTCATTTGACTTATCTTTCAGGTAACCAATGAGTAATGACCTATGATCTTCGTAGCAACACCCTAGCAACCGCTTACAGCCCCCTAGCAACCGAGGGCCGAGTTTTGCCACTGCAAGCACCACTCACATTTTCTTCAGGAAATGTACATATCTAGTTATTCTTATTATTCTTCCGTACAAAATTTCGGCGCGTAACTCGTCCCGCAGTTTTTGTCACAGACCCACGAAACGGGCGTCAAATCATGCGGCCTATTCGGGAATGGTGTGCTATGACTTTTATAAGCGATCGGGTGTGCGATGATCGTACACGGGGCGAAAAATCGGCCGAAAAATCCCATAGACAATGCATTGCGGCCAACTTTGACGGGTCGTAGCGCAGAGCGAGAATTTCGTAGAAACTTGTGAATCACCACATTTGGAGAGGCTGGCAAGCTGTGCGAAAGCATACCCCGCAATGGGGTATAAGTTGTACCCCTGGGGCGCAAGAGCCCCCCAAATTTTCCCATTGACATACTATGGGGAGGGACGGCCCATTAAAAAGCATGTTTTTTTCCTACTATGGTAATTTACATAGGAATTTTGCATTGAACATAACTTTGGTTTACAGTGTCATAGAGACATGGGGGAGGGCTCATTTAACTCAGCCAACCAATCAGACTCTCAGGATCACTGATAAGCTGTCAAGCCACGCCCTAGCAACCATTTAGAGCACCCTAGCAACTGATCCCATAGACTGCCATTATAAAAGACCCAGATGGATATCTTTGGATCACAATATCATAGAGACATGAGGGAGGGCTCATTTAACTCAGACAACCAATCAGACTCTCAGGATCACCAGTAAGCTGTCAAGCCACGCCCTAGCAACCATTTAGAGCACCCTAGCAACTGATCCCATAGACCACCATTATAAAAGACCCAGATGGATATCTTTGGATCACAGTGTCATAGAGACATGGGGGTGGGCTTGTTTGACTCGGGGCAGCAAACAGCCAATCATGAATCACTATAGACACTTCCTAGCCACGCCCTAGCAACCACTATTGAGCACCCTAGCAACCCAAACCCACACAGGCATATCTTCAAATCTGAATGTCATAGAGACATGGGGGTTGGTTTATATCATTCATACTGGCAAGCAGCCTTTGGAGTGTCATCATTGGCAGCTGCCAAGCCACTCCCTAGCAACCAAACAGAGTACCCTAGCAACCACCCTGGCAACCGCATAGCAACACCCTAGCAACCGAGTCCCGAGTTTTGCCACGGCAAGCACCACTCACATTTTCTTCAGGAAATGTACATATCTAGTATTACTATTACTATTCGCCCTGACAAAACTTTGGTGCGTAACTCGTCCCGCACCGTTTGTCGTAGACCCATGAATAAGGTGTCAAATCGTGCGGCTTATTGAGGAGAGGTGTGCTATGACTTTTCTAAACGATCGGGTGTACGATGTTCACACAGCAGACGTAAAAGCGGGCAAAGAAATCCCATAGACTTACAATGGTGGAATCTTTGTAATTTTAAATTTCAACTGTCACTTTCTCACACATATGCAGGGCCTTAGGAACCCTTTCTCTCTCTAACTTCTGACCTTCATAGTCACACTCTACTTCATAGCAACTACTTACAGCACCCTAGCAACCGCGTGCCGAGTTTTGCCACGGCAAGCACCACTCACATTTTCTTCAGGAAATGTACATATCTAGTTAGTGGTGCTTGCCAAAGGCAAAGCATCACTATTACTATCTCACATACTTATTATTATTATTCTTCTTCTTATTTTTCTTCCGTATAGAATTTCGGCGCGTAACTCGTCCCGCACCGTTTGTCACAGACCTATGAAACGGGCGTCAAATCGTGCGGCCTATACGGGAATGGTGTGCTATGACTTTTATAAGCGATCGGGTGTACGATGATCGTACACGGGGCGAAAAATCAGCCGAAAAAATCCCATAGACAATGCATTGCGGCCAACTTTGACGGGTCGTAGCGCCGAGCGAGAATTTCGTAGAAACATGCGATTCACCACATTTGGAGAGGCTGGCAGGCTGTGCGAGAACATACCCCACAATGGGATATAAGTTGTACCCCTGGGGCGCAAGAGCCCCCCAAAGTGGCCCCATTGACTTACTATGGGGAGGGACGGCCCATTAAAAAGCATGTTTTTTTCCTACTATGGTAATTTACATAGGAATTTTCCATTAAACATAATTCTGGTTTACAGTGTCATAGAGACATGGGGGAGGGCTCATTTAACTCAGACAACCAATCAGACTCTCAGGATCACTGATAAGCTGTCAAGCCACGCCCTAGCAACCATTTAGAGCGCCCTAGCAACTTATCCCATAGACTGCCATTATAAAAGCCCAGATGGATATCTTTGGATCACAGTGTCATAGAGACATGGGGGTGGGCTCATTTGACTCAGGGCAGTTAACAGCCAATCATGAATCACCTTCACCACTTCCTAGCCACGCCCTAGCAACCACTATCGAGCACCCTAGCAACCCAAATCCACACAGGCATATCTTCAAATCTGAATGTCATAGAGACATGGGGGTTGGTTTATATCATTCATGCTGGCAGGCAGCCTTAGGAGTGTCATCATTGGCAGCTTTTAAGCCACTCCCTAGCAACCAAACAGAGTACCCTAGCAACCATCTAGCAAGACCTATATCTTTGCATCAGAACATCGTAGAGACATGGGAATTGGTTCTTTTGACTCATGCTAGCAAATAGGATTCTTAAGATGCTAGCCATGCTAACAGTGAACAGCTACATGCTAATAGTGATTAGCTAAGTGCTAAATCAGGCTAATAACTCTATAACACTCCATAGTAATGATCTGTGACAACTAGTAACTGCCTAACAACACTCTAGCAACCACCCCAAGTACCTTAGCAACCGCCCTAGCAACCACCCCAAGTACCCTAGCAACCGCATAGCAACACCATAGCAACCACCCCAGTTACCCTAGCAACCGCATAGCAACACCATAGCAACCACCCTGGGCACCCTAGCAACCGCCCTAGCAACCACCCCGAGTACCCTAGCAACCGCATAGCAACACCCTAGCAACCACCCCGGTTACCCTAGCAACCGCATAGCAACACCTTAGCAACCACCCCGGGTACCCTAGCAACCGCCCTAGCAACCACCCCGGTTACCCTAGCAACCGCATAGCAACACCCTAGCAACCACCCTGGATACCCTAGCAACCGCATAGCAACACCCTAGCAACCACCCCGGTTACCCTAGCAACCGCCCTAGCAACCACCCCGAGTACCCTAGCAACCGCATAGCAACACCTTAGCAACCACCCTGGGTACCCTAGCAACCACCCTGGATACCCTAGCAACCGCATAGCAACACCTTAGCAACCACCCTGGGTACCATAGCAACCGCCCTAGCAACCACCCCGGTTACCCTAGCAACCGCATAGCAACACCCTAGCAACCACCCCGGTTACCCTAGCAACCGCCCTAGCAACCACCCCGAGTACCCTAGCAACCGCATAGCAACACCTTAGCAACCACCCTGGGTACCCTAGCAACCACCCTGGATACCCTAGCAACCGCATAGCAACACCTTAGCAACCACCCTGGGTACCATAGCAACCGCCCTAGCAACCACCCCGGTTACCCTAGTAACCACATAGCAACACCTTAGCAACCACCCTGGGTACCCTAGCAACCGCCCTAGCAACCACCCCAGTTACCCTAGCAACCGCCCTAGCAACCACCCTGGGTACCCTAGCAACCGCCCTAGCAACCACCCCGGTTACCCTAGCAACCACATAGCAACACCTTAGCAACCACCCTGGGTACCCTAGCAACCACCCCAATTACCCTAGCAACTGCATAGCAACACCCTAGCAACCACCCTGAGTACCCTAGCAATGGTCCTAGTAACCACCCCGAGTACCCTAGCAACTGCACAGCAACACCCTAGCAACCGAGTGCCGAGTTTTGCCTCTGCAAGCACCACTCACATTTTCTTCAGGAAATGTACATATCTAGTGTTACTATTACTATTCGCCCTGACAAAACTTCGGCGCGTAACTCGTCCCGCACCGTTTGTCGTAGACCCATGAATGTGGTGTCAAATCGTGCGGCTTATTGAGGAGAGGTGTGCTATGACTTTTCTAAGCGATCGGGAGTATGATGTCCGCATAGCGGACGAAAAAACGGGCCAAAAAATCCCATAGACTTACAATGGTGGAATGTTCATGAATTTAAATCCCAACTGTCACTTTCTCACACACACACATGCAGGGCCTTTGGAACCCTTTCTCTCTCTAACTCTCAAACTCATTTGACTTTTCAAGTAACCAATAAGTAATGACCTATGACCTTCATAGTCATACCCTAGCAACCATTACAGCACCCTAGCAACCAAGTGCCGAGTTTTGCCACTGCAAGCACCACTCACATTTTCTTCAGAAAATGTACATATCTAGTATTACTATTACTATTCGCCCTGACAAAACTTTGGCGCGTAACTCGTCCCGCACCGTTTGTCACAGACCCATGAATGAGGTGTCAAATCGACCGGCTTACTGGGGAGAGGTGTGCTATGACTTTTCTAAGCGTTCGGGCGTACGATGATCGTACAGCGGGCGAAAAAGCGGGCTAAAAAATCCCATAGACTTACAATGGCAGAATGTTCATGAATTTGAATCTCAACTGTCACTTTCTCTCACATTCATTTGACTTATCTTTCAGGTACCCAATGAGTAATGACCTATGATCTTCGTAGCCACACCCTAGCAACCGCTTACAGCCCCCTAGCAACCGAGGGCCGAGTTTTGCCACTGCAAGCACCACTCACATTTTCTTCAGGAAATGTACATATCTAGTTATTATTATTATAGATTCCGTACAAATTTCGGCGCGTAACTTGTCCCGCAGTTTTTGTCACAGACCCACGAAACGGGCGTCAAATCGTGCGGCCTATACGGGAATGGTGTGCTATGACTTTTATAAGGGATCGGGCGTACGATGATCGTACACGGGGCGAAAAATCGCCCGAAAAATCCCATAGACTTAACATTGCGGCCAACTTTGTCGGGTCGTAGCGCCGAGCGAGAATTTCGTAGAAACATGTGATTCACCACATTTGGAGAGGCTGGCAGGCTGTGCGAGAACATACCCCGCAATGGGGTATAAGTTGTACCCCTGGGGCGCAAGAGCCCCCCAAAGTTCCCCATTGACATACTATGGGGAGGGACGGCCCATTAAAAAGCATGTGTTTTTCCTACTATGGTAATTTACATAGGAATTTTCCATTGAACATAACTTTGGTTTACAGTGTCATAGAGACATGGGGGAGGGCTCATTTAACTCAGCCAACCAATCAGACTCTCAGGATCACTGTGAAGCTGTCAAGCCACGCCCTAGCAACCATTTAGAGCACCCTAGCAACTGATCCCATAGACCACCATTATAAATGGATGGATGGATATCTTTGGATCACAGTGTCATAGAGACATGGGGGTGGGTTCATTTGATTTGGGGCAGCAAACAGCCAATCATGAATCACCACAGACACTTCCTAGCCACGCCCTAGCAACCACTATCGAGCACCCTAGCAACCCAAACCTGAAGAGGCATATCTTCAAATCTGAATGTCATAGAGACATGGGGGTTGGTTTTTATCATTCATACTGGCAGGCAGCCTTTGGAGTGTCATCATTGGCAGCTTTTAAGCCACTCCCTAGCAACCAAACAGAGTACCCTAGCAACCATTTAGCAAGTCCTATATCTCTACATCAGAACATCGTACAGACATGGAACTTGGTTCTTTTGGCTCATGCTAGCAAACAGGAATCCTTAAGTTGCTAGTCATGCTAGCAGTGAATAGCTACATGCTAATAGTGATTAGCTAAGTGCTAAATCAGGCTAAGAACTCTATAACACTCCATAGTAATGATCTGTGATAACTAGTAACTGCCTAACAACACTCTAGCAACCACCCCAAGTACCTTAGCAACCGCCCTAGCAACCACCCCAAGTACCCTAGCAACCGCATAGCAACACCATAGCAACCACCCTGGATACCATAGCAACGGCATAGCAACACCTTAGCAACCACCCTGGGTACCATAGCAACCGCCCTAGCAACCACCCCGAGTACCCTAGCAACCGCATAGCAACACCCTAGCAACCACCCTGGGTACCCTAGCAACGGCATAGCAACACCTTAGCAACCACCCTGGGTACCATAGCAACCGTCCTAGCAACCACCCCGAGTACCCTAGCAACCGCATAGCAACACCCTAGCAACCACCCCGGTTACCCTAGCAACCACATAGCAACACCTTAGCAACCACCCTGGGCACCCTAGCAACCGCCCTAGCAACCATCCTGGGTACCCTAGCAACCACCCCAATTACCCTAGCAACTGCATAGCAACACCCTAGCAACCACCCTAAATACCCTAGCAACGGTCCTAGTAACCACCCCGAGTACCCTAGCAACCACCCCAGTTACCATAGCAACTGCACAGCAACACCCTAGCAACCGAGTGCCGAGTTTTGCCACGGCAAGCACCACTCACATTTTCTTCAGGAAATGTACATATCTAGTTATTATTATTATTATTATAATAGATTCCGTACAAATTTCGGCGCGTAACTCGTCCCGCAGTTTTTGTCACAGACCCACGAAACGGGCGTCAAATCGTGCGGCCTATTCGGGAATGGTGTGCTATGACTTTTATAAGCGATCGGGTGTACGATGATCGTACACGGGGCGAAAAATCAGCCGAAAAATCCCATAGACAATGCATTACGGCCAACTTTGAGGGGTCGTAGCGCCGAGCGAGAATTTCGTAGAAACATGCGATTCACCACATCTGGAGAGGCTGGCAGGCTGTGCGAGAACATACCTCGCAATGGGGTATAAGTTGTACCCCTGGGGCGCAAGAGCCCCCCAAAGTGGCCCCATTGACTTACTATGGGGAGGGACGGCCCATTAAAAAGCATGTTTTTTTCCTACTATGGTAATTTACATAGGAATTTTCCATTAAACATAACTCTGGTTTACAGTGTCATAGAGACATGGGGGAGGGCTCATTTAACTCAGCCAACCAATCAGACTCTCAGGATCACTGTGAAGCTGTCAAGCCACGCCCTAGCAACCATTTAGAGCACCCTAGCAACTGATCCCATAGACTACCATTATAAAAGACCCAGATGGATATCTTTGGATCACAGTGTCATAGAGACATGGGGGTGGGCTTGTTTGACTCGGGGCAGCAAACAGCCAATCATGAATCACTATAGACACTTCCTAGCCACGCCCTAGCAACCACTATTGAGCACCCTAGCAACCCAAACCCACACAGGTATATCTTCAAATCTGAATGTCATAGAGACATGGGGGTTGGTTTATATCATTCATAATGGCAGGCAGCCTTTGGAGTATCGTCATTGGCAGCTGCCAAGCCACTCCCTAGCAACCAAACAGAGTACCCTAGCAACCATCTAGCAAGACCTATATCTTTGCATCAGAACATCGTAGAGACATGGGAATTGGTTCTTTTGACTCATGGTAGCAAATAGGATTCTTAAGATGCTAGCCATGCTAACAGTGAACAGCTACATGCTAATAGTGATTAGCTAAGTGCTAAATCAGGCTAATAACTCTATAACACTCCATAGTAATGATCTGTGACAACTAGTAACTGCCTAACAACACTCTAGCAACCACCCCAAGTACCTTAGCAACCGCCCTAGCAACCACCCCAAGTACCCTAGCAACCGCATAGCAACACCATAGCAACCACCCTGGATACCCTAGCAACGGCATAGCAACACCTTAGCAACCACCCTGGGCGCCCTAGCAACCACCCTGAGTACCCTAGCAACCGCATAGCAACACCCTAGCAACCACCCTGGATACCCTAGCAACGGCATAGCAACACCTTAGCAACCACCCTGGGCGCCCTAGCAACCACCCTGGGTACCCTAGCAACGGCATAAAAACACCTTAGCAACCACCCTGAGTACCCTAGCAACGGTCCTAGCAACCATCCTGGGTACCCTAGCAACCTCCCTGAGCACCGAGTGCCGAGTTTTGCCACGGCAAGCACCACTCACATTTTCTTCAGGAAATGTACATATCTAGTTAGTGGTGCTTGCCAAAGGCGAAGCATCACTATTATTATCTCACCGACTTATTATTAGTGGTGCTTGCCAAAGGCGAAGCATCACTATTACTATTCTGCGTGCTTATTATTATTATTATTATTATTATAGATTCCGTACAAATTTCGGCGCGTAACTTGTCCCGCAGTTTTTGTCACAGACCCACGGAACGGGCGTCAAATCGTGCGGCCTATTCGGGAATGGTGTGCTATGACTTTTATAAGCGATCGGGCGTACGATGATCGTACACGGGGCGAAAAATCGCCCGAAAAATCCCATAGACTTAACATTGCGGCCAACTTTGATGGGTCGTAGCGCCGAGCGAGAATTTCGTAGAAACATGTGATTCACCACATTTGGAGAGGCTGGCAAGCTGTGCGAGAACATACCCCGCATTGGGGTATAAGTTGTACCCCTGGGGCGCAAGAGCCCCCCAAATTTTCCCATTGACTTACAATGGGGAGGGACGGCCCATTAAAAAGCATGTGTTTTTTCTAACTATGGTAATTTACATAGGAATTTTGCATTGAACATAACTATGGTTTACAGTGTCATAGAGACATGGGGGAGGGCTCATTTAACTCAGACAACCAATCAGACTCTTAGGATCACTCTGAAGCTGTCAAGCCACGCCCTAGCAACTATTTAGTGCACCCTAGCAACTGATCCCATAGACCACCATTATAAATGGATAGATGGATATCTTTGGATCACAGTGTCATAGAGACATGGGGGTGGGTTCATTTGATTTGGGGCAGCAAACAGCCAATCATGAATCACCATAGACACTTCCTAGCCACGCCCTAGCAACCACTATCGAGCACCCTAGCAACCCAAACCTGAAGAGGCATATCTTCAAATCTGAATGTCATAGAGACATGGGGGTTGGTTTATATCATTCATACTGGCAGGCAGCCTTTGGAGTGTCATCATTGGCAGCTGCCAAGCCACTCCCTAGCAACCAAACAGAGTACCCTAGCAACCATTTAGCAAGTCCTATATCTCTACATCAGAACATTGTAGAGACATGGGACTTGGTTCTTATGCTAGCAAATAGGAATCCTTAAGATGCTAGTCATGCTAGCAGTGAATAGCTACATGCTAATAGTGATTAGCTAAGTGCTAAATCAGGCTAAGAACTCTATAAGACTCCATAGTAATGATCTGTGACAACTAGTAACTGCCTAACAACACTCTAGCAACCACCCCAAGTACCTTAGCAACCGCCCTAGCAACCACCCCAAGTACCCTAGCAACCGCATAGCAACACCATAGCAACCACCCTGGATACCCTAGCAACGCCATGGCAACACCTTAGCAACCATCCTGGGTACCATAGCAACCGCCCTAGCAACCACCCCGAGTACCCTAGCAACCACATAGCAACACCCTAGCAACCACCCCAGTTACCCTAGCAACCGCATAGCAACTCCTTAGCAACCACCCTGGGTACCCTAGCAACCACCCTAGCAACCACCCTGGATACCCTAGCAATGCCCTAGCAACCACCCAGGTTACCCTAGCAACCACATAGCAACAACTTAGCAACCACCCCGGTTACCCTAGCAACCGCATAGCAACACCCTAGCAACCACCCTGGGCACCCTAGCAACCGCCCTAGCAACCACCCCGAGTACCCTAGCAACCGCATAGCAACACCCTAGCAACCACCCCGGTTACCCTAGCAACCGCATAGCAACACCTTAGCAACCACCCTGGGTACCCTAGCAACCGCCCTAGCAACCACATAGCAACACCCTAGCAACCACCCCGGTTACCCTAGCAACCGCATAGCAACACCCTAGCAACCACCCCGGTTACCTTAGCAACCGCATAGTAACACCTTAGCAACCACCCTGGGTACCTTAGCAACCGCCCTAGCAACCATCCTGGGTACCCTAGCAACCACCCCAATTACCCTAGCAACTGCATAGCAACACCCTAGCAACCACCCTAAGTACCCTAGCAATGGTCCTAGTAACCACCCCGAGTACCCTAGCAACCACCCCAGTTACCCTAGCAACTGCACAGCAACACCCTAGCAGCCGAGTGCCGAGTTTTGCCACTGCAAGCACCACTCACATTTTCTTCAGGAAATGTACATATCTAGTATTACTATTACTATTCGCCCTGACAAAACTTCGGCGCGTAACTCGTCCCGCACCGTTTGTCACAGACCCATGAATGAGGTGTCAAATCGACCGGCTTACTGGGGAGAGGTGTGCTATGACTTTTCTAAGCGTTCAGGTGTACGATGATCGTACAGCGGGCGAAAAAGTGGGCTAAAAAATCCCATAGACTTACAATGGCAGAATGTTCATGAATTTGAATCACAACTGTCACTTTCTCTCACATTCATTTGACTTATCTTTCAGGTAACCAATCAGTAATGACCTATGATCTTCGTAGCCACACCCTAGCAACCGCTTACAGCCCCCTAGCAACCGAGGGCCGAGTTTTGCCACTGCAAGCACCACTCACATTTTCTTCAGGAAATGTACATATCTAGTTATTATTATTATTATTATAGATTCCGTACAAATTTCGGCGCGTAACTTGTCCCGCAGTTTCTGTCACAGACCCATGAAACGGGCGTCAAATCGTGCGGCCTATTCGGGAATGGTGTGCTATGACTTTTATAAGCGATCGGGCGTACGATGATTGTACACAGGGCGAAAAATCGCCCGAAAAATCCCATAGACTTAACATTGCGGCCAACTTTGACGGGTCGTAGCGCCGAGCGAGAATTTCGTAGAAACATGTGATTCACCACATTTGGAGAGGCTGGCAAGCTGTGCGAGAACATACCCCGCATTGGGGTATAAGTTGTACCCCTAGGGCGCAAGAGCCCCCCAAATTTTCCCATTGACTTACAATGGGGAGGGACGGCCCATTAAAAAGCATGTGTTTTTTCTAACTATGGTAATTTACATAGGAATTTTGCATTGAACATAACTATGGTTTACAGTGTCATAGAGACATGGGGGAGGGCTCATTTAACTCAGACAACCAATCAGACTCTTAGGATCACTCTGAAGCTGTCAAGCCACGCCCTAGCAACTATTTAGTGCACCCTAGCAACTGATCCCATAGACCACCATTATAAATGGATAGATGGATATCTTTGGATCACAGTGTCATAGAGACATGGGGGTGGGTTCATTTGATTTGGGGCAGCAAACAGCCAATCATGAATCACTATAGACACTTCCTAGCCACGCCCTAGCAACCACTATTGAGCACCCTAGCAACCCAAACCCACACAGGCATATCTTCAAATCTGAATGTCATAGAGACATGGGGGTTGGTTTATATCATTCATACTGGCAGGCAGCCTTTGGAGTGTCATCATTGGCAGCTTTTAAGCCACTCCCTAGCAACCAAACAGAGTACCCTAGCAACCATTTAGCAAGACCTATATCTCTACATCAGAACATCGTAGAGACATGGAACTTGGTTCTTTTGGCTCCTGCTAGCAAATAGGAATTCATAAGTTGCTAGTCATGCTAGCAGTGAATAGCTACATGCTAATAGTGATTAGCTAAGTGCTAAATCAGGATAAGAACTCCATAACACTCCATAGTAATGATCTGTGACAACTAGTAACTGCCTAACAACACTCTAGCAACCACCCCAAGTACCTTAGCAACCGCCCTAGCAACCACCCCAAGTACCCTAGCAACCGCATAGCAACACCATAGCAACCACCCTGGATACCCTAGCAACAGCATAGCAACACCTTAGCAACCACCCTGGGTACCATAGCAACCGCCCTAGCAACCACCCTGAGCACCCTAGCAACTGCATAGCAACACCCTAGCAACCACCCCGGTTACCCTAGCAACCGCATAGCAACACCTTAGCAACCACCCTGGGCACCCTAGCAACCGCATAGCAACACCCTAGCAACCACCCTGGATACCCTAGCAATGGCATAGCAACACCTTAGCAACCATCCTGGGTACCTTAGCAACCGCCCTAGCAACCACCCCGAGTACTCTAGCAACTGCATAGCAACACCCTAGCAACCACCCTGGATACCCTAGCAACCGCATAGCAACACCTTAGCAACCACCCTGGGTACCCTAGCAACCGCCCTAGCAACCACGCCGGTTACCCTAGCAACCACATAGCAACACCTTAGCAACCACCCTGGGTACCCTAGCAATCACCCCAATTACCCTAGCAACTGCATAGCAACACCCTAGCACCCACCCTGAGTACCCTAGCAACGGTCCTAGTAACCACCCCGAGTACCCTAGCAACTGCACAGCAACACCCTAGCAACCGAGTGCCGAGTTTTGCCACTGCAAGCACCACTCACATTTTCTTCAGGAAATGTACATATCTAGTTAGTGGTGCTTGCCATAGGCAAAGCATCACTATTACTATTCTGCGTGCTTCTTATTATTAGTGGTGCTTGCCATAGGCAAAGCATCACTATTACTATTCTGCGTGCTTCTTATTATTAGTGGTGCTTGCCATAGGCAAAGCATCACTATTACTATTCTGCGTGCTTCTTATTATTATTCTTATTATTCTTCCGTACAAAATTTCGGCGCGTAACTCGTCCCGCAGTTTTTGTCACAGACCCACGAAACGGGCGTCAAATCATGCGGCCTATTCGGGAATGGTGTGCTATGACTTTTATAAGCGATCGGGTGTGCGATGATCGTACACGGGGCGAAAAATCGGCCGAAAAATCCCATAGACAATGCATTGCGGCCAACTTTGACGGGTCGTAGCGCAGAGCGAGAATTTCGTAGAAACTTGTGAATCACCACATTTGGAGAGGCTGGCAAGCTGTGCGAAAGCATACCCCGCAATGGGGTATAAGTTGTACCCCTGGGGCGCAAGAGCCCCCCAAATTTTCCCATTGACATACTATGGGGAGGGACGGCCCATTAAAAAGCATGTTTTTTTCCTACTATGGTAATTTACATAGGAATTTTGCATTGAACATAACTTTGGTTTACAGTGTCATAGAGACATGGGGGAGGGCTCATTTAACTCAGCCAACCAATCAGACTCTCAGGATCACTGATAAGCTGTCAAGCCACGCCCTAGCAACCATTTAGAGCACCCTAGCAACTGATCCCATAGACTGCCATTATAAAAGACCCAGATGGATATCTTTGGATCACAATATCATAGAGACATGAGGGAGGGCTCATTTAACTCAGACAACCAATCAGACTCTCAGGATCACCAGTAAGCTGTCAAGCCACGCCCTAGCAACCATTTAGAGCACCCTAGCAACTGATCCCATAGACCACCATTATAAAAGACCCAGATGGATATCTTTGGATCACAGTGTCATAGAGACATGGGGGTGGGCTCATTTGATTTGGGGCGGTAAACAGCCAATCATGAATCAGCTTCACCACTTCCTAGCCACGCCCTAGCAACCACTATTGAGCACCCTAGCAACCCAAACACACACAGACATATCTTCAAATCTGAATGTCATAGACACATGGGGGTTGGTTTATATCATTCATACTGGCAAGGAGCCTTTGGAGTGTTATCATTGGTAGCTGCTAAGCCACTCCCTAGCAACCAAACAGAGTACCCTAGCAACCATCTAGCAAGACCTATATCTCTGCATCAGAACATCGTAGAGACATGGGAGTTGGTTCTTTTGACTCATGCTAGCAAATAGGTATCTTTAAGATGCTAGTCATGCTAGCAGTGATTAGCTACATGCTAATAGTGATTAGCTAAGTGTTAAATCAGGCTAAGAACTTTATAAAACTCCATAGTAATGATCTGTGACAACTAGTAACTGCCTAACAACACTCTAGCAACCACCCCAAGTACCTTAGCAACCGCCCTAGCAACCACTCCAAGTACCCTAGCAACCGCATAGCAACACCATAGCAACCACCCTGGATACCCTAGCAACGGCATAGCAACACCTTAGCAACCACCCTAGCAACCACCCCGAGTACCCTAGCAACCGCATAGCAACACCCTAGCAACCACCCCGGTTACCCTAGCAACCGCATAGCAACACCCTAGCAACCACCCTGGGTACCCTAGCAACCACCCAGAGTACCCTAGCAACCGCATAGCAACACCCTAGCAACCACCCCAGTTACCCTAGCAACCGCATAGCAACACCCTAGCAACCACCCCGGTTACCCTAGCAACCGCATAGCAACACCTTAGCAACCACCCTGGGTACCCTAGCAACCGCCCTAGCAACCACCCTGGTTACCCTAGCAACCGCATAGCAACACCCTAGCAACCACCCCGGTTACCCTAGCAACCGCATAGCAACACCTTAGCAACCACCCTGGGTACCCTAGCAACCACCCCGGTTACCATAGCAACCACATAGCAACACCTTAGCAACCACCCTGGGTACCCTAGCAACTGCCCTAGCAACCATCCTGTGTCCCCTAGCAACCACCCCAATTACCCTAGCAACTGCATAGCAACACCCTAGCAACCACCCTGAGTACCCTAGCAACGGTCCTAGTAACCACCCCGAGTACCCTAGCAACCACCCCAGTTACCCTAGCAACTGCACAGCAACACCCTAGCAACCGAGTGCCGAGTTTTGCCACTGCAAGCACCACTCACATTTTCTTCAGGAAATGTACATATCTAGTGTTACTATTACTATTCGCCCAGACAAAACTTTGGCGCGTAACTCGTCCCGCACCGTTTCTCGCAGACCCATGAATGAGGTGTCAAATCGTGCAGCTTATTGAGGAGAGGTGTGCTATGACTTTTCTAAGCAATCGGGCGTACGATGTTCGCACAGCGGGCGAAAATTTTGGGCAAAAAGTCTCATAGACTTACAATGGCGGAATGTTTGAGAATTTGAATCTTAACTGTCACTTTCTCACACACACATGCAGGGCCTTAGGAACCCTTTCTCTCTCTAACTCTCTCATACTCATTTGACTTTTCAAGTAACCAATAAGTAATGACCTATGAACTTCATAGTCATACCCTAGCAACCATTACAGCACCCTAGCAACCGGGTGCCGAGTTTTGCCACGGCAAGCACCACTCACATTTCCTTCAGGAAATGTACATATCTAGTGTTACTATTACTATTCGCCCAGACAAAACTTTGGCGCGTAACTCGTCCCGCACCGTTTCTCGCAGACCCATGAATGAGGTGTCAAATCGTGCAGCTTATTGAGGAGAGGTGTGCTATGACTTTTCTAAGCAATCGGGCGTACGATGTTCGCACAGCGGGCGAAAATTTTGGGCAAAAAGTCTCATAGACTTACAATGGCGGAATGTTTGAGAATTTGAATCTTAACTGTCACTTTCTCACACACACATGCAGGGCCTTAGGAACCCTTTCTCTCTCTAACTCTCTCATACTCATTTGACTTTTCAAGTAACCAATAAGTAATGACCTATGAACTTCATAGTCATACCCTAGCAACCATTACAGCACCCTAGCAACCGGGTGCCGAGTTTTGCCACGGCAAGCACCACTCACATTTCCTTCAGGAAATGTACATATCTAGTGTTACTATTACTATTCGCCCAGACAAAACTTTGGCGCGTAACTCGTCCCGCACCGTTTCTCGCAGACCCATGAATGAGGTGTCAAATCGTGCAGCTTATTGAGGAGAGGTGTGCTATGACTTTTCTAAGCAATCGGGCGTACGATGTTCGCACAGCGGGCGAAAATTTTGGGCAAAAAGTCTCATAGACTTACAATGGCGGAATGTTTGAGAATTTGAATCTTAACTGTCACTTTCTCACACACACATGCAGGGCCTTAGGAACCCTTTCTCTCTCTAACTCTCTCATACTCATTTGACTTTTCAAGTAACCAATAAGTAATGACCTATGAACTTCATAGTCATACCCTAGCAACCATTACAGCACCCTAGCAACCGGGTGCCGAGTTTTGCCACGGCAAGCACCACTCACATTTCCTTCAGGAAATGTACATATCTAGTTAGTGGTGCTTGCCATAGGCAAAGCATCACTATTACTATTCTGCGTGCTTCTTATTATTATTCTTATTATTCTTCCGTACAAAATTTCGGCGCGTAACTCGTCCCGCAGTTTTTGTCACAGACCCACGAAACGGGCGTCAAATCATGCGGCCTATTCGGGAATGGTGTGCTATGACTTTTATAAGCGATCGGGTGTGCGATGATCGTACACGGGGCGAAAAATCGGCCGAAAAATCCCATAGACAATGCATTGCGGCCAACTTTGACGGGTCGTAGCGCAGAGCGAGAATTTCGTAGAAACTTGTGAATCACCACATTTGGAGAGGCTGGCAAGCTGTGCGAAAGCATACCCCGCAATGGGGTATAAGTTGTACCCCTGGGGCGCAAGAGCCCCCCAAATTTTCCCATTGACATACTATGGGGAGGGACGGCCCATTAAAAAGCATGTTTTTTTCCTACTATGGTAATTTACATAGGAATTTTGCATTGAACATAACTTTGGTTTACAGTGTCATAGAGACATGGGGGAGGGCTCATTTAACTCAGCCAACCAATCAGACTCTCAGGATCACTGATAAGCTGTCAAGCCACGCCCTAGCAACCATTTAGAGCACCCTAGCAACTGATCCCATAGACTGCCATTATAAAAGACCCAGATGGATATCTTTGGATCACAATATCATAGAGACATGAGGGAGGGCTCATTTAACTCAGACAACCAATCAGACTCTCAGGATCACCAGTAAGCTGTCAAGCCACGCCCTAGCAACCATTTAGAGCACCCTAGCAACTGATCCCATAGACCACCATTATAAAAGACCCAGATGGATATCTTTGGATCACAGTGTCATAGAGACATGGGGGTGGGCTCATTTGATTTGGGGCGGTAAACAGCCAATCATGAATCAGCTTCACCACTTCCTAGCCACGCCCTAGCAACCACTATTGAGCACCCTAGCAACCCAAACACACACAGACATATCTTCAAATCTGAATGTCATAGACACATGGGGGTTGGTTTATATCATTCATACTGGCAAGGAGCCTTTGGAGTGTTATCATTGGTAGCTGCTAAGCCACTCCCTAGCAACCAAACAGAGTACCCTAGCAACCATCTAGCAAGACCTATATCTCTGCATCAGAACATCGTAGAGACATGGGAGTTGGTTCTTTTGACTCATGCTAGCAAATAGGTATCTTTAAGATGCTAGTCATGCTAGCAGTGATTAGCTACATGCTAATAGTGATTAGCTAAGTGTTAAATCAGGCTAAGAACTTTATAAAACTCCATAGTAATGATCTGTGACAACTAGTAACTGCCTAACAACACTCTAGCAACCACCCCAAGTACCTTAGCAACCGCCCTAGCAACCACTCCAAGTACCCTAGCAACCGCATAGCAACACCATAGCAACCACCCTGGATACCCTAGCAACGGCATAGCAACACCTTAGCAACCACCCTAGCAACCACCCCGAGTACCCTAGCAACCGCATAGCAACACCCTAGCAACCACCCCGGTTACCCTAGCAACCGCATAGCAACACCCTAGCAACCACCCTGGGTACCCTAGCAACCACCCCGAGTACCCTAGCAACCGCATAGCAACACCCTAGCAACCACCCCAGTTACCCTAGCAACCGCATAGCAACACCCTAGCAACCACCCCGGTTACCCTAGCAACCGCATAGCAACACCTTAGCAACCACCCTGGGTACCCTAGCAACTGCCCTAGCAACCACCCTGGTTACCCTAGCAACCGCATAGCAACACCCTAGCAACCACCCCGGTTACCCTAGCAACCGCATAGCAACACCTTAGCAACCACCCTGGGTACCCTAGCAACTGCCCTAGCAACCACCCCGGTTACCATAGCAACCACATAGCAACACCTTAGCAACCACCCTGGGTACCCTAGCAACCGCCCTAGCAACCATCCTGTGTCCCCTAGCAACCACCCCAATTACCCTAGCAACTGCATAGCAACACCCTAGCAACCACCCTGAGTACCCTAGCAACGGTCCTAGTAACCACCCCGAGTACCCTAGCAACCACCCCAGTTACCCTAGCAACTGCACAGCAACACCCTAGCAACCGAGTGCCGAGTTTTGCCACTGCAAGCACCACTCACATTTTCTTCAGGAAATGTACATATCTAGTGTTACTATTACTATTCGCCCTGACAAAACTTTGGCGCGTAACTCGTCCCGCACCGTTTGTCGTAGACTCATGAATGAGGTGTCAAATCGTGCGGCTTATTGAGGAGAGGTGTGCTATGACTTTTCTAAGCGATCGGGCGTACGACGATCGTACAGCAGACGAAAAAGCAGGCAAAAAAATCCCATAGACTTACAATGGCAGAATGTTCATAAATTTGAATCTCAACTGTCACTTTCTCACACACACACACACATGCAGGGCCTTTGGAACCCTTTCTCTCTCTAACTCGTTTCACTTATCTTTTCAAGTAACTAATAAGTAATAACCTTTGATCTTCATAGCCACACCCTAGCAACTATTACATCACCCTAGCAACTGAGGGCCGAGGTTTGCCACAGCAAGCACCACTCACATTTTCTTCAGAAAATGTACATATCTAGTGTTACTATTACTATTCGCCCAGACAAAACTTTGGCGCGTAACTCGTCCCGCACCGTTTCTCGCAGACCCATGAATGAGGTGTCAAATCGTGCAGCTTATTGAGGAGAGGTGTGCTATGACTTTTCTAAGCAATCGGGCGTACGATGTTCACACAGCGGGCGAAAATTTTGGGCAAAAAGTCTCATAGACTTACAATGGCGGAATGTTTGAGAATTTGAATCTTAACTGTCACTTTCTCACACACACATGCAGGGCCTTAGGAACCCTTTCTCTCTCTAACTCTCTCATACTCATTTGACTTTTCAAGTAACCAATAAGTAATGACCTATGAACTTCATAGTCATACCCTAGCAACCATTACAGCACCCTAGCAACCGGGTGCCGAGTTTTGCCACGGCAAGCACCACTCACATTTCCTTCAGGAAATGTACATATCTAGTGTTACTATTACTATTCGCCCAGACAAAACTTTGGCGCGTAACTCGTCCCGCACCGTTTCTCGCAGACCCATGAATGAGGTGTCAAATCGTGCAGCTTATTGAGGAGAGGTGTGCTATGACTTTTCTAAGCAATCGGGCGTACGATGTTCGCACAGCGGGCGAAAATTTTGGGCAAAAAGTCTCATAGACTTACAATGGCGGAATGTTTGAGAATTTGAATCTTAACTGTCACTTTCTCACACACACATGCAGGGCCTTAGGAACCCTTTCTCTCTCTAACTCTCTCATACTCATTTGACTTTTCAAGTAACCAATAAGTAATGACCTATGAACTTCATAGTCATACCCTAGCAACCATTACAGCACCCTAGCAACCGGGTGCCGAGTTTTGCCACGGCAAGCACCACTCACATTTCCTTCAGGAAATGTACATATCTAGTTAGTGGTGCTTGCCATAGGCAAAGCATCACTATTACTATTCTGCGTGCTTCTTATTATTATTCTTATTATTCTTCCGTACAAAATTTCGGCGCGTAACTCGTCCCGCAGTTTTTGTCACAGACCCACGAAACGGGCGTCAAATCATGCGGCCTATTCGGGAATGGTGTGCTATGACTTTTATAAGCGATCGGGTGTGCGATGATCGTACACGGGGCGAAAAATCGGCCGAAAAAATCCCATAGACAATGCATTGCGGCCAACTTTGACGGGTCGTAGCGCAGAGCGAGAATTTCGTAGAAACTTGTGAATCACCACATTTGGAGAGGCTGGCAAGCTGTGCGAAAGCATACCCCGCAATGGGGTATAAGTTGTACCCCTGGGGCGCAAGAGCCCCCCAAATTTTCCCATTGACATACTATGGGGAGGGACGGCCCATTAAAAAGCATGTTTTTTTCCTACTATGGTAATTTACATAGGAATTTTGCATTGAACATAACTTTGGTTTACAGTGTCATAGAGACATGGGGGAGGGCTCATTTAACTCAGCCAACCAATCAGACTCTCAGGATCACTGATAAGCTGTCAAGCCACGCCCTAGCAACCATTTAGAGCACCCTAGCAACTGATCCCATAGACTGCCATTATAAAAGACCCAGATGGATATCTTTGGATCACAATATCATAGAGACATGAGGGAGGGCTCATTTAACTCAGACAACCAATCAGACTCTCAGGATCACCAGTAAGCTGTCAAGCCACGCCCTAGCAACCATTTAGAGCACCCTAGCAACTGATCCCATAGACCACCATTATAAAAGACCCAGATGGATATCTTTGGATCACAGTGTCATAGAGACATGGGGGTGGGCTCATTTGATTTGGGGCGGTAAACAGCCAATCATGAATCAGCTTCACCACTTCCTAGCCACGCCCTAGCAACCACTATTGAGCACCCTAGCAACCCAAACACACACAGACATATCTTCAAATCTGAATGTCATAGACACATGGGGGTTGGTTTATATCATTCATACTGGCAAGGAGCCTTTGGAGTGTTATCATTGGTAGCTGCTAAGCCACTCCCTAGCAACCAAACAGAGTACCCTAGCAACCATCTAGCAAGACCTATATCTCTGCATCAGAACATCGTAGAGACATGGGAGTTGGTTCTTTTGACTCATGCTAGCAAATAGGTATCTTTAAGATGCTAGTCATGCTAGCAGTGATTAGCTACATGCTAATAGTGATTAGCTAAGTGTTAAATCAGGCTAAGAACTTTATAAAACTCCATAGTAATGATCTGTGACAACTAGTAACTGCCTAACAACACTCTAGCAACCACCCCAAGTACCTTAGCAACCGCCCTAGCAACCACTCCAAGTACCCTAGCAACCGCATATCAACACCATAGCAACCACCCTGGATACCCTAGCAACGGCATAGCAACACCTTAGCAACCACCCTAGCAACCACCCCGAGTACCCTAGCAACCGCATAGCAACACCCTAGCAACCACCCCGGTTACCCTAGCAACCGCATAGCAACACCCTAGCAACCACCCTGGGTACCCTAGCAACCACCCCGAGTACCCTAGCAACCGCATAGCAACACCCTAGCAACCACCCCAGTTACCCTAGCAACCGCATAGCAACACCCTAGCAACCACCCCGGTTACCCTAGCAACCGCATAGCAACACCTTAGCAACCACCCTGGGTACCCTAGCAACCGCCCTAGCAACCACCCTGGTTACCCTAGCAACCGCATAGCAACACCCTAGCAACCACCCCGGTTACCCTAGCAACCGCATAGCAACACCTTAGCAACCACCCTGGGTACCCTAGCAACCACCCCGGTTACCATAGCAACCACATAGCAACACCTTAGCAACCACCCTGGGTACCCTAGCAACTGCCCTAGCAACCATCCTGTGTCCCCTAGCAACCACCCCAATTACCCTAGCAACTGCATAGCAACACCCTAGCAACCACCCTGAGTACCCTAGCAACGGTCCTAGTAACCACCCCGAGTACCCTAGCAACCACCCCAGTTACCCTAGCAACTGCACAGCAACACCCTAGCAACCGAGTGCCGAGTTTTGCCACTGCAAGCACCACTCACATTTTCTTCAGGAAATGTACATATCTAGTGTTACTATTACTATTCGCCCTGACAAAACTTTGGCGCGTAACTCGTCCCGCACCGTTTGTCGTAGACTCATGAATGAGGTGTCAAATCGTGCGGCTTATTGAGGAGAGGTGTGCTATGACTTTTCTAAGCGATCGGGCGTACGACGATCGTACAGCAGACGAAAAAGCAGGCAAAAAAATCCCATAGACTTACAATGGCAGAATGTTCATAAATTTGAATCTCAACTGTCACTTTCTCACACACACACACACATGCAGGGCCTTTGGAACCCTTTCTCTCTCTAACTCGTTTCACTTATCTTTTCAAGTAACTAATAAGTAATAACCTTTGATCTTCATAGCCACACCCTAGCAACTATTACATCACCCTAGCAACTGAGGGCCGAGGTTTGCCACAGCAAGCACCACTCACATTTTCTTCAGAAAATGTACATATCTAGTGTTACTATTACTATTCGCCCAGACAAAACTTTGGCGCGTAACTCGTCCCGCACCGTTTCTCGCAGACCCATGAATGAGGTGTCAAATCGTGCAGCTTATTGAGGAGAGGTGTGCTATGACTTTTCTAAGCAATCGGGCGTACGATGTTCGCACAGCGGGCGAAAATTTTGGGCAAAAAGTCTCATAGACTTACAATGGCGGAATGTTTGAGAATTTGAATCTTAACTGTCACTTTCTCACACACACATGCAGGGCCTTAGGAACCCTTTCTCTCTCTAACTCTCTCATACTCATTTGACTTTTCAAGTAACCAATAAGTAATGACCTATGAACTTCATAGTCATACCCTAGCAACCATTACAGCACCCTAGCAACCGGGTGCCGAGTTTTGCCACGGCAAGCACCACTCACATTTCCTTCAGGAAATGTACATATCTAGTGTTACTATTACTATTCGCCCAGACAAAACTTTGGCGCGTAACTCGTCCCGCACCGTTTCTCGCAGACCCATGAATGAGGTGTCAAATCGTGCAGCTTATTGAGGAGAGGTGTGCTATGACTTTTCTAAGCAATCGGGCGTACGATGTTCGCACAGCGGGCGAAAATTTTGGGCAAAAAGTCTCATAGACTTACAATGGCGGAATGTTTGAGAATTTGAATCTTAACTGTCACTTTCTCACACACACATGCAGGGCCTTAGGAACCCTTTCTCTCTCTAACTCTCTCATACTCATTTGACTTTTCAAGTAACCAATAAGTAATGACCTATGAACTTCATAGTCATACCCTAGCAACCATTACAGCACCCTAGCAACCGGGTGCCGAGTTTTGCCACGGCAAGCACCACTCACATTTCCTTCAGGAAATGTACATATCTAGTTAGTGGTGCTTGCCATAGGCAAAGCATCACTATTACTATTCTGCGTGCTTCTTATTATTATTCTTATTATTCTTCCGTACAAAATTTCGGCGCGTAACTCGTCCCGCAGTTTTTGTCACAGACCCACGAAACGGGCGTCAAATCATGCGGCCTATTCGGGAATGGTGTGCTATGACTTTTATAAGCGATCGGGTGTGCGATGATCGTACACGGGGCGAAAAATCGGCCGAAAAATCCCATAGACAATGCATTGCGGCCAACTTTGACGGGTCGTAGCGCAGAGCGAGAATTTCGTAGAAACTTGTGAATCACCACATTTGGAGAGGCTGGCAAGCTGTGCGAAAGCATACCCCGCAATGGGGTATAAGTTGTACCCCTGGGGCGCAAGAGCCCCCCAAATTTTCCCATTGACATACTATGGGGAGGGACGGCCCATTAAAAAGCATGTTTTTTTCCTACTATGGTAATTTACATAGGAATTTTGCATTGAACATAACTTTGGTTTACAGTGTCATAGAGACATGGGGGAGGGCTCATTTAACTCAGCCAACCAATCAGACTCTCAGGATCACTGATAAGCTGTCAAGCCACGCCCTAGCAACCATTTAGAGCACCCTAGCAACTGATCCCATAGACTGCCATTATAAAAGACCCAGATGGATATCTTTGGATCACAATATCATAGAGACATGAGGGAGGGCTCATTTAACTCAGACAACCAATCAGACTCTCAGGATCACCAGTAAGCTGTCAAGCCACGCCCTAGCAACCATTTAGAGCACCCTAGCAACTGATCCCATAGACCACCATTATAAAAGACCCAGATGGATATCTTTGGATCACAGTGTCATAGAGACATGGGGGTGGGCTCATTTGATTTGGGGCGGTAAACAGCCAATCATGAATCAGCTTCACCACTTCCTAGCCACGCCCTAGCAACCACTATTGAGCACCCTAGCAACCCAAACACACACAGACATATCTTCAAATCTGAATGTCATAGACACATGGGGGTTGGTTTATATCATTCATACTGGCAAGGAGCCTTTGGAGTGTTATCATTGGTAGCTGCTAAGCCACTCCCTAGCAACCAAACAGAGTACCCTAGCAACCATCTAGCAAGACCTATATCTCTGCATCAGAACATCGTAGAGACATGGGAGTTGGTTCTTTTGACTCATGCTAGCAAATAGGTATCTTTAAGATGCTAGTCATGCTAGCAGTGATTAGCTACATGCTAATAGTGATTAGCTAAGTGTTAAATCAGGCTAAGAACTTTATAAAACTCCATAGTAATGATCTGTGACAACTAGTAACTGCCTAACAACACTCTAGCAACCACCCCAAGTACCTTAGCAACCGCCCTAGCAACCACTCCAAGTACCCTAGCAACCGCATAGCAACACCATAGCAACCACCCTGGATACCCTAGCAACGGCATAGCAACACCTTAGCAACCACCCTAGCAACCACCCCGAGTACCCTAGCAACCGCATAGCAACACCCTAGCAACCACCCCGGTTACCCTAGCAACCGCATAGCAACACCCTAGCAACCACCCTGGGTACCCTAGCAACCACCCCGAGTACCCTAGCAACCGCATAGCAACACCCTAGCAACCACCCCAGTTACCCTAGCAACCGCATAGCAACACCCTAGCAACCACCCCGGTTACCCTAGCAACTGCATAGCAACACCTTAGCAACCACCCTGGGTACCCTAGCAACCGCCCTAGCAACCACCCTGGTTACCCTAGCAACCGCATAGCAACACCCTAGCAACCACCCCGGTTACCCTAGCAACCGCATAGCAACACCTTAGCAACCACCCTGGGTACCCTAGCAACCACCCCGGTTACCATAGCAACCACATAGCAACACCTTAGCAACCACCCTGGGTACCCTAGCAACTGCCCTAGCAACCATCCTGTGTCCCCTAGCAACCACCCCAATTACCCTAGCAACTGCATAGCAACACCCTAGCAACCACCCTGAGTACCCTAGCAACGGTCCTAGTAACCACCCCGAGTACCCTAGCAACCACCCCAGTTACCCTAGCAACTGCACAGCAACACCCTAGCAACCGAGTGCCGAGTTTTGCCACTGCAAGCACCACTCACATTTTCTTCAGGAAATGTACATATCTAGTGTTACTATTACTATTCGCCCAGACAAAACTTTGGCGCGTAACTCGTCCCGCACCGTTTCTCGCAGACCCATGAATGAGGTGTCAAATCGTGCAGCTTATTGAGGAGAGGTGTGCTATGACTTTTCTAAGCAATCGGGCGTACGATGTTCGCACAGCGGGCGAAAATTTTGGGCAAAAAGTCTCATAGACTTACAATGGCGGAATGTTTGAGAATTTGAATCTTAACTGTCACTTTCTCACACACACATGCAGGGCCTTAGGAACCCTTTCTCTCTCTAACTCTCTCATACTCATTTGACTTTTCAAGTAACCAATAAGTAATGACCTATGAACTTCATAGTCATACCCTAGCAACCATTACAGCACCCTAGCAACCGGGTGCCGAGTTTTGCCACGGCAAGCACCACTCACATTTCCTTCAGGAAATGTACATATCTAGTGTTACTATTACTATTTGCCCAGACAAAACTTTGGCGCGTAACTCGTCCCGCACCGTTTCTCGCAGACCCATGAATGAGGTGTCAAATCGTGCAGCTTATTGAGGAGAGGTGTGCTATGACTTTTCTAAGCAATCGGGCGTACGATGTTCGCACAGCGGGCGAAAATTTTGGGCAAAAAGTCTCATAGACTTACAATGGCGGAATGTTTGAGAATTTGAATCTTAACTGTCACTTTCTCACACACACATGCAGGGCCTTAGGAACCCTTTCTCTCTCTAACTCTCTCATACTCATTTGACTTTTCAAGTAACCAATAAGTAATGACCTATGAACTTCATAGTCATACCCTAGCAACCATTACAGCACCCTAGCAACCGGGTGCCGAGTTTTGCCACGGCAAGCACCACTCACATTTCCTTCAGGAAATGTACATATCTAGTGTTACTATTACTATTCGCCCAGACAAAACTTTGGCGCGTAACTCGTCCCGCACCGTTTCTCGCAGACCCATGAATGAGGTGTCAAATCGTGCAGCTTATTGAGGAGAGGTGTGCTATGACTTTTCTAAGCAATCGGGCGTACGATGTTCGCACAGCGGGCGAAAATTTTGGGCAAAAAGTCTCATAGACTTACAATGGCGGAATGTTTGAGAATTTGAATCTTAACTGTCACTTTCTCACACACACATGCAGGGCCTTAGGAACCCTTTCTCTCTCTAACTCTCTCATACTCATTTGACTTTTCAAGTAACCAATAAGTAATGACCTATGAACTTCATAGTCATACCCTAGCAACCATTACAGCACCCTAGCAACCGGGTGCCGAGTTTTGCCACGGCAAGCACCACTCACATTTCCTTCAGGAAATGTACATATCTAGTGTTACTATTACTATTCGCCCAGACAAAACTTTGGCGCGTAACTCGTCCCGCACCGTTTCTCGCAGACCCATGAATGAGGTGTCAAATCGTGCAGCTTATTGAGGAGAGGTGTGCTATGACTTTTCTAAGCAATCGGGCGTACGATGTTCGCACAGCGGGCGAAAATTTTGGGCAAAAAGTCTCATAGACTTACAATGGCGGAATGTTTGAGAATTTGAATCTTAACTGTCACTTTCTCACACACACATGCAGGGCCTTAGGAACCCTTTCTCTCTCTAACTCTCTCATACTCATTTGACTTTTCAAGTAACCAATAAGTAATGACCTATGAACTTCATAGTCATACCCTAGCAACCATTACAGCACCCTAGCAACCGGGTGCCGAGTTTTGCCACGGCAAGCACCACTCACATTTCCTTCAGGAAATGTACATATCTAGTTATTCTTATTATTCTTCCGTACAAAATTTCGGCGCGTAACTCGTCCCGCAGTTTTTGTCACAGACCCACGAAACGGGCGTCAAATCATGCGGCCTATTCGGGAATGGTGTGCTATGACTTTTATAAGCGATCGGGTGTGCGATGATCGTACACGGGGCGAAAAATCGGCCGAAAAATCCCATAGACAATGCATTGCGGCCAACTTTGACGGGTCGTAGCGCAGAGCGAGAATTTCGTAGAAACTTGTGAATCACCACATTTGGAGAGGCTGGCAAGCTGTGCGAAAGCATACCCCGCAATGGGGTATAAGTTGTACCCCTGGGGCGCAAGAGCCCCCCAAATTTTCCCATTGACATACTATGGGGAGGGACGGCCCATTAAAAAGCATGTTTTTTTCCTACTATGGTAATTTACATAGGAATTTTGCATTGAACATAACTTTGGTTTACAGTGTCATAGAGACATGGGGGAGGGCTCATTTAACTCAGCCAACCAATCAGACTCTCAGGATCACTGATAAGCTGTCAAGCCACGCCCTAGCAACCATTTAGAGCACCCTAGCAACTGATCCCATAGACTGCCATTATAAAAGACCCAGATGGATATCTTTGGATCACAATATCATAGAGACATGAGGGAGGGCTCATTTAACTCAGACAACCAATCAGACTCTCAGGATCACCAGTAAGCTGTCAAGCCACGCCCTAGCAACCATTTAGAGCACCCTAGCAACTGATCCCATAGACCACCATTATAAAAGACCCAGATGGATATCTTTGGATCACAGTGTCATAGAGACATGGGGGTGGGCTCATTTGATTTGGGGCGGTAAACAGCCAATCATGAATCAGCTTCACCACTTCCTAGCCACGCCCTAGCAACCACTATTGAGCACCCTAGCAACCCAAACACACACAGACATATCTTCAAATCTGAATGTCATAGACACATGGGGGTTGGTTTATATCATTCATACTGGCAAGGAGCCTTTGGAGTGTTATCATTGGTAGCTGCTAAGCCACTCCCTAGCAACCAAACAGAGTACCCTAGCAACCATCTAGCAAGACCTATATCTCTGCATCAGAACATCGTAGAGACATGGGAGTTGGTTCTTTTGACTCATGCTAGCAAATAGGTATCTTTAAGATGCTAGTCATGCTAGCAGTGATTAGCTACATGCTAATAGTGATTAGCTAAGTGTTAAATCAGGCTAAGAACTTTATAAAACTCCATAGTAATGATCTGTGACAACTAGTAACTGCCTAACAACACTCTAGCAACCACCCCAAGTACCTTAGCAACCGCCCTAGCAACCACTCCAAGTACCCTAGCAACCGCATAGCAACACCATAGCAACCACCCTGGATACCCTAGCAACGGCATAGCAACACCTTAGCAACCACCCTAGCAACCACCCCGAGTACCCTAGCAACCGCATAGCAACACCCTAGCAACCACCCCGGTTACCCTAGCAACCGCATAGCAACACCCTAGCAACCACCCTGGGTACCCTAGCAACCACCCCGAGTACCCTAGCAACCGCATAGCAACACCCTAGCAACCACCCCAGTTACCCTAGCAACCGCATAGCAACACCCTAGCAACCACCCCGGTTACCCTAGCAACCGCATAGCAACACCTTAGCAACCACCCTGGGTACTCTAGCAACCGCCCTAGCAACCACCCTGGTTACCCTAGCAACCGCATAGCAACACCCTAGCAACCACCCCGGTTACCCTAGCAACCGCATAGCAACACCTTAGCAACCACCCTGGGTACCCTAGCAACTGCCCTAGCAACCACCCCGGTTACCATAGCAACCACATAGCAACACCTTAGCAACCACCCTGGGTACCCTAGCAACCGCCCTAGCAACCATCCTGTGTCCCCTAGCAACCACCCCAATTACCCTAGCAACTGCATAGCAACACCCTAGCAACCACCCTGAGTACCCTAGCAACGGTCCTAGTAACCACCCCGAGTACCCTAGCAACCACCCCAGTTACCCTAGCAACTGCACAGCAACACCCTAGCAACCGAGTGCCGAGTTTTGCCACTGCAAGCACCACTCACATTTTCTTCAGGAAATGTACATATCTAGTGTTACTATTACTATTCGCCCAGACAAAACTTTGGCGCGTAACTCGTCCCGCACCGTTTCTCGCAGACCCATGAATGAGGTGTCAAATCGTGCAGCTTATTGAGGAGAGGTGTGCTATGACTTTTCTAAGCAATCGGGCGTACGATGTTCGCACAGCGGGCGAAAATTTTGGGCAAAAAGTCTCATAGACTTACAATGGCGGAATGTTTGAGAATTTGAATCTTAACTGTCACTTTCTCACACACACATGCAGGGCCTTAGGAACCCTTTCTCTCTCTAACTCTCTCATACTCATTTGACTTTTCAAGTAACCAATAAGTAATGACCTATGAACTTCATAGTCATACCCTAGCAACCATTACAGCACCCTAGCAACCGGGTGCCGAGTTTTGCCACGGCAAGCACCACTCACATTTCCTTCAGGAAATGTACATATCTAGTGTTACTATTACTATTCGCCCAGACAAAACTTTGGCGCGTAACTCGTCCCGCACCGTTTCTCGCAGACCCATGAATGAGGTGTCAAATCGTGCAGCTTATTGAGGAGAGGTGTGCTATGACTTTTCTAAGCAATCGGGCGTACGATGTTCGCACAGCGGGCGAAAATTTTGGGCAAAAAGTCTCATAGACTTACAATGGCGGAATGTTTGAGAATTTGAATCTTAACTGTCACTTTCTCACACACACATGCAGGGCCTTAGGAACCCTTTCTCTCTCTAACTCTCTCATACTCATTTGACTTTTCAAGTAACCAATAAGTAATGACCTATGAACTTCATAGTCATACCCTAGCAACCATTACAGCACCCTAGCAACCGGGTGCCGAGTTTTGCCACGGCAAGCACCACTCACATTTCCTTCAGGAAATGTACATATCTAGTTAGTGGTGCTTGCCATAGGCAAAGCATCACTATTACTATTCTGCGTGCTTCTTATTATTATTCTTATTATTCTTCCGTACAAAATTTCGGCGCGTAACTCGTCCCGCAGTTTTTGTCACAGACCCACGAAACGGGCGTCAAATCATGCGGCCTATTCGGGAATGGTGTGCTATGACTTTTATAAGCGATCGGGTGTGCGATGATCGTACACGGGGCGAAAAATCGGCCGAAAAATCCCATAGACAATGCATTGCGGCCAACTTTGACGGGTCGTAGCGCAGAGCGAGAATTTCGTAGAAACTTGTGAATCACCACATTTGGAGAGGCTGGCAAGCTGTGCGAAAGCATACCCCGCAATGGGGTATAAGTTGTACCCCTGGGGCGCAAGAGCCCCCCAAATTTTCCCATTGACATACTATGGGGAGGGACGGCCCATTAAAAAGCATGTTTTTTTCCTACTATGGTAATTTACATAGGAATTTTGCATTGAACATAACTTTGGTTTACAGTGTCATAGAGACATGGGGGAGGGCTCATTTAACTCAGCCAACCAATCAGACTCTCAGGATCACTGATAAGCTGTCAAGCCACGCCCTAGCAACCATTTAGAGCACCCTAGCAACTGATCCCATAGACTGCCATTATAAAAGACCCAGATGGATATCTTTGGATCACAATATCATAGAGACATGAGGGAGGGCTCATTTAACTCAGACAACCAATCAGACTCTCAGGATCACCAGTAAGCTGTCAAGCCACGCCCTAGCAACCACTTACAGCACCCTAGCAACCGAGTGCCGAGTTTTGCCACGGCAAGCACCACTCACATTTTCTTCAGGAAATGTACATATCTAGTTAGTGGTGCTTGCCATAGGCAAAGCATCACTATTACTATTCTGCGTGCTTCTTATTATTATTCTTATTATTCTTCCGTACAAAATTTCGGCGCGTAACTCGTCCCGCAGTTTTTGTCACAGACCCACGAAACGGGCGTCAAATCATGCGGCCTATTCGGGAATGGTGTGCTATGACTTTTATAAGCGATCGGGTGTGCGATGATCGTACACGGGGCGAAAAATCGGCCGAAAAATCCCATAGACAATGCATTGCGGCCAACTTTGACGGGTCGTAGCGCAGAGCGAGAATTTCGTAGAAACTTGTGAATCACCACATTTGGAGAGGCTGGCAAGCTGTGCGAAAGCATACCCCGCAATGGGGTATAAGTTGTACCCCTGGGGCGCAAGAGCCCCCCAAATTTTCCCATTGACATACTATGGGGAGGGACGGCCCATTAAAAAGCATGTTTTTTTCCTACTATGGTAATTTACATAGGAATTTTGCATTGAACATAACTTTGGTTTACAGTGTCATAGAGACATGGGGGAGGGCTCATTTAACTCAGCCAACCAATCAGACTCTCAGGATCACTGATAAGCTGTCAAGCCACGCCCTAGCAACCATTTAGAGCACCCTAGCAACTGATCCCATAGACTGCCATTATAAAAGACCCAGATGGATATCTTTGGATCACAATATCATAGAGACATGAGGGAGGGCTCATTTAACTCAGACAACCAATCAGACTCTCAGGATCACCAGTAAGCTGTCAAGCCACGCCCTAGCAACCACTTACAGCACCCTAGCAACCGAGTGCCGAGTTTTGCCACGGCAAGCACCACTCACATTTTCTTCAGGAAATGTACATATCTAGTGTTACTATTACTATTCGCCCTGACAAAACTTTGGCGCGTAACTCGTCCCGCACCGTTTGTCGCTAGACTCATGAATGAGGTGTCAAATCGTGCGGCTTATTGAGGAGAGGTGTGCTATGACTTTTCTAAGCGATCGGGCGTACGACGATCGTACAGCAGAGCGAAAAATGCAGGCAAAAAATCCCATAGACTTACAATGGCAGAATGTTCATAAATTTGAATCTCAACTGTCACTTTCTCACACACACACACATGCAGGGCCTTTGGAACCCTTTCTCTCTCTAACTCGTTTCACTTATCTTTTCAAGTAACTAATAAGTAATAACCTTTGATCTTCATAGCCACACCCTAGCAACTATTACATCACCCTAGCAACTGAGGGCCGAGGTTTGCCACAGCAAGCACCACTCACATTTTCTTCAGAAAATGTACATATCTAGTGTTACTATTACTATTCACCCTGACAAAACTTCGGCACGTAACTCGTCCCGCACCGTTTGTCGTAGACCCATGAATGAGGTGTCAAATCGTGCGAGCTTATTGAGGAGAGGTGTGCTATGACTTTTCTAAGCGATCGGGCGTACGATGTTCACACAGCGGGCGAAAAATTTGGGCAAAAAAATCCCATAGACTTACAATGGTGGAATGTTCTGAGAATTTGAATCTTAACTGTCACTTTCTCACACACACATGCAGGGCCTTAGGAACCCTTTCTCTCTCTAACTCTCTCATACTCATTTGACTTTTCAAGTAACCAATAAGTAATGACCTATGACCTTCATAGTCACACCATAGCAACCACTTACAGCACCCTAGCAACCGAGGGCCGAGTTTTGCCACGGCAAGCACCACTCACATTTTCTTCAGGAAATGTACATATCTAGTTATTATTATTCTTCTGAGACTAAATTTTCTGACTGTATCTCCTCCTAGAGCTTTAACTCTACAAACTCCAAACTCAGCCCAGATCTTCAGACTGGTCTGACTCGAGTTGCTATATCTTTTCTAACTGATCGGACTTACGATTTTCCTAAAAATGCCGATCAAAATTGGGAAAAATCCCATAGACTTACATTGACGGAATGTTCAAATGAGCCAGCACTTTTCAAATTTCAACTGTCAAAACTCCCAGAATCCTTTGAGACTCAATCAAGCTTCCCTTCTATGTACTGTATTTCTAATCCATTCAAACTCATTCAAACTCATCTATCTATCTATCTATCTATCTATCTATCTATCTATCTATCTATCTATCTATCTATCATCTAACCATTACTATCTATCTATCTATCTATCTATCATTAAACTATTACTATCTATCTATCTATCTATCTATCTATCTATCTATCTATCTATCATCAAACTATCTATCTATCTATCTATCTATCTATCTATCTATCTATCATCTAACCATTACTATCTATCTATCTATCTATCTATCTATCTATCTATCTATCTATCTATCTATCTATCATTAAACTATTACTATCTATCTATCTATCTATCTATCTATCTATCTATCATCAAACTATTACTATCTATCTATCTATCTATCTATCTATCTGTCTATCTATCTATCTATCTATCTATCTATCTATCTATCTATCTATCATCAAACTATTACTTTCTATCTATCTATCTATCTATCTATCATCAAACTATCTATCTATCTATCTATCTATCATCAAACTATTACTATCTATTTATCTATCTATCTATCTATCTATCATCAAACTATTATTATCTATCTATCTATCATCAAACTATTACTATCTATCTATCTATCATCAAACTATTATTATCTATCTGTCTATTTATCTATCTATAATCAAACTATTACTATCTATCTATCATCAAACTATTACTATCTATCTATCTATCTATCTATCTACCATCAAACTATTACTATCTATCTATCTATCTATCTATCTATCTATCTATCTATCATCTAACTATTACTATCTATCTATCTATCTATCTATCTATCTATCTATCTATCTATCTATCATCTAACCATTACTTGCTAATCATGCTAGAAACATGCTAGCAACATGCTAACAACTTGCTAATCATGCTAGAAACATGCTAGCAACTTGCTAATCATGCTAGAAACATGCTAGCAAATTGCTAATCATGCTAGAAACTTGCTAGCAACATGCGAACAACTTGTTAATCATGCTAGAAACATGTTAGCAACATGCTAGTCATGCTAGAAACATGCTAAGAACTTGCTAATCATGCTAGAAACATGTTAGCAACATGCTAGTCATGCTAGAAACATGCTAGCAACATGCTAACAACTTGCTAATCATGCTAGAAACATGCTAGCAACATGCTAACAACTTGCCAATCATGCTAGAAACATTCTAACAACTTGCTAGAAACATGCTAGCAACTTGCTAATCATGCTAGAAACATGCTAGCAACATGCGAACAACTTGCTAATCATGCTAGAAACATGTTAGCAACTTGCTAGTCATGCTAGAAACATGCTAGCAACATGCTAACAACTTGCTAATCATGCTAGAAACATGCTAGCAACTTGGTAATCATGCTAGAAACATGCTAGCAACATGCTAACAACTTGCCAATCATGCTAGAAACATTCTAACAACTTGCTAGAAACATGTTAGCAAATCTATCTGTCTATTTATCTATCTATCTATCATCTGACCATTACTATCTATCTATCTATCTATCTATCTATCTATCTATCTATATTTCTATCTATCTATCTATCTATCTATCTATCTATCTATCTATCTATCTATCTATCTATCTGACAGACTGCATTCAAACTTTAACCTTTTAAAACTACTTTAAATTTCAAACTATTTCAGACTAAAACCTATCCAAACGTAACTTTTTAAAACTTCTTAAACTTTTAAAACTTTTTCAAACTTTCTGTTCTGGCTTTCTCAAGCCAACTTAAAGTTTGTCTTGACGAACTTTCTTATCTAGTTATTATTATTATTCTTCTTAGCCAAATTTTCAAACGCTACTCCTCCTAGAGCTTTAACTCTACAAACTCCAAACTCAGCCTAGATCTTCAGACTGGTCTGACTCGAGTTGCTATATCTCTTCAAACTGATCGGACTTACGGTTTTCCTAAAAATGACGTTTAAAACTGGGAAAAATCCCATAGACTTACATTGACGGAATGTTCAAATGAGCCAACACTATTCAAATTTCAACTGTCAAAACTCCCAGAATCCTTTGAGACTCAATCAAGCTTCCCTTCTATGTACTGTATTTCTAATCCATTTAAACTCATTCAAACTCATCTATCTATCTATCTATCTATCTATCTATCACTAGCCAAATTAGAGTCATGCTAGTAGCCTGCTAATCATCCTAGTAACATGCTAGTAACTGGCTAATCATGCTAATAACATGCTAACAACAAGCTAATCATGTTAGAAACAGACTAGTAACATGCTAGTAACTTGCTAATCATGCTAGAAACATGCTAGCAACTTGCTAATCATGCTAGAAACATGTTAACAACTTGCTAATCATGCTAGAAACATGCTAGCAACTTGCTAATCATTCTAAAAACATGCTAGCAACTTGCTAATCATTCTAAAAACATGCTAGCAACTTGCTAACAACTTGCTAATAATGTTAAAAACATGCTAGTAGCCTGCTAATCATGCTAGTAACATGCTAGTAACTGGCTAATCATGCTAATAACATGCTAACAACATGCTAATCATGCTAGAAATATGCTAGCAACTTGCTAATCATGCTAGTAACATACTAGCAACATGCTAACAACTTGCTAATCATGCTAGCAACATGCTAACAACTTGCTAATCATGTTAAGAACATGCTAACAACATGTTAACAACTTGCTAATCATGTTAAAAACATGCTAGCAACATGCTAATCATGATAGAAATATACTAGCAACTTGCTAATCATGTTAAAAACATGCTAGCAACTTGCTAATCATTCTAAAAACATGCTAGCAACTTGCTAATCATGTTAAAAACATGCTAGCAACTTGCTAATCATGTTAGGAACATGCTAGCAACATGCTAACAACTTGCTAATCATGTTAAAAACATGCTAGAAACATGCTAATCATGCTAGAAATATGCTAGCAACTTGCTAATCATGTTAAGAACATGCTAGCAGCATGCTAGCAACTTGCTAATCATGTTAAAAACATGCTAGCAACTTGTTAATCATGTTAGGAACATGCTAGCAACATGCTAACAACTTGCTAATCATGTTAAAAACATGCTAGCAACATGCTAATCATGCTAGAAATATGCTAGCTACTTGCTAATCATGCTAGAAACATACTAGCAACATGCTAGTCATGTTAGAAACATGCTAGCAACTTGTTAATCATGTTAGAGACATGCTAGCAACTTGTTAATCATGCTAGAAACATCCTTAGCAACCACCCTGGGCACCTTAACAACCGGCCTAGCAACCACCCCAAGTACCCTAGCAACCGCATAGCAACACCCTAGCAACGACTCCTGTTACCTTAGCAACTGCATAGCAACACCCTAGCAACCACCCCTGTTACCTTAGCAACCGCATAGCAACACCTTAGCAACCACCCTGGGAACCCTAGCAACCGCATAGCAACACCCTAGCAACCACCCTGGATACCTTAGCAACCGCATAGCAACACCCTAGCAACCACCCTAGCAACCACACTGGATACCCAAGCAACAGCATAGCAACACCTTAGCAACCACCCTGGGTACCCTAGCAACTGCATAGCAACACCCTAGCAACCACCCCTGTTACCTTAGCAACCGCATAGCAACACCCTAGCAACCACCCCTGTTACCCTAGCAACCGCATAGCAACAGACTAGCAACCATCCCTGTTACCCTTGCAACCGCATAGCAACACCTTAGCAACCACCTTGGATACCTTAGCAACGGCATAGCAACACCTTAGCAACCACCCTGGATACCCTAGCAACAGCATAGCAACACCTTAGCAACCACCCTGGGTATCTTAGCAACCGGCCTAGCAATCACCCCAAGTACCCTAGCAACCGCATAGCAACACCCTAGCAACCACCCCGTTACCTTAGCAACCGCATAGCAACACCCTAGCAACCACCCCGTTACCTTAGCAACCGCATAGCAACACCCTAGCAACCACCCCTGTTATCATGTTAATAAAATGTTAAACATGTTAACAACATGCTAGTAAAATGCTAATCATGCTAAATCATTCTAGTAACTTGTTAATTGTTATCTATCTACTTATCTATCTATCTATCTATCTATCTATCTATCTATCATCTAACCATTACTATCTATCTCTGACAGACTGTATTGCCTTCAAAACATTCAAACTTTAACCTTTTAAAACTACGTTAGACTTCAAACCATTACAGACTGAAAACCATCAAATGCAAAACTTTTTAAAACTTCGTAAACTTTTTAAACTATAAACTTTTCAAACTTTTTCAAACTTTCTGGTCCAGCTTTCTCAAGCCAACCTAAAGTTTGTCTTGACAAACTTTACTATCTAGTTATTATTATTATTATTATTATTATTATTCTTAGCCAAATTTTCAAACGCTACTCCTCCTAGAGCTTTAACTCTACAAACTCCAAACTCAGCCTAGATCTTCAGACTGGTCTGACTCGAGTTGCTATATCTCTTCAAACTGATCGGACTTACGGTTTTCCTAAAAATGACGTTTAAAACTGGGAAAAATCCCATAGACTTACATTGACGGAATGTTCAAATGAGCCAACACTATTCAAATTTCAACTGTCAAAACTCCCAGAATCCTTTGAGACTCAATCAAGCTTCCTTTCTATGTACTGTATTTCTAATCCATTTAAACTCATTCAAACTCATCTATCTATCTATCTATCTATCTATCTATCTATCTATCTATCTATCTATCTATCTATCTATCTATCTATCTATCTATCACTAGCCAAATTAGAGTCATGCTAGTAGCCTGCTAATCATGCTAGTAACATGCTAGTAACTGGCTAATCATGCTAATAACATGCTAACAACATGCTAATCATGTTAGAAACAGACTAGCAACATGCTAGTAACTTGCTAATCATGCTAGAAACATGCTAGCAACTTGCTAATCATGTTAAAACATGCTAGCAACTTGCTAATCATTCTAGAAACATGCTAGCAACTTGCTAATCATGTTAAAAACATGCTAGAAACATGCTAATCATGCTAGAAACATGCTAGCAACTTGCTAATCATGCTAGAAACATGCTAGCAACTTGCTAATCATGTTAAGAACATGTTAGCAACATGCTAGCAACTTGCTAATCATGTTAAAAACATGCTAGCAACTTGCTAATCATTCTAAAAACATGCTAACAACTTGCTAATCATGTTAAAAACATGCTAGCAACTTGCTAATCGTGTTAGGAACATGCTAGCAACATGCTAACAACTTGCTAATCATGTTAAAAACATGCTAGCAACATGCTAATCATGCTAGAAATATGCTAGCAACTTGCTAATCATGCTAGAAACATACTAGCAACATGCTAGTCATGTTAGAAACATGCTAGCAACTTGTTAATCATGCTAGAAACATCCTTAGCAACCACCCTGGGCACCTTAACAACCGGCCTAGCAACCACCCCAAGTACCCTAGCAACCGCATAGCAACACCCTAGCAATGACTCCTGTTACCTTAGCAACTGCATAGCAACACCCTAGCAACCACCCCTGTTACCTTAGCAACCGCATAGCAACACCTTAGCAACCACCCCGTTACCTTAGCAACCGCATAGCAACACCCTAGCAACCACCCCTGTTATCATGTTAATAAAATGTTAAACATGTTAACAACATGCTAGTAAAATGCTAATCATGCTAGAATCATTCTAGTAACTTGCTAATTGTTATCTATCGACTTATCTATCTATCTATCTATCTATCTATCTATCTATCTATCTATCATCTAACCATTACTATCTATCTATCTATCTATCTATCTATCTCTGACAGACTGTATTGCCTTCAAAACATTCAAACTTTAACCTTTTAAAACTACGTTAGACTTCAAACCATTACAGACTGAAAACCATCAAATGCAAAACTTTTTAAAACTTCGTAAACTTTTTAAACTATAAACTTTTCAAACTTTTTCAAACTTTCTGGTCCAGCTTTCTCAAGCCAACCTAAAGTTTGTCTTGACAAACTTTACTATCTAGTTAAGTTGGCTTGAGAAAGCCAACTTACTGATATGCTATTTAAACTTATTATTAGGTTGGCTTGAGAAAGCCAACCTACTGATCTGCTACTTAAGCTTATTAGGTTGGCTTGAGAAAGCCAACCTACTGATCTGCTACTTAAGCTTATTATTATTATTCTTCTTCTTCTGAGACTAAAATTATCAACTCTAACTCCTCCTAGAGTTTTAACTCTACAAACTCCAAACTCAGCCCAGATCTTCAAACTGATCTGAAGTTAGTTGCTATATCTTTTCTAACTGATCGGACTTACGGTTTTCCTAAAAATGACGATTAAATTTGGGAAAAATCCCATAGACTTACATTGACGGAATGTTCAAATGAGCCAGCACTTTTCAAATTTCAACTGTCAAAACTCCCAGAATCCTTTGAGACTCAATCAAACTTCCCTTCTATGTACTGTATTTCTAATCCATTTAAACTCATTCAAACTCATCTATCTGTCTCTGTTTATCTATCTATCTATCTATCTATCTATCTATCTATCTATCTATCTATCTATCTATCTATCTATCTATCTATCCATCATCTAACCATTACTTTCTATCTATCTATCTATCTATCTATCTATCTATCTATCTATCTATCTATCTATCTATCTATCTATCTATCATCTAACCATTACTTTCTTTCTATCTATCTATCTACCTATCTATCTATCTATATATCTATCATCTAACCATTACTATCTATCTATCTATCTATCTATCTATCTATCTATCTATCTATCTATCATCTAACTATTACTATCTATCTATCTATCATCTAACTATTTCTATCTATCTATCTATCTATCTATCTATCTATCTATCTATCTATCTATCATCTAACTATTACTATCTATCTATCTATCTATCTATCTATCTATCTATCTATCTATCTATCTATCTATCTATCTATCATCTAACCATTACTATCTATCTTTCTATCTATCTATCTATCTATCTATCTATCTATCTATCTATCTATCTATCTATCTATCTATGGCTAGCAACCAGAATCATGCTAGTAACTTGCTAATCATGCTAGAGACATGCTAGCAACTTGCCAATCATGCTAGAAACATGCTAGCAACTTTGCTAATCATGCTAGAAACATGCTAGCAACTTGCCAATCATGCTAGAAACATGCTAGCAACTTGCTAATCATGTTAAAATCATGCTAACAATTTTGCTAATCATACTAGAAACATGCTAGCAACTTGCTAATCATGCTAGAAACATGCTAGCAACTTTGCCAATCATACTAGAAACATGCTAGCAACTTGCTAATCATGCTAAAATCATGCTAGCAACTTTGCTAATCATACTAGAAACATGCTAGCAACTTGTTAATCATGCTAAAATCATGCTAGCAACTTTGCTAATCGTACTAGAAACATGCTAGCAACTTGCTAATCATGCTAAAATCATGCTATCAACTTGCTAATCGTACTAGAAACATGCTAGCAACTTGCCAATCATGCTAGAAACATGCTAGCAACTTTGCTAATCATACTAGAAACATGCTAGTAACTTGCTAATCATGCTAAAATCATGCTATCAACTTGCTAATCGTACTATAAACATGCTAGCAACTTGCTAATCATGCTAGAAACATGCTAGCAACTTTGCTAATCATACTAGAAACATGCTAGCAACTTGCCAATCATGTTAGAAACATGCTAGCAACTTGCTAATCATGCTAGAAACATGCTAACGACTTTGCTAATCATGCTAGAAACATGCTAGCAACTTGCCAATCATGCTAGAAACATGCTAGCAACTTTTCTAATCATACTAGAAACATGCTAGCAACTTTTCCAATCAGGCTAGAAACATGCTAGCAACTTGTTAATCATGCTAAAATCATGCTAGCAACTTTGCCAATCGTGCTAGAAACATGCTAGCAACTTGCTAATCATGCTAGAAACATGCTAGCAACTTTGCTAATCATACTAGAAACATGCTAGCAACTTGCCAATCATGTTAGAAACATGCTAGCAACTTGCTAATCATGCTAGAAACATGCTAGCGACTTTGCTAATCATGCTAGAAACATGCTAGCAACTTGCTGATCATGATAGAAACATGCTAGCAACTTTGCTAATCATGCTAGAAACATGCTAGCAACTTTTCTAATCATACTAGAAACATGCTAGCAACTTGCCAATCAGGCTAGAAACATGCTAGCAACTTGCTAATCATGCTAAAATCATGCTAACAACTTTGCCAATCGTGCTAGAAACATGCTAGCAACTTGCTAATCATGCTAAAATCATGCTAGCAACTTGCTAATCATGCTAGAAACATGCTAGCAACTTGCTAATCACGCTAGAAACATGCTAGCAACTTGTTAATCATGTTAGCAACTTGCTAATAATGCTAGAAACAGACTAGCAACATGTTAGTACCTTGCTAATCATGTTAAAAACATGCTAACAACATGCTAGTAACTTGGTAATAATGTTAGAATCATACTAACAACATGTTAATTATCTATCTATCTATCTATCTATCTGACATACTGCATTCAAACTTTAAAACTTCAAAATATTTCAGACTGAAAACCATCCAAGCTTAAAACTTTTAAAACTTTTTAAACTTCTTAAACTTTAACTTTTTAACTTTTTAAACTTTTTAAACTTTTTAAACTTTTCAAACTCTTTCAAACTTTCTTGTCCGGCTTTCTCAAGCCAACTTAAAGTTTGTCTTGACGAACTTTTTTATCTAGTTATTATTATTCTTCTTCTGAGACTAAAATTTCTGACTGCTACTCCTCCTAGAGCTTTAACTCTTCAAACTCCAAACTCAGCCCAGATCTTCAGACTGGTCTGACTCGAGTTGCTATATCTTTTCTAACTGATCGGACTTACAGTTTTCCTAAAAATGGTGATTAAAATTGGGAAAAATCCCATAGACTTACATTGACGGAATGTTCAAATGAGCCAGCACTTTTCAAATTCCAACTGTCAAAATCCCCAGAATCCTTTGAGACTCAATCAAACTTCCCTTTTATGTACTGCATTTCTAATCCATTTAAACTCATTCAAACTCATCTATCTATCTATCTATCTATCTATCTATCTATCTATCTATCTATCTATCTATCTTCTAAGCATTACTATCTATCTATCTATCTATCTATCTATCTATCTATCTATCTATCTATCTATATATCTTCTAACCATTACTATCTATCTATCTATCTATCTATCTATCTATCTATCTATCATCAAACTATTACTACCTATCTATCTATCTATCTATCTATCTATCTATCTATCTATCTATCTATCTATCTATCATTAAACTATTACTATCTATCTATCTACCTATCTATCTATCATCAAACTATTACTATCTATCTGTCTATCTATCTATCTATCTATCTATCTATCATTAAACTATTACTATCTGTCTATCTATCCATCTATCTATCTATCTATCTATCTATCTATCTATCTATCATCTAACCATTACTATCTATCTATCTATCCATCTATCTATCTATCATCTATCCATTACTATCTATCATCTAACCATTACTATCTATCTATCTATCTATCTATCTATCTATCTATCTATCTATCTATCATCAAACCATTACTACCCTAGCAACCGCATAGCAACACCCTAGCAACCACCCTGGATACCTTAGCAATGGCATAGCAACACCTTAGCAACCACCCTGGGTACCTTAGCAACCGGCCTAGCAACCACCCCATGCACCTTAGCAACCGCATAGCAACACCCTAGCAACCACCCCGTTACCCTAGCAACCACATAGCAACACCTTAGCAACCACCCTGGATACCTTAGCAACCGGCCTAGCAACCACCTCGAGTACCCTAGCAACCGCATAGCAACACCCTAGCAACCACCCCAGTTACCCTAGCAACCGCATAGCAACACCTTAGCAACCACCCTGAGTACCCTAGCAACCGCATAGCAACACCCTAGCAACCACCCCTGTTATCATGTTAATAAAATGTTAAACATGTTAACAACATGCTAGTAAAATGCTAATCATGCTAAATCATTCTAGTAACTTGTTAATTGTTATCTATCTACTTATCTATCTATTTATCTATCTATCTATCATCTAACCATTACTATCTATCTATCTATCTCTGACAGACTGTATTGCCTTCAAAACATTCAAACTTTAACCTTTTAAAACTACGTTAGACTTCAAACCATTACAGACTGAAAACCATCAAATGCAAAACTTTTTAAAACTTCGTAAACTTTTTAAACTATAAACTTTTCAAACTTTTTCAAACTTTCTGGTCCAGCTTTCTCAAGCCAACCTAAAGTTTGTCTTGACAAACTTTACTATCTAGTTAAGTTGGCTTGAGAAAGCCAACTTACTGATCTGCTATTTAAACTTCCAGTTATTATTATTATTATTATTATTATTATTCTTCTGAGACTAAATTTTCTGACTGTATCTCCTCCTAGAGCTTTAACTCTACAAACTCCAAACTCAGCCCAGATCTTCAGACTGGTCTGACTCGAGTTGCTATATCTTTTCTAACTGATCGGACTTACGATTTTCCTAAAAATGCCGATCAAAATTGGGAAAAATCCCATAGACTTACATTGACGGAATGTTCAAATGAGCCAGCACTTTTCAAATTTCAACTGTCAAAACTCCCAGAATCCTTTGAGACTCAATCAAGCTTCCCTTCTATGTACTGTATTTCTAATCCATTCAAACTCATTCAAACTCATCTATCTATCTATCTATCTATCTATCTATCTATCTATCTATCTATCTATCTATCTATCTATCATCTAACCATTACTATCTATCTATCTATCTATCATTAAACTATTACTATCTATCTATCTATCTATCTATCTATCTATCTATCTATCTATCATCAAACTATCTATCTATCTATCTATCTATCTATCTATCTATCTATCTATCTATCTATCTATCATCTAACCATTACTATCTATCTATCTATCTATCTATCTATCTATCTATCTATCTATCTATCATTAAACTATTACTATCTATCTATCTATCTATCTATCTATCTATCTATCTATCATCAAACTATTACTATCTATCTATCTATCTATCTGTCTATCTATCTATCTATCTATCTATCTATCTATCTATCATCAAACTATTACTTTCTATCTATCTATCTATCTATCTATCATCAAACTATCTATCTATCTATCTATCTATCTATCTATCTATCATCAAACTATTACTATCTATTTATCTATCTATCTATCTATCAATCATCAAACTATTATTATCTATCTATCTATCATCAAACTATTACTATCTATCTATCTATCATCAAACTATTATTATCTATCTGTCTATTTATCTATCTATAATCAAACTATTACTATCTATCTATCATCAAACTATTACTATCTATCTATCTATCTATCTATCTATCTATCTATCTATCTATCTATCATCAAACTATTACTATCTATCTATCTATCTATCTATCATCTAACTATTACTATCTATCTATCTATCTATCTATCTATCTATCTATCTATCTATCTATCATCTAACCATTACTTGCTAATCATGCTAGAAACATGCTAGCAACATGCTAACAACTTGCTAATCATGCTAGAAACATGCTAGCAACTTGCTAATCATGCTAGAAACATGCTAGCAAATTGCTAATCATGCTAGAAACTTGCTAGCAACATGCGAACAACTTGTTAATCATGCTAGAAACATGTTAGCAACATGCTAGTCATGCTAGAAACATGCTAAGAACTTGCTAATCATGCTAGAAACATGTTAGCAACATGCTAGTCATGCTAGAAACATGCTAGCAACATGCTAACAACTTGCTAATCATGCTAGAAACATGCTAGCAACATGCTAACAACTTGCCAATCATGCTAGAAACATTCTAACAACTTGCTAGAAACATGCTAGCAACTTGCTAATCATGCTAGAAACATGCTAGCAACATGCGAACAACTTGCTAATCATGCTAGAAACATGTTAGCAACTTGCTAGTCATGCTAGAAACATGCTAGCAACATGCTAACAACTTGCTAATCATGCTAGAAACATGCTAGCAACTTGGTAATCATGCTAGAAACATGCTAGCAACATGCTAACAACTTGCCAATCATGCTAGAAACATTCTAACAACTTGCTAGAAACATGTTAGCAAATCTATCTGTCTATTTATCTATCTATCTATCATCTGACCATTACTATCTATCTATCTATCTATCTATCTATCTATATTTCTATCTATCTATCTATCTATCTATCTATCTATCTATCTATCTATCTGACAGACTGCATTCAAACTTTAACCTTTTAAAACTACTTTAAATTTCAAACTATTTCAGACTAAAACCTATCCAAACGTAACTTTTTAAAACTTCTTAAACTTTTAAAACTTTTTCAAACTTTCTGTTCTGGCTTTCTCAAGCCAACTTAAAGTTTGTCTTGACGAACTTTCTTATCTAGTTAGTGGTGCTTGCCATAGGCAAAGCATCACTATTACTATTCTGCGTGCTTCTTATTATTATTCTTATTATTCTTCCGTACAAAATTTCGGCGCGTAACTCGTCCCGCAGTTTTTGTCACAGACCCACGAAACGGGCGTCAAATCATGCGGCCTATTCGGGAATGGTGTGCTATGACTTTTATAAGCGATCGGGTGTGCGATGATCGTACACGGGGCGAAAAATCGGCCGAAAAATCCCATAGACAATGCATTGCGGCCAACTTTGACGGGTCGTAGCGCAGAGCGAGAATTTCGTAGAAACTTGTGAATCACCACATTTGGAGAGGCTGGCAAGCTGTGCGAAAGCATACCCCGCAATGGGGTATAAGTTGTACCCCTGGGGCGCAAGAGCCCCCCAAATTTTCCCATTGACATACTATGGGGAGGGACGGCCCATTAAAAAGCATGTTTTTTTCCTACTATGGTAATTTACATAGGAATTTTGCATTGAACATAACTTTGGTTTACAGTGTCATAGAGACATGGGGGAGGGCTCATTTAACTCAGCCAACCAATCAGACTCTCAGGATCACCTGTAAAGCTGTCAAGCCACGCCCTAGCAACCATTTAGAGCACCCTAGCAACTGATCCCATAGACCACCATTATAAAAGACCCAGATGGATATCTTTGGATCACAGTGTCATAGAGACATGGGGGTGGGCTCATTTGATTTGGGGCGGTAAACAGCCAATCATGAATCAGCTTCACCACTTCCTAGCCACGCCCTAGCAACCACTATTGAGCACCCTAGCAACCCAAACACACACAGACATATCTTCAAATCTGAATGTCATAGACACATGGGGGTTGGTTTATATCATTCATACTGGCAAGGAGCCTTTGGAGTGTTATCATTGGTAGCTGCTAAGCCACTCCCTAGCAACCAAACAGAGTACCCTAGCAACCATCTAGCAAGACCTATATCTCTGCATCAGAACATCGTAGAGACATGGGAGTTGGTTCTTTTGACTCATGCTAGCAAATAGGTATCTTTAAGATGCTAGTCATGCTAGCAGTGATTAGCTACATGCTAATAGTGATTAGCTAAGTGTTAAATCAGGCTAAGAACTTTATAAAACTCCATAGTAATGATCTGTGACAACTAGTAACTGCCTAACAACACTCTAGCAACCACCCCAAGTACCTTAGCAACCGCCCTAGCAACCACTCCAAGTACCCTAGCAACCGCATAGCAACACCATAGCAACCACCCTGGATACCCTAGCAACGGCATAGCAACACCTTAGCAACCACCCTAGCAACCACCCCGAGTACCCTAGCAACCGCATAGCAACACCCTAGCAACCACCCCGGTTACCCTAGCAACCGCATAGCAACACCCTAGCAACCACCCTGGGTACCCTAGCAACCACCCCGAGTACCCTAGCAACCGCATAGCAACACCCTAGCAACCACCCCAGTTACCCTAGCAACCGCATAGCAACACCCTAGCAACCACCCCGGTTACCCTAGCAACCGCATAGCAACACCTTAGCAACCACCCTGGGTACCCTAGCAACCGCCCTAGCAACCACCCTGGTTACCCTAGCAACCGCATAGCAACACCCTAGCAACCACCCCGGTTACCCTAGCAACCGCATAGCAACACCTTAGCAACCACCCTGGGTACCCTAGCAACTGCCCTAGCAACCACCCCGGTTACCATAGCAACCACATAGCAACACCTTAGCAACCACCCTGGGTACCCTAGCAACCGCCCTAGCAACCATCCTGTGTCCCCTAGCAACCACCCCAATTACCCTAGCAACTGCATAGCAACACCCTAGCAACCACCCTGAGTACCCTAGCAACGGTCCTAGTAACCACCCCGAGTACCCTAGCAACCACCCCAGTTACCCTAGCAACTGCACAGCAACACCCTAGCAACCGAGTGCCGAGTTTTGCCACTGCAAGCACCACTCACATTTTCTTCAGGAAATGTACATATCTAGTGTTACTATTACTATTCGCCCAGACAAAACTTTGGCGCGTAACTCGTCCCGCACCGTTTCTCGCAGACCCATGAATGAGGTGTCAAATCGTGCAGCTTATTGAGGAGAGGTGTGCTATGACTTTTCTAAGCAATCGGGCGTACGATGTTCGCACAGCGGGCGAAAATTTTGGGCAAAAAGTCTCATAGACTTACAATGGCGGAATGTTTGAGAATTTGAATCTTAACTGTCACTTTCTCACACACACATGCAGGGCCTTAGGAACCCTTTCTCTCTCTAACTCTCTCATACTCATTTGACTTTTCAAGTAACCAATAAGTAATGACCTATGAACTTCATAGTCATACCCTAGCAACCATTACAGCACCCTAGCAACCGGGTGCCGAGTTTTGCCACGGCAAGCACCACTCACATTTCCTTCAGGAAATGTACATATCTAGTGTTACTATTACTATTCGCCCAGACAAAACTTTGGCGCGTAACTCGTCCCGCACCGTTTCTCGCAGACCCATGAATGAGGTGTCAAATCGTGCAGCTTATTGAGGAGAGGTGTGCTATGACTTTTCTAAGCAATCGGGCGTACGATGTTCGCACAGCGGGCGAAAATTTTGGGCAAAAAGTCTCATAGACTTACAATGGCGGAATGTTTGAGAATTTGAATCTTAACTGTCACTTTCTCACACACACATGCAGGGCCTTAGGAACCCTTTCTCTCTCTAACTCTCTCATACTCATTTGACTTTTCAAGTAACCAATAAGTAATGACCTATGAACTTCATAGTCATACCCTAGCAACCATTACAGCACCCTAGCAACCGGGTGCCGAGTTTTGCCACGGCAAGCACCACTCACATTTCCTTCAGGAAATGTACATATCTAGTGTTACTATTACTATTCGCCCAGACAAAACTTTGGCGCGTAACTCGTCCCGCACCGTTTCTCGCAGACCCATGAATGAGGTGTCAAATCGTGCAGCTTATTGAGGAGAGGTGTGCTATGACTTTTCTAAGCAATCGGGCGTACGATGTTCGCACAGCGGGCGAAAATTTTGGGCAAAAAGTCTCATAGACTTACAATGGCGGAATGTTTGAGAATTTGAATCTTAACTGTCACTTTCTCACACACACATGCAGGGCCTTAGGAACCCTTTCTCTCTCTAACTCTCTCATACTCATTTGACTTTTCAAGTAACCAATAAGTAATGACCTATGAACTTCATAGTCATACCCTAGCAACCATTACAGCACCCTAGCAACCGGGTGCCGAGTTTTGCCACGGCAAGCACCACTCACATTTCCTTCAGGAAATGTACATATCTAGTGTTACTATTACTATTCGCCCAGACAAAACTTTGGCGCGTAACTCGTCCCGCACCGTTTCTCGCAGACCCATGAATGAGGTGTCAAATCGTGCAGCTTATTGAGGAGAGGTGTGCTATGACTTTTCTAAGCAATCGGGCGTACGATGTTCGCACAGCGGGCGAAAATTTTGGGCAAAAAGTCTCATAGACTTACAATGGCGGAATGTTTGAGAATTTGAATCTTAACTGTCACTTTCTCACACACACATGCAGGGCCTTAGGAACCCTTTCTCTCTCTAACTCTCTCATACTCATTTGACTTTTCAAGTAACCAATAAGTAATGACCTATGAACTTCATAGTCATACCCTAGCAACCATTACAGCACCCTAGCAACCGGGTGCCGAGTTTTGCCACGGCAAGCACCACTCACATTTCCTTCAGGAAATGTACATATCTAGTGTTACTATTACTATTCGCCCAGACAAAACTTTGGCGCGTAACTCGTCCCGCACCGTTTCTCGCAGACCCATGAATGAGGTGTCAAATCGTGCAGCTTATTGAGGAGAGGTGTGCTATGACTTTTCTAAGCAATCGGGCGTACGATGTTCGCACAGCGGGCGAAAATTTTGGGCAAAAAGTCTCATAGACTTACAATGGCGGAATGTTTGAGAATTTGAATCTTAACTGTCACTTTCTCACACACACATGCAGGGCCTTAGGAACCCTTTCTCTCTCTAACTCTCTCATACTCATTTGACTTTTCAAGTAACCAATAAGTAATGACCTATGAACTTCATAGTCATACCCTAGCAACCATTACAGCACCCTAGCAACCGGGTGCCGAGTTTTGCCACGGCAAGCACCACTCACATTTCCTTCAGGAAATGTACATATCTAGTGTTACTATTACTATTCGCCCAGACAAAACTTTGGCGCGTAACTCGTCCCGCACCGTTTCTCGCAGACCCATGAATGAGGTGTCAAATCGTGCAGCTTATTGAGGAGAGGTGTGCTATGACTTTTCTAAGCAATCGGGCGTACGATGTTCGCACAGCGGGCGAAAATTTTGGGCAAAAAGTCTCATAGACTTACAATGGCGGAATGTTTGAGAATTTGAATCTTAACTGTCACTTTCTCACACACACATGCAGGGCCTTAGGAACCCTTTCTCTCTCTAACTCTCTCATACTCATTTGACTTTTCAAGTAACCAATAAGTAATGACCTATGAACTTCATAGTCATACCCTAGCAACCATTACAGCACCCTAGCAACCGGGTGCCGAGTTTTGCCACGGCAAGCACCACTCACATTTCCTTCAGGAAATGTACATATCTAGTTAGTGGTGCTTGCCAAAGGCAAAGCATCACTATTACTATTCTGCGTGCTTATTATTATTATTATTATTATTATTATTATAGATTCCGTACAAATTTCGGCGCGTAACTTGTCCCGCAGTTTTTGTCACAGACCCACGAAACGGGCGTCAAATCGTGCGGCCTATACGGGAATGGTGTGCTATGACTTTTATAAGGGATCGGGCGTACGATGATCGTACACGGGGCGAAAAATCGCCCGAAAAATCCCATAGACTTAACATTGCGGCCAACTTTGTCGGGTCGTAGCGCCGAGCGAGAATTTCGTAGAAACATGTGATTCACCACATTTGGAGAGGCTGGCAGGCTGTGCGAGAACATACCCCGCAATGGGGTATAAGTTGTACCCCTGGGGCGCAAGAGCCCCCCAAAGTTCCCCATTGACATACTATGGGGAGGGACGGCCCATTAAAAAGCATGTGTTTTTCCTACTATGGTAATTTACATAGGAATTTTCCATTGAACATAACTTTGGTTTACAGTGTCATAGAGACATGGGGGAGGGCTCATTTAACTCAGCCAACCAATCAGACTCTCAGGATCACTGTGAAGCTGTCAAGCCACGCCCTAGCAACCATTTAGAGCACCCTAGCAACTGATCCCATAGACCACCATTATAAATGGATGGATGGATATCTTTGGATCACAGTGTCATAGAGACATGGGGGTGGGTTCATTTGATTTGGGGCAGCAAACAGCCAATCATGAATCACCACAGACACTTCCTAGCCACGCCCTAGCAACCACTATCGAGCACCCTAGCAACCCAAACCTGAAGAGGCATATCTTCAAATCTGAATGTCATAGAGACATGGGGGTTGGTTTTTATCATTCATACTGGCAGGCAGCCTTTGGAGTGTCATCATTGGCAGCTTTTAAGCCACTCCCTAGCAACCAAACAGAGTACCCTAGCAACCATTTAGCAAGTCCTATATCTCTGCATCAGAACATCGTACAGACATGGAACTTGGTTCTTTTGGCTCATGCTAGCAAACAGGAATCCTTAAGTTGCTAGTCATGCTAGCAGTGAATAGCTACATGCTAATAGTGATTAGCTAAGTGCTAAATCAGGCTAAGAACTCTATAACTCTCCATAGTAATGATCTGTGATAACTAGTAACTGCCTAACAACACTCTAGCAACCACCCCAAGTACCTTAGCAACAGCCCTAGCAACCACCCCAAGTACCCTAGCAACCGCATAGCAACACCATAGCAACCACCCTGGATACCCTAGCAACGGCATAGCAACACCTTAGCAACCACCCTGGGTACCATAGCAACCGCCCTAGCAACCACCCCGAGTACCCTAGCAACCGCATAGCAACACCCTAGCAACCACCCTGGGTACCCTAGCAACGGCATAGCAACACCTTAGCAACCACCCTGGTTACCATAGCAACCGCCCTAGCAACCACCCCGAGTACCCTAGCAACCGCATAGCAACACCCTAGCAACCACCCCGGTTACCCTAGCAACCACATAGCAACACCTTAGCAACCACCCTGGGCACCCTAGCAACCGCCCTAGCAACCATCCTGGGTACCCTAGCAACCACCCCAATTACCCTAGCAACTGCATAGCAACACCCTAGCAACCACCCTGAATACCCTAGCAACGGTCCTAGTAACCACCCCGAGTACCCTAGCAACCACCCCAGTTACCCTAGCAACTGCACAGCAACACCCTAGCAACCGAGTGCCGAGTTTTGCCACGGCAAGCACCACTCACATTTTCTTCAGGAAATGTACATATCTAGTATTACTATTACTATTCGCCCTGACAAAACTTTGGCGCGTAACTCGTCCCGCACCGTTCGTCACAGACCCATGAATGAGGTGTCAAATCGACCGGCTTACTGGGGAGAAGTGTGCTATGACTTTTCTAAGCGTTCGGGCGCACGATGATCGTACAGCGGGCGAAAAAGTGGGCTAAAAAATCCCGTAGACTTACAATGGCAGAATGTTCATGGATTTGAATCTCAACTGTCACTTTCTCTCACATTCATTTGACTTATCTTTCAGGTAACACATGAGTAATGACCTATGATCTTCGTAGCCACACCCTAGCAACCGCTTACAGCCCCCTAGCAACCGAGGGCCGAGTTTTGCCACGGCAAGCACCACTCACATTTTCTTCAGGAAATGTACATTCTAGTTAGTGGTGCTTGCCAAAGGCGAAGCATCACTATTATTATCTCACCGACTTATTATTATTATTCCTCTTCTTCCGTACAAAACTTCGGCGCGTAACTCGTCCCGCAGTTTTTGTCACAGACCCACGAAACAGGCGTCAAATCGTGCGGCCTATTCGGGAATGGTGTGCTATGACTTTTATAAGCGATCGGGTGTACGATGTTCGTACACGGGGCGAAAAATCAGCCGAAAAAATCCCATAGAAAATGCATTGCGGCCAACTTTGACAGGTCGTAGCGCCGAGCGAGAATTTCGTAGAAACATGCGATTCACCACATTTGGAGAGGCTGGCAGGCTGTGCGAGAACATACCCCACAATGGGGTATAAGTTGTACCCCTGGGGCGCTAGAGCCCCCCAAAGTGGCCCCATTGACTTACTATGGGGAGGGACGGCCCATTAAAAAGCATGTTTTTTTCCTACTATGGTAATTTACATAGGAATTTTCCATTAAACATAACTTTGGTTTACAGTGTCATAGAGACATGGGGGAGGGCTCATTTAACTCAGCCAACCAATCAGACTCTCAGGATCACTGTGAAGCTGTCAAGCCACGCCCTAGCAACCATTTAGAGCACCCTAGCAACTGATCCCATAGACTGCCATTATAAAAGCCCAGATGGATATCTTTGGATCACAGTGTCATAGAGACGTGGGGGTGGGCTCAATTGACTCAGGGCAGTTAACAGCCAATCATGAATCATCTTCACCACTTCCTAGCCACGCCCTAGCAACCACTATCGAGGACCCTAGCAACCCAAACCTGAAGAGGCATATCTTCAAATCTGAATGTCATAGAGACATGGGGGTGGGTTCGTTTGACTCAGGGCAGTTAACAGCCAATCATGAATCACCTTCACCACTTCCTAGCCACGCCCTAGCAACCACTATAGAGCACCCTAGCAACCCAAACCCACACAGGCATATCTTCAAATCTGAATGTCATAGAGACATGGGGGTTGGTTTATATCATTCATACTGGCAGGCAGCCTTTGGAGTGTCGTCATTGGCAACTTTTAAGCCACTCCCTAGCAACCAAACAGAGTACCCTAGCAACCATTTAGCAAGTCCTATATCTCTACATCAGAACATCGTAGAGACATGGGACTTGGTTCTTTTGACTCATGCTAGCAAATAGGAATCCTTAAGATGCTAGTCATGCTAGCAGTGAATAGCTACATGCTAATAGTGATTAGCTAAGTGTTAAATCAGGCTAAGAACTCTATAAAACTCCATAGTAATGATCTGTGACAACCAGTAACTGCCTAACAACACTCTAGCAACTACTCCAAGCACCTTAGCAACCGCCCTAGCAACCACCCCAAGTACCCTAGCAACCGCATAGCAACACCCTAGCAACCACCCTGGATACCCTAGCAACGGCATAGCAACACCTTAGCAACCACCCTGGGTACCTTAGCAACCGCCCTAGCAACCACCCCGAGTATCCTAGCAACCGCATAGCAACACCCTAGCAACCACCCCGGTTACCCTAGCAACCGCATAGCAACACCTTAGCAACCACCCTGGGCGCCCTAGCAACCGCCCTAGCAACCACCTTGAGTACCCTAGCAACCGCATAGCAACACCCTAGCAACCACCCCGGTTACCCAAGCAACCGCATAGCAACACCTTAGCAACCACCCTGGGTACCTTAGCAACCACCCTAGCAACCACCCCGAGTACCCTAGCAACCGCATAGCAACACCCTAGCAACCACCCCGGTTACCCTAGCAACCGCATAGCAATACCTTAGCAACCACCGCTGTTACCCTAGCAACCGCATAGCAACACCCTAGCAACCACCCTGGATACCCTAGCAACCGCATAGCAACACCTTAGCAACCACCCCGGTTACCCTAGCAACCACCCCGAGTACCCTAGCAACCGCATAGCAACACCCTCGCAACCACCCCGGTTACCCTAGCAACTGCATAGCAACACCTTAGCAACCACCCTGGGTACCCTAGCAACCGCCCTAGCAACCACCCCGGTTACCCTAGCAACCGCATAGCAACACCCTAGCAACCACCCTGGATACCCTAGCAACCGCATAGCAACACCTTAGCAACCACCCTGGGTACCATAGCAACCACCCTAGCAACCACCCCGGTTACCCTAGTAACCGCATAGCAACACCTTAGCAACCACCCTGGGTACCCTAGCAACCGCCCTAGCAACCACCCCGAGTACCCTAGCAACCGCATAGCAACACCTTAGCAACCACCCCGGTTACCCTAGCAACCGCATAGCAACACCCTAGCAACCACCCTGGCTACCCTAGCAACCGCCCTAGCAACCACCCCGGTTACCTTAGCAACCGCATAGCAACACCCTAGCAACCACCCTGCGTACCCTAGCAACCGCCCTAGCAACCACCCCGAATACCCTAGCAACACCCTAGCAACCACCCCAAGTACCCTAGCAACCGCATAGCAACACCCTAGCAACCGAGTGCCGAGTTTTGCCACGGCAAGCACCACTCACATTTTCTTCAGGAAATGTACATATCTAGTTATTATTATTATTCTTCCGTACAAATTTCGGCGCGTAACTCGTCCCGCAGTTTTTGTCACAGACCTATGAAACGGGCGTCAAATCGAGCGGCCTATTCGGGAATGGTGTGCTATGACTTTTATAAGCGATCGGGTGTACGATGATCGTACACGGGGCGAAAAATCAGCCGAAAAATCCCATAGACAATGCATTACGGCCAACTTTGAGGGGTCGTAGCGCCAACCAAGAATTTCGTAGAAACATGCAATTCACCACATCTGGAGAGGCTGGCAGGCTGTGCGAGAACATACCTCGCAATGGGGTATAAGTTGTACCCCTGGGGCGCAAGAGCCCCCCAAAGTGGCCCCATTGACTTACTATGGCGAGGGACGGCCCATTAAAAAGCATGTTTTTTTCCTACTATGGTAATTTACATAGGAATTTTCCATTAAACATAACTCTGGTTTACAGTGTCATAGAGACATGGGGGAGGGCTCATTTAACTCAGCCAACCAATCAGACTCTCAGGATCACTGTGAAGCTGTCAAGCCACGCCCTAGCAACCATTTAGAGCACCCTAGCAACTGATCCCATAGACCACCATTATAAAAGACCCAGATGGATATCTTTGGATCACAGTGTCATAGAGACATGGGGGTGGGCTTGTTTGACTCGGGGCAGCAAACAGCCAATCATGAATCACTATAGACACTTCCTAGCCACGCCCTAGCAACCACTATTGAGCACCCTAGCAACCCAAACCCACACAGGCATATCTTCAAATCTGAATGTCATAGAGACATGGGGGTTGGTTTATATCATTCATAATGGCAGGCAGCCTTTGGAGTATCATCATTGGCAGCTGCCAAGCCACTCCCTAGCAACCAAACAGAGTACCTTAGCAACCATTTAGCAAGTCCTATATCTCTACATCAGAACATCGTACAGACATGGAACTTGGTTCTTTTGGCTCATGCTAGCAAATAGGAATCCTTAAGTTGCTAGCCATGCTAACAGTGAACAGCTACATGCTAATAGTGATTAGCTAAGTGCTAAATCAGGCTAAGAACTCCATAACACTCCATAGTAATGATCTGTGACAACTAGTAACTGCCTAACAACACTCTAGCAACCACCCCAAGTACCTTAGCAACCGCCCTAGCAACCACCCCAAGTACCCTAGCAACCGCATAGCAACACCATAGCAACCACCCTGGATACCCTAGCAACGGCATAGCAACACCTTAGCAACCACCCTGGGTACCATAGCAACCGCCCTAGCAACCACCCCGAGTACCCTAGCAACCGCATAGCAACACCCTAGCAACCACCCCGGTTACCCTAGCAACCGCATAGCAACACTCTAGCAACCACCCTGGGTACCCTAGCAACCGCCCTAGCAACCACCCCGAGTACCCTAGCAACCGCATAGCAACACCCTAGCAACCACCCCGGTTACCATAGCAACCGCATAGCAACACCTTAGCAACCATCCTGGGTACCTTAGCAACCGCCCTAGCAACCACCCCGGTTACCCTAGCAACCACATATCAACACCCTAGCAACCAACCCGGTTACCCTAGCAACTACATAGAAACACCCTAGCAACCGCATAGCAACACCTTAGCAACCGCCTAGCAACCACCCCGAGTACCCTAGCAACCGCATAGCAACACCCTAGCAACCACCCCGGTTACCCTAGCAACCGCATAGCAACACCTTAGCAACCACCCTGGGTACCCTAGCAACCGCCCTAGCAACCACCCCGAGTACCCTAGCAACCGCATAGCAACACCCTAGCAACCGAGTGCCGAGTTTTGCCACGGCAAGCACCACTCACATTTTCTTCAGGAAATGTACATATCTAGTATTACTATTACTATTCGCCCTGACAAAACTTCGGCGCGTAACTCGTCCCGCACCGTTTGTCACAGACCCATGAATGAGGTGTCAAATCGACCGGCTTACTGGGGAGAGGTGTGCTATGACTTTTCTAAGCATTCGGGCGTACAATGATCGTACAGCGGGCGAAAAAGAGGGTTGAAAAATACCATAGACTTACAATGGCAGAATGTTCATGAATTTGAATCTCAACTGTCACTTTCTCTCACATTCATTTGACTTATCTTTCAGGTAACCAATGAGTAATGACCTATGATCTTCGTAGCAACACCCTAGCAACCGCTTACAGCCCCCTAGCAACCGAGGGCCGAGTTTTGCCACTGCAAGCACCACTCACATTTTCTTCAGGAAATGTACATATCTAGTTATTATTATTATTCTTCTTAGCCAAATTTTCAAACGCTACTCCTCCTAGAGCTTTAACTCTACAAACTCCAAACTCAGCCTAGATCTTCAGACTGGTCTGACTCGAGTTGCTATATCTCTTCAAACTGATCGGACTTACGGTTTTCCTAAAAATGACGTTTAAAACTGGGAAAAATCCCATAGACTTACATTGACGGAATGTTCAAATGAGCCAACACTATTCAAATTTCAACTGTCAAAACTCCCAGAATCCTTTGAGACTCAATCAAGCTTCCCTTCTATGTACTGTATTTCTAATCCATTTAAACTCATTCAAACTCATCTATCTATCTATCTATCACTAGCCAAATTAGAGTCATGCTAGTAGCCTGCTAATCATCCTAGTAACATGCTAGTAACTGGCTAATCATGCTAATAACATGCTAACAACAAGCTAATCATGTTAGAAACAGACTAGTAACATGCTAGTAACTTGCTAATCATGCTAGAAACATGCTAGCAACTTGCTAATCATGCTAGAAACATGTTAACAACTTGCTAATCATGCTAGAAACATGTTAGCAACTTGCTAATCATTCTAAAAACATGCTAGCAACTTGCTAATCATTCTAAAAACATGCTAGCAACTTGCTAACAACTTGCTAATAATGTTAAAAACATGCTAGTAGCCTGCTAATCATGCTAGTAACATGCTAGTAACTGGCTAATCATGCTAATAACATGCTAACAACATGCTAGAAATATGCTAGCAACTTGCTAATCATGCTAGTAACATACTAGCAACATGCTAACAACTTGCTAATCATGCTAGCAACATGCTAACAACTTGCTAATCATGTTAAGAACATGTTAACAACATGTTAACAACTTGCTAATCATGTTAAAAACATGCTAGCAACATGCTAATCATGATAGAAATATACCAGCAACTTGCTAATCATGTTAAAAACATGCTAGCAACTTGCTAATCATTCTAAAAACATGCTAGCAACTTGCTAATCATGTTAAAAACATGCTAGCAACTTGCTAATCATGTTAGGAACATGCTAGCAACATGCTAACAACTTGCTAATCATGTTAAAAACATGCTAGAAACATGCTAATCATGCTAGAAATATGCTAGCAACTTGCTAATCATGTTAAGAACATGCTAGCAGCATGCTAGCAACTTGCTAATCATGTTAAAAACATGCTAGCAACTTGCTAATCATGTTAGGAACATGCTAGCAACATGCTAACAACTTGCTAATCATGTTAAAAACATGCTAGCAACATGCTAATCATGCTAGAAATATGCTAGCTACTTGCTAATCATGCTAGAAACATACTAACAACATGCTAGTCATGTTAGAAACATGCTAGCAACTTGTTAATCATGTTAAAAACATGCTAGCAACTTGTTAATCATGCTAGAAACATCCTTAGCAACCACCCTGGGCACCTTAACAACCGGCCTAGCAACCACCCCAAGTACCCTAGCAACCGCATAGCAACACCCTAGCAACGACTCCTGTTACCTTAGCAACTGCATAGCAACACCCTAGCAACCACCCCTGTTACCTTAGCAACCGCATAGCAACACCTTAGCAACCACCCTGGGCACCCTAGCAACCGCATAGCAACACCCTAGCAACCACCCTGGATACCTTAGCAACCGCATAGCAACACCCTAGCAACCACCCTAGCAACCACCCTGGATACCCTAGCAACAGCATAGCAACACCTTAGCAACCACCCTGGGTACCCTAGCAACTGCATAGCAACACCCTAGCAACCACCCCTGTTACCTTAGCAACCGCATAGCAACACCCTAGCAACCACCCCTGTTACCCTAGCAACCGCATAGCAACAGACTAGCAACCACCCCTGTTACCCTTGCAACCGCATAGCAACACCTTAGCAACCACCTTGGATACCTTAGCAACGGCATAGCAACACCTTAGCAACCACCCTGGATACCCTAGCAACAGCATAGCAACACCTTAGCAACCACCCTGGGTATCTTAGCAACCGGCCTAGCAATCACCCCAAGTACCCTAGCAACCGCATAGCAACACCCTAGCAACCACCCCGTTACCTTAGCAACCGCATAGCAACACCCTAGCAACCACCCCGTTACCTTAGCAACCGCATAGCAACACCCTAGCAACCACCCCTGTTATCATGTTAATAAAATGTTAAACATGTTAACAACATGCTAGTAAAATGCTAATCATGCTAAATCATTCTAGTAACTTGTTAATTGTTATCTATCTACTTATCTATCTATCTATCTATCTATCTATCTATCTATCTATCTATCTATCTATCATCTAACCATTACTATCTATCTATCTATCTCTGACAGACTGTATTGCCTTCAAAACATTCAAACTTTAACCTTTTAAAACTACGTTAGACTTCAAACCATTACAGACTGAAAACCATCAAATGCAAAACTTTTTAAAACTTCGTAAACTTTTTAAACTATAAACTTTTCAAACTTTTTCAAACTTTCTGGTCCAGCTTTCTCAAGCCAACCTAAAGTTTGTCTTGACAAACTTTACTATCTAGTTATTATTAGTGGTG